>WEKY01037912.1:8615-39672 GCA_013390045.1 Picathartes gymnocephalus | reverse complement strand
ATGATAACATATAGCAGAAAACAAAAGACAAATACCGATTAAACTATCCATAAAACTTCAACACAAGAGAAAATGTAATGTGACCTTCAGGTCAAATTACACGCTTCCTAATCAAGAAAAATTTCTCATAACATCAGCTTTGCATTCAGAAGACTATAGTCTCCTAGTGAATGAAAATACAGATCCCACTAAAACAGCCAGCAATATACCAAGGCACATCAAGATGTCTCTGTAAAATCTCCTCACACTCCATTGAAAAAATTCATTTTATTTTGTAAAAGTACAATCAAAAGTAACAATAAAATGCATGAAACAGCATGTCTCCCCTTCATAAAGTTTTCCCTCTAAATCCTTCAAACACCTAAAAAACTATTTATTCTATACAATCACTATTATATATCTTTACGTCTATATTAAAGTAACCTCCCTTTTGAGAAATACTTAGCAATATCAGACCTTTTCTTGTGAAAATAACAACAGAAAACTGACATTTGCTAAATCACTTTTCCCCAAGAAGTTGCAGTTTGCCAGCCCACTTGAGGATTTATTTTAACCCCATTCCTTCAGCCTATAATTTCTTATTGCTACTTTCAATTTAACAAGCTGCAAGTGGAACGGTTCAGAGATGAAATAGTCATTGAGTTGCTTTAAAATACTAAATTACTATTATCTGCTCCATTAGTTGGAACCCTTTTCTCTCCTTCACATTCATGCCTTTTTATTTTTATTATTTTCAGCAGGTAATATTAAATGTCACCCAAGCCCTACAAAAATACCAATGCCATTACTTTTTTCTTTTTTTTTCTGTCTCCTTCCCCTTCAAGACTAACAGCTGCCAGAATTGTGGCTGTCAAACCTGGCAGCTGGGAACTTTTCCCATACTTGCCAAACAGTTGATTTGAGATATGCAAATAACACTTCTCCAAAAATTGTCCAATGGGTCCCATGAGGCACAACTGAGGTTAGATACTTCCTTTACAGCTCTGTGAAGCCACTGTATCTTCCAATCTCCCAGAAATAGAAAACAAGAATTCAAGACAAAAAAATGTCATTTTCACAATGACTTTGCATGGAGTAGCTGTCTGTCACTCTACAGTGTAAACCTATGTGGCTTCCATTGTCACAGCACCCAAGCAATCTAAATATTTCATGTACACATACTCTCAACACAACTACCGAATGTAGAAAGAGTATCGTTTTATTTTAAGCATAAGGAACCAAGGCACAAAAATGCTAAATAAACCTGCTACAATAAACATAAATGTTATGGATTTGTATTAATGAATGGGAAATGAGATCTCACAGAACATCACCTTCAGGTACAGAACATAAAGAAAAGCAATTATACTTGACTTGTTTGTCAGACATTTGGCAAATTTGAAGAAAACTCCAGAAAAGAAAATATATGTGGGTGGTTTACTGCAGAGATTTACTGCCTAATAAGCTTTTATCTTTTTTACCCTAAACTTAATCTGTAGATTAACCCCATTTATTCTTCTCTTTCAATAAGTGGACAAGAAAAGAAGCATCATTATCCTGTTTGCAAAAAATTTGTGCATAACAGAGATACCATATTTTCCCTGAGTCTTCCTTTTTGCAAATTAAATAAAACAAATTTTATCAATATATTATACAGGTCATGTCTTCAGAATCCCTCATCATCCTTACTCTTCTCTTTCAGACTTTCTCTAGCTTTCTCAACTCTTCGTTTAACTGTGATGACCAAAACTACACAACATACTAGATATGGTCTCAGAAGCACCGACTTTAATGATTGTTTTTCACATCTTGCGCACAATAAACCTGTTCATATATTGTATAGGATCACAATGTTGACTCATGTTTCATTTCTGACTGACTATAACCTGATTAGCCAGGTATTTTCATCTTGGGGCATTTAATTTCTCCTTTCTGAGAGTAACATTTCCTACAAATCTTGAATAATATCAAGTTGTCACTTTAAAGATGTTTTCCAAAGTTTTGATTGCTGATCCCAACAAGCCCCTTACACACAGTTAAAACCTTAATTTTATCTGCAACTTTTACAAGGATACATTAGTCTATCATCAACATCATAAATGAAAACACTGAAAGGAATACTCTGCCCAGGACAGACAAATGCAAGACTCTGTTGACATGTTTTCATAATCTGAAGGGACACTAACGACAACTGATTTCTTCTCATACATCACAAAATAACCATGAAACAGAACCCAAGTTTGCCTCCAGGAATGTCACGTGGAACAAGATGAAAGGGTGTACTGAACTCAAGGTGTGTTACATCTAAAGATTTCTATGGATCTCTTACCTTCTCAAAAGTACTCTAGCAGTAAATTCACTTTTTGTACGTCATAAATGCTTGTTCTAGACTATTTCCAAGTATTCAGCTTAGAGTGGTTATGACAGCATGGTTCTGTTTTTCTTATTCTGAAGCCCAGAAGCATATTTTCATCCTAGAACCCACCTCCATGAGTTCTCAAAATGTAAAAGACTCAGAGAAAGCTCTCAGTCATCAATTTTTAGTTTTATCCATTCATTTTATTTTTAAGGTCTTTGTATTAGGCAGCCATACTTCAGCATGCACCTCCTCATAAGCCCTATGTCCTCATGTTTCTCATGTAACCTATGTACTCATTAAAACAGTTCCATTGGGTATTGTCAAATAGTTCTGTATGATGGGGCATGAAAACTGAAGGAAAGAAGAGCACTGAATTCTTCAGCTTTCTCTACACTATCCTATATTTTTTCTTTATGTTTAAAGCCTTGGGCAACCTGATCTAGTGGGAGGTGCCCCTGCCCATAGTAGGGCATGTTCAGACTAGATGATCTTTAGGGTCTCTCCCAACCTCTTAACAGTCAATGATTCTATGATTTTATAATGGAAAGATAGTGTTTTCTAATTTTTATAGATATATGAGATTGACTTAACTTTTAATGATTTTTTTTCTTATCAATTTCTAATTAACATAGAGTTTCCATTTTGCACTATTTTATGTTATCTTTATTTCTGGATTATTTTCTTTATTCTTATGCTTATTTATGCATATATTTTTTCAGGTGTTTTGTTGTTGTTGTTGTTGTTTTGGTTTTGTTTTTTGGGTTTTTTGTTTGTTTGTTTTGCAGAGGAAGGTTATTATTTCTTTTTGATTCAGATTATTGAAGAGCTTCTGACGCTGACATAATGTTATTTTACAGAGTTGTCTGACCCTTTTGCACAACCTCTTGAAAGGGCTTTCATACATCTACCAGAGTCTGTGTCTCCAGTTCTCAATATGCTTCAGAAGATCTTCCTTCAGGAGATTACTTATCTGTTCCTTAAATTTGTCAAAGTTCATTATTCTCATTCTACTGTGAGGCATTTTTCTGCCCAGGAGAAAGAAGACAAATGTAGGTTCCAAATGTTTATTCAAACATGTTGTTCAAACATGTTCATAATGTAGAACTTACACAGTTGGACAGGGTCACAAACAAATGTCATGCTCAGACTGATAAACTCAGTTCTTCAGAATGTCAAAACGATACCGCACATTCCATCCCACAAATCTTTTTTACTTGCAAAAACTCTTGCACTATTTTAGGAAATCCCATGTGTCTCAGAGTTCTTCTCCCCTTTAAGTACTAATGTCTGACCATATAAAACATGGGCACTATAAATATTGACTGTATTACCTAGATGGGAGGATATTGGATAAATAAAAACAGTTAGCATTCTGTTCTGTGAACACCATTTGGAAGAAACTTGCAATTTGAATTCAGGAGTCCTGGGAAGCACAGTTTTTAACACTTACTACCAAAGAAGAAAAAAATTAAATTGTTTTCCTTAAAACTATAAAGAATAGATATACAGAACAAGATGAATACTAATGTAATGGGACTGCAGAAGACTGACTTGGGAGGTAGACAAACTACAAAATGTTTTAAAATGCAACAACAACATGAAAAGTGAACTTATTTTAAAGAAGCAATAGGAAGGCGTAAGTATAATAGAATTTTTGCATTATTAGGAGGCATATAATTTATCTGATAAGTTGCACTTTCACTTGCCAAAATTTGCATCATTAGCTGCTTCACAACTACCCGCATGCCTGGTCTTACTGCCTTGCAAACAGGGGGAGGGTAAACACATTCTGTGGGGTCACAGCACACTCAATCATATGTCAGCAAAATGTACCTTACATGTAGCAACGTAAACCTTGGATCATGCTAAAGAAACTGTTTGTATTGACATAATCAAAACCATTTATCATCGATCCCAGCATTCCTGCTTGGATGGCCTGAAAATATTTAGGCAAAAGCATTAATTCCTTTGAATTTTTAATGTTTACAGTGTGTTTTGTACATGACTAAACAACACTGGAGTGATGAATTTTGCTGTCTAACAGAGGTGGTTTACCTCACCAAATAATTTCTCACATTAATAACCTTTCTTACAGGAGTTGAGTGACCCTGTATAAACATATTTGCTCCTTCTATCAAAAATTAAAACATGTAGCATGATTTGACAATCCATCGTTTTCCTTCCTACAAAATAATAGAAGGTGCAAATCCCTAAAGTTTTTCATAGATTATGCGTGTTGTCTATATACTACAGAATTCTGAGAATACATGCATTTCTGTAGCTTCTAATTGGGCTTTTTACAGACAAGATATTTCCCACTGGGAAGCAGTTAAAAATAAGACAGACAGTTGTCCCCATGCCAACATGACCCCAACCCACCAAGAAATCCAAAATAAATGCAAAAAGATGGCATCACTTTATGAAACAGAAGAGCTCTTTTAAACTTTTTCTTGGAAGTACAGGAATTGGGTCATGTTGCATTTAGTAACAATGGACCTCAAGGGCCTGCAACTGTAAGAAAGTCCCTGTTATAATACAAAGTCTTATGATGAGGCTGACATTCAGAATGCATTAACAAGAAACTGGACGGTTTTGCGGGTTTGATATGTTCAAGAGTTTGAACATAATCCCAAATATTAATTGGCAATGCATAGACTTCAATAAGAGAGTAAGGACAAAGTATCAGATGAATTCCTACAATCTAAAGTCTACTTAACAAAATGTCAGAACCGCTTTGTAAAAGCCCTGTTCATGTCTGCTAAGAACATTAAACCCAACCAAATATTTAAAGCTAGTGAGCAGAAAATTTGGGTTCCAAGACCAATTCCAGTATCTAAAATAAAGGATCATACACAGCTTAAAGGTTGTACTAATTTCAGTCAATATCAGCAGGATCATGTAGTACAAGTGCAAAAAAAAAGAAGACATAATTTATTTTTTATGAGCACAGCCAAAAAGAAAACCACTGGAAAACTGTTCCAAAAGATGACTTAAACTAAATAATGTATTGAAAAGGAGAAAAGAAAAGAAAAAACAAAACAAAACCAAACAAAAAATAACAAAAAAACCAACCAACCAACCAAAACAAAACAAACAAAAAACCCAAACCAAAACAAACCAAAACAGAAAACAACAACAACAACAAACTGTGATATGAACAGTTTTCTATGTTATTGAAATCAAATCCCTACTCTTGATCTTTACTAACGTACCTATCAAAAGTTTGCTTCTGTTTGTATGATAACAACAGCAGTAGTAACTTTCACTTTCAATAAAAACCATAATTTAAAATATAGTGTTTTATTCATGATGGCTACTGAAATATATGTTTGTAAAAAATTAAGTCTTTCTGGCTTAACTCATTCTCAGAATATCACCCAGAGAGCTACTGACCTTTTCCTTTGGGAAAAAAAACCACAACACAACTCAGTATATGAAATGTGTGAAAGCAAACGTAAAATAATAACCTGGGTCAATAAGACTTATTTATGGCTACATGATAATCCATGCCCAAAAAATTTCAGAACAAGTATACAGAAAAGCTTTCTTTGTCATGCCCCAGCTGTCAAGAAGCTTTAGAAGCCAACCAAACACCACAGTTTCTTAATATGGTACGGATAGGGAAAATAATCCTCTACAGAACGACTTACTTGCTAAATTTAGTATTCATTAACTCAATAGTGGATGCAAGAGTGTTTCATAAAAAACTAAAAGAGGCACAGGAGATGGATAAATAAAGATATGATTTACAGCCAGATTTGTATGAAGACTTTAGTAAAACTAAAAGTCTTTGAAAATATGCTAAACTCTGACTAACCACAGAAAGAGGTTTTACCCAGACTCATTGAAACATCTAACCAAAAGCAAACAACTGCACTGAATCCATAATTTCCTTCTATTCTGTCATTGGAATTTCATAAAGTGGCAATCATCCAAGGAGTGGAAGATATTCAGTTCCCTTAAAAAGATAGCTAATGCCCCAGACATTCCCTCACATGACAGGTTATGACCCATGAGGTAGACAGAGCATAGGTCAACTTCACAGTTCAAGAAGAGCAGCATAACCAGTGAGTCTGAATTCCACATGAAGGATCTACATTTTTATTTACTTCCCTCATGCAAACATTATCTAAGAGACTTTTTAATTGTTTCCAGAAATGTGAAATTGCACATACACTTTTGATTTCACCATTATGCAAAAGCCTTTCTCTTCTACCCATTCAGCTAATTTAACAGCGCTTTAAAATTATGTCACTGTAACAATTTTGTTCATGTTCATTCTGACCTTAGACTTAATAGGTTTATCCTATCTATCTTCAGGCAACCAACTATGATATTTACATTAACTCAGCTTTTGTTCTAGATTCTCAGAGTGATTATCCTACCTAATGTCTGAACCATTTTCTGTGGTTACCTCTATTTTACTTTCAATTATCCAATGAGTGCTAAGTTTAGCACTTCAACTGGATACTTCATTTTAGAGGGATACAAATCAGTTTGCAGGTGTGGCAAAATTCAGCAAATATGTAACAAGCTCTTTACCCTCATGCTCCTCTTAAACCAGATAAACAGAGGGTTGGGTGGCTAATGACAAAAATTACTTGGTGTTTTAGGACTGAAACTCAGAATGATCTATCGCCAGCATGTCTCTATGTAGTTCATCTGGAATCAACTGACTGGAAGGGGATGGAGACAGTGGCAGTCAGAGCTCAAAGGAGACTTCTTGCAAGAGGAAGACCTTGGGCCTCAGGTCTCTTATTTCTTACTAAATTTTTTTTTTTTTTAAATTCTGAAAAACAGCAGCACAGTTCTCAACCTTTACTCTATACCCAATTTAATATTAGAGCAATTCATTGCCATATTGCAATAGTTTTCTCAAGTCATTCTGAAAATATGAAGAGACCTGGTGCTAGAGAACCTCTGGAGATTACCTAGTTTCGATTACAAAAAAATAAATTTAGGACCTTCTCCCTAAAACCCAACAATCTCTCCTACTCAATACAGGCATGTGGATATGAGATCAATACTAACCCTGCATTACACTCTGTTACGGCTTCAGGGCTTTTTATACGTGTCGAAGAAGTAGATGGACCATCATATGGAACACTCTCCCGTTCTTCTGCATTACAGGAAAATCACAAACCCTCGTCTTAGGACCAGAAGTTTTTGCTCCTGCTCTGTGCTTTCCCTGGTGCCCATGGGAACAGACAAAAAGTACACTCATTGCAACTTTCAGTAGAGAAAAAACTGTATTTAATTCTGAGGGCATAGTCCAATTCTGAGAGTTCATAAAATAAACAGACTAGTAGAATATTGTCTATAGTTTTCTCTCAATTTATATAAACTTTTATACAATCTATTTGATTAGGCCTTATTTAATATATTTAATTAAATATCTACTAAGTGAGGGACTGATTTCCTAACATGCAAGGTTACTTACTTTGAATAATTTACAGAAAGTTCTTTGTTCCTGAAGACAAACTAAAAATGCACTTCAAATTAAAAGCAAGTGAACAAACAAAAGGACAAGGAAAGGGGGAAAATTCTGGGAACTCAGAGAGGGGCTAGAAATATGGTCAAAGCAAAAGTGGTAATGAAGCAGAGAAGACTGGAGTGAAGCTGACATTACTGGAGGGCTCTCCCACTCAACAATCAAATTCACATTTACTGCAGTAGAAGAAGAAAGGCAGATAAGATTTAAAGATGGAATTTCACAATGAACCAGGCTTCATGCTCTCTAACCTTTCATGGAATATATATTTTTGATAAAATTCTCTCCTTTTAACGCAAACCCTTCAGACCCCCAAGAAATTCCCTTCATGCACCCACACTGTGTTTTCTGGCTTGAATAAGTTTGTTAGTAGATAAACACTGCCACTGCCTCATGCTTGAAAAGTTTTGAATGTAATTGACTGTCAATGATATGATGATTTATAATGCAATCTGCTGCTACTTCTGCTGCTGCAGATAACTCTAATTTGCCTCTATTGTATTAGATATGATGAACTTGACAATCATTTTCAATTTTCCTATTTGGCTTTCATTCAGGTTGATGTGGCCAGTAACAGTGAATTTTCATTGTTCTCGCCATAAAGCAATAAAGGAACAGGAGCTTGTTTTATATGAAGCAGTTGGCTCTTTCCAGAAGACTCATTTATTGTGTAATGAAGCTTCTGCCAAGCAAAACATTTACTAAAAGTGGGGACTGAAATTTCTGGTTTAAATATTTGTGCTTTACTGAATCATATACTGACCAAGTTGCATTATATGAAAAAGATCAGTGACAGGGAGAAAAGAGCCTAGAGACACGATGGACATGGTACCAGCTGCATGAAATTACACAAGTCCTTAATTCTGATCAGACCTGGAGGCTTCAGCTTCTCTTGGGAACATATGTGAAAGAGATCAAGATGTTCATGATTTCTGGTTTTGCGGAAATTAAGGAATGAAAGGGAAAAGTGATAGAAAAGACCTCAGTGCATATAAAAATATGTTTAAAGAAATGCTTGCCAGACAAGCAAGTATCATTTGACAACTCTTTGTAAGGCAACTACTCAGGAAGGTAAAATGTTTATTACTATCCATAGAGATAAGCAAATCAATTTTAAAGTGATACACATTAGACTGTGAAAAACAGCCTTTGTGGCTTTAAATAATGCAGCTTCCAAAGTCTCAGCTATATTTTCTTTACATATAAAGAACGTTAGTTACACCTGCATTTGTTCTAGCTTGCTTTGGTGTGCACAGACAAAATGTAAAATGTAAAAATGATGTATTTCCAGTCCACAGAACAGTTTCTATTTACAGAGTTATATCTCTTTCCTCATCTAGCAATGTTTTCATAACAGTTGCAATGGAGTTGTAATGTCACTGCCACTTGGAAGAATGAGATGGGTCCTATTCTTCTTTATCCATCACAAAAAAGGTCTGGCATCTAAGATTCAGTAACTAAACTGTATTCTGTGGGTAAGATATGAGACAAAAATTTAAGATCTCAAGTTCCATTTGAACGGGCAGTTAGAAAAATGATTTTTAGACTTGCAAGCTAAACACATTTAATATGGAAATCATTGAGAAAGAAGAAATAGGGAACTCCACATTGTCACTTTGGCAAAATTACCTTTTTGACTGTAACTGCATTTCAAGAATTACATGATTTACAGTACCATACTTTCTGTGTATGAGAATTAATCCCAATATCATTCATCCAAGATAAACTATATTGCGGTAGAAGTTAATTTCATTTTAATTAATATGAAGACACTTTTTATAAATAAACTTTGCAGAAGCTTAGGCCATATTTAAGGGGAGACTGACAGGTTTTCCCATGTTCTTACAATATAAAATATCACCACGAACCACATAAAGAATGATGATCTAAAATACATGGACTGCACAAATACAAAGGTTGAGAGCAATGGATATTCCTTGCTGGGCACCTGTTACAATAATTCAGACCTGGAAAGCATTAAGTGATTCCTTTCCCTTGCAAAAATATTTAAGACTGTATACCTAGACCTTAATCATCCACTTTAAACATTTCACTTTTTGGCAACGGGAAGAATTTTTTTAAGTCCAATGATATGACAGTGTTTCCTGAAGACTTAAGAATTATTTTTTGAACAATTTGTTCCTAAAGCTTGTAGAAGAAACAAAAGATTTACCCACTCGTGATCAATTTAGAGGGAAAAAGCAAACAATCCTGTAAAATGTTTTCAACAGAGTAAATTTGTATTGTATAATTAATATGTAATCATCTATTAATGAAGCAAGCTGCATCACTTCACCTTTAATAGAAGAGATTTTGCTTGGAGAGAAATGTGAAACTGATTACTGGTTCTAACAGGGAATCAGCTACGACAGTGAAGGCAATATTATGATGTGGAAAAATGTCTGCAGTTACATACAGATAGGGCATAAGGCAACAATTTAATGAGATAAATCTTTTGAATGTGCCCTACCTTTCAAACAGAATTTTACTTTTACTGTCCAAGTAGAATTTCAAAGTTGCTCTGCTTCTTCTGCTTTATTCACACAGAGCAACATTTACAGACAGAAATGCAGCAACCTGTGGCTGCACACCGTGAGACAGTACATGGATTGCATTTCTCTACACCACATAAAGTGCAGGCTCTGAGTATCTATGCACAACATTTTCTCTGTCTTGAAACTCAATGATCAGCTTAAACCCAAAACTACCAATTTAGTCCAACAGCCCTCAGAGACCAAAGAGTAAGAATTGCAGCCTCATGTAGAGAACCACAGCTCATGTGTGCAGGAATAAGCTTTACTCTTTTTTTTCCAATGAGATAAAAAGAAAATATCTTTCATTCAGTGCAAAAGCAAGATAAATTTGTTGTTTAGCAAGAGTCTTGTTCAGTATAACTGATTTGTGTCAGTAGACAGTGCTTCAAAATTTAAATGGCTTTCAGTCCCTGAAAGCAGAAGCAAAACAAAAGGGAACATTTGACTGAGAACAGAAATGTAGAATGTAGCAACAGTGCAACAACATAGCAAAAGCTACACGTTCCTACAAGTGTGATGTCATATATTTATTTGCTATTATCTTTGGAAGTTTTGAGATGATACCTTACTCATATGTTATTAAAGTTGAAGGAAAACCTCCTGAGACACAGGAGAGTTATGGTTGACATACTAAATTGCAATTCATCCCTTTCTGTCCACTGTGTTATTTGTAGAGAGACGAAGGAAAAATAAAGACAAGCTTTTCTTGGTGGCTTGTTTAATCTCCTAAAACCTATTTGAGGTAATCCCTGCTCCACAGTGGCTCCCAGTGGGAGATGTAAGCTGGCAGCAATACAAGTATTCCCCCAAAAACATGCGACTGAGACATCTCTTTTAAAACACACTCTAAGAACAGAGAGTTGAGCTTTTTTATAAGGAACAAAAAAAAAAGAAAAGAAAAAAGAAAAGTATTTTTCTACAAGCAGTTGCCAGTATGGTACCTCAGATTAATAACAGAAGATGAGAAATAACCTGTGCCTTTATGTGATAACACTTGAATGACAAGTTGTTGAAAAAATTGTTGAAAAATTAACCTCACATACATGAGCTGAGGACATGGTCCATCTCTGGAGCTGGCCTCCGGGGTTTCAATATTGTAACAATATTACCTATATAAGTACGGTTTTTGCTTTCTGTACTCTAAGAAACAGATTAAGTTTTTAAGAGGTCTGAATATCTTCACCGGGATGTTACATACCCTGTATTTTTTTTTCCCAGTGAGATCATGACAATGAGATTTATGAATATAAATTTTCAGACAGAAAGAGGTATTCACTCTTTAAACCAAAAATCCTTTAAAATCTGGTGTCTCTATTTACTGCTCAATTGAACAAATAAAACAAAAACCACACACAAAACAGTGTCTGAACATGTCACAGTGTATACAGCTTCTCTGAACTGCAGTAAGCACTACCTGAATTTTTCAGAGTACAGAGTTCAAAAAATGAAGTCATTATTAAAGCTTTTAAGAACATATAAAAGCAATCTAGTGACGAAGAACTTCATAGCATTTTACAGTGCAGCTTTGCTACTGAAACAGCACCATGTAGTTAAAGAATTCAGTTTTTCTACAGAGGTGCTTTCATATGCACACTTTGATGACAACATCATAACTTTATTGTGATAAAAAAAAAAAAGAAACATAAAAAAGAAGGCCTCACTATTTTTTCTTGGTTGTTATCCTTTCCTTCTTCACTTCATTGCTAGAGAACACAAAGACCAACGTTTCCAGACCTGACACTTAAAGTCTCAGCTCCTGAATCCATGTGTGGTATATTTAACCGCAATTTTTATTCAATTCACTGTGGGTGCAGAAACTTAGCTTTATACACCAGATCTGAAAGCATTGGTTCTAGTTCAGACAAAATTGTATCACTGGGTGGGAAAGCATAATATCAGAACCAGTGAAAGACTGTGTTCTTTTTAGACTGTACTACATAGCAGAAATAGAAGAAATATTCAAAAGGCATTGAAAGAGAGATGGTATGGTGTGGCTTTTTTTGAGAAATGGAACTGTAAGATTAAGAGAGAAAAAAGGAAGTTAGCTGTCATGCAAAGAGTTGGACTCCCTGTGTTAGAGACAGTTTTCATTTATAGAGAGAACTACAAGGAGCAGAGAATACTAGCATGCTTATTGTCAGTGAATAGCATAATTTACCTTAAAAAGTATCCCTGAAAATGAAAAGAAAGTTAATAACACTGAACTAATAACTGAACTAATTTTTCCAATCTCCATTCAGAGAAATAAGGTATAGGGGACTCAAAATCTAAATCTTCAGTCTCAGACATTGTGGAGGTTTCTAATCTAATTGAAATATTTGCAGTAATTTTTTTGTTGAACATTTTATCTAGAATAAACAGCAGTGAATATATTTCCTGATTTATACCTTTGAAGGGTGTTTTTAGTTTTCAGTTCACTTCTAAAACAGAAGTAGCAGTGGCATTTGCCAAAGCATCTATTTTGCCAAAATGGCATTTAACCAAAACCAAGTTTCCCCTGTTTCTAAGCCTCGTGTTCTACTGAACTTCACTTCCATATTGGCAGCCCCACCATGCAAACCACCTGGAGCCAGGGGATCACCTGGCCTCTGGTTTTCTTGATACAGAAACAAAAGTCTCGATGGTGATGGAAACTGCATGTCTGCATGCATTTAATCATTCCTTAGGGGCCTGGTTTACTCAATTATCACACAGGATGCAGTCAGGGTGTGCATCCACATTTCTTTTCTCTAGGAAGAAAAGGGTTAGGAACAGGGAAAGCCTGAATATGAAGGTCTTGTATTTGCTGGACTGTCAGAGTAAGAGCAGGTGATATGTGTGTCCAGCCTTGGGGCTTTGTGTAGCTAAAGCCTCAGGCTCATTTCCAGGACCTGATCTTGATTGTCTGAGCCCAGCTTTCTAATACAGTGCAAGAATGTCAATTTAAAACAAAATAAATTTAAGACAAAACAAAATGTTTTCTTAAGTGTCCAATATAAAGATCTATTTTCAGCACTGTTTGCTTTTGTTTCATTTTTCTATCAATGCGAAATATTCTTCTGTTTTTCTTGTTTAGCAAATTGAATTTCAAAATAGTAACCTGAAAGAAAATGCTCTGGATCAAAACCTTCAAACTTTTCAATGGATCTGAACTTCATAAATTACATTAGAAAAAAAAAAAAAAATCTCTTTTGCAAGCACAGGCTTTAGGGTTGAATGCTGTTCTGGTAAAAAGAATGTGCAGGTGGGATAATGCTTTTTAATACAAATAAACACAGTATTGATTAAACAGAGATAATGGCACTGTCAAAAAAAAAATCTCAGAAGTTAATGCATGATAGCAATGGGCTTGTAGTGTTATGCAGGGAATAATAGCAAAGTAAACAGAGAGAATGTTTCAGGTGCCTATCCACAAGGTTGGGTCAAATCTGGACAGGGAAGGATTGCAGAGGTGCAGTTTCCACCCTTCACCTAAATGCTGGCTGCCACTGAAAGAGCTAATCCTAGTCCTCCGCATTCCCCAGCACTCCTGCAGCTAGGAGATAGTTGTTTCTTACTGATTAGTGGAAAATAACGTTTTTTCTTTTCATTTTAAGGGATACAAGATAAGCAGCAGTAAGTGCAAGGACATCCTTGGAGCCTTGTTTGCAGCAGTCTGTAATCACATAAGATTAGGTATAATGTGATACTATGCCCAAGGCCCTCTGAAGTCTTAGCACTGCCCATTATATTTTGGTAGACAGAAAAGAGAAGAAGGGAAAGCTCAGCCTTTTACAAGGATTGCTGAACTACATATCTAGATGATGGAATTGGAGATTTTGGGAGCCATTTGATAAACAAGATAGTCAATGCACCACAAACCCCTGTCAACCCACAGGTCAAGGCTATTATTAGCAGTATCCTAAAGAAAATTGACACTTTAGCAACCTAAAATTTGTTTAATCTCCAGATTTCCTGGTGTGAGGGTATACGTATTTCTAGGAATGCTTCTGTGAATAAACTTAATTCAAGTTCCAGCGTATTTCATCTACCAACCAGCCACTGCTCTCTGTGCTGCTATAAAAGTGAGGTTTCCATGGCACTACCATGAATTTTTCCTTCCCACTGTTTGGTCTGAGGTTGCCTCTACCATTCTTACTTTGAAGACTCCAAGATTGCTCTTATATCTCTATTTACTGGCTCAGGCAATTACTGCTTGTACCTGACCACAGATGGCTTTAGGCAGAAGCTACAAGTACAAACACACCAGACTTAGCTCTCCTGCTTAAAGCTCTACTCTGATAACAGACAATACCTGAGAATTTGTCCATCACACTGATAGTAACAGTGAAAGACAGGTGAATAAAGCAACTTTTCTCTCTGACGCCTCCAGAAACTTTCTGGGTATTAACCAGGAGCTGTCAAAGCTACAGAGATCATGACAGGTGAGGGTTGGCATTGGTACTTGCTGTAATAACTTCTACATTTATTCTTTTAATAAAATGGTAAACCATGCTCTGGACCCCTCTCTTCCAATCACTGTTATAAAAAATGGCTGTGGGAAATAAATTAAGGAATATATTTTTTTACATTTTATTTTATTTATTTACTCCAATAGACTGACAGCTTTTTTAAGCATTTTGCATCTAGCAGTCTGTTCAGTTGACAATAGTGAAAGGTTGAGTATGGGGGTGTGGGGGGAGAATGACAGTAGGTAAGGTGAAGAGAAAGGAAAAAGAAATATCCTTGCATAATACCTAAAAGAAGTTCCTTCCCCACTTTAGAGTGAAATTTAGTCTGCACATCAGTTTCTACAGAGAGACTATAAATCCAAG
This sequence comes from Picathartes gymnocephalus, assembly GCA_013390045.1. Taxonomy (NCBI): domain Eukaryota; kingdom Metazoa; phylum Chordata; class Aves; order Passeriformes; family Picathartidae; genus Picathartes; species Picathartes gymnocephalus. The sequence continues at coordinate 24,516 of WEKY01037912.1, read as the reverse complement.
TTACATAGCCACATACCAAATGCACCAAGGGAAGACACTTCTCTTTTTTCCTTGATAAGGTGTCCCCTCCTGCCACCACAAGATGAGTAAATTACTCCACCTGTCTAACTGATCCCCAGTATTCAGCCTGACACTGACAATGGCAGGGCACCTGCTAGTGTGATGGACAAGTGATTGGCAGCATGGCATTTGCTGCTTTCTATAATAAGTTAGTTATTATACAATGATGTTGACAATCTAGAGACTGCAAATATTAAACTGTAACTCGGCACAGGTTTGAAAAAGAAAAAAATCATCCAGCTTATAGGTGAAATCTGACCCTGAATAAATTTTATGCCATAGGCTTCTTTCATTTTGAAAAGAAAAATATCAAATCTTAAGTATGACACTTTTTCTTAGGAGCAAATTATTCTATTTATGTATAGCCACCAAATGTCAGTTCTGAGTTTTCTCATAAACTAAGCACAAGATTGCAAGTCACTGCCTTGATGGGCTTCTGAGGCATATTGCTTCTATAAATGCAAAAGTGTAAGCAACTACAGTTAGAGTCTTTGTAAGAATACATCTTCTGCAGCCATAGTAAACTACCACTTTGATGCAACTATTCCTCCCCCATGGTCCTGCTATATACCTGCCTTCTGCACAAGCATCATTCCAGAACAAGTGTCACTGCACTGTCTCAGGACCGACAAAAACTTCACTGTCTATTAGCAGGTGGAAGTCTGAATGCCCTTGGTACTTAACAGAGGATACCCGTTTGCAGCTTACAAAATTTACCGGCATACCTTGGAAAACAGAATAAAGATCCATTCTGGAATTGAAAAAAACTATAAGAAAATTTCAGACAAATTAATTATTTTTATTTAAACCCAGAATCTTGTTTCTAGCTGTTACTAGTATCATGCAGAATAAACCCACTGTACCAATTAGGCACGTTTGAGGTCAGCTCAATCCTGTCCTATTTTCATCCTAATTTTTAACAGTGAGGAATTACTTTAAACCTTTACATGGGAAATTTATCCCCAATATTATTCTTGCTAGCAGTAGTTATAATGATTGATGTCCTTGATCTTCACTTAAATGTTTACAGCGTTAAGGGAAACCTCTCAATCAGACCATCCACGAGGCTCCCGGGCACTCACACTCCAGCCATCAGAGACTTTACTGGGACCGAAGCCCCTTCTCAGAGGGCGGCTCCAGGGTGCCTCTTTTAACTTCCCCCACAGCCCACTCACACAGCCACACCAGGTTTCCTCAGCGGCTCGACCCCAGGTTTCCCACGGCAGAGTCTCAGATGTCTCGTTCCATGAAGCCATTTATTCATGGCAGAGGAGCAGCCCGAGCTGGTGCCTGCCAGGGGGGACGCCGAACAAAGGAACCCCTGGGTTTTTTTCACAGTCCAAGCACGCGAAACTCTCGCATTGCTTGGTTCCTGCTGTGTCACTGAGTGTCCGGTCACCTGGCTGTGCCACATGTCCCCGTGCCCTTTGTTATGCAAATCATGGGCAATTCACGGCCTCTCGCCTCGGGCTCCCACCCAGAGCTCAACCTGCAGCTCCCACTGCAGCTGCACCCCGAGCTACCTGCACTCAATGCGTTCCACAACCAACTTTCTAAGAGTTTATGGGGGGGGTTTTGTTTGTTTGTTTTTTAATAGTATCAAGCTGTAATACATGACAATGCCTAATTGTTGCTCTTTTCCATGACAGCATTTCGCTTTGGGGCAGGTTACTGTGACGAAACATAGGCAACACATGCAAATTATGAAACCTGAAGATTATGACGGGACACCCTAAACGCTAGCATTCTAATTATATTGTTCACATAAATACTACTTGATTTTCCCTTTATTTTAACCATGATATAATAGATGTATAATGACATAGGTCCTGTTTAGCAAGTGACCTAGGATATGAATTTTACACAGCGGTCTAATTAAATTGCTAATCTTGGTCCCAGTGACTACGTTTGTCCTAGTAATCTGAACAGCAGCAGGTCAGAGCCTTAACCTCTGGCACATATATCAGCATGGTCAAGTTGTTCATTAGCCTATAAACTGTCCACTGTTTGGACTGTTAGAATTTCCTACAATCCCTTAACACTGTTCAAGCTGTCAGTATGTACAGAGATACATTCTCAGAAAAGGCTGCCTGCTCTCAAGGCAGGCAGCCTTTTCTGAGAATGGTGAACAGTGAACGTGGCCAATATGGCTGTGATCAGTGCTGTGACATTTGAAGAATGGAATTTGCCAGATCCTTTTGATAACCTCTAAACAAAACCAATATGTTATACAGAGAAATGGGAAACACATGAAACTATGCACTTTAAATCACCATTTAAGTAGTAAGCCTTAACTGTACACATAATGCCTAGATGATTTTTAAAACACAGAATAAAAGAATACTGCAACCTTACTAAAAAACTTCAACATTTAATTTTGAAGCACACAGCTTGAAATTTTGCTGCAAACAGAAGGCTAATTGCTGATTCATGATGTTATGATTAGAAAAAAACTACAAGAGTCTAGTCATAAGACCAGAAAAACAGCAAATCTTAGAAATTATCCTATTCTGTATTCCCATAACACCATTGACAATTCATGTATCTATTAATAACTGATAAAATAATAATGTGTTAATAAATTTCATCCATAGTAATTGATTATCTACAAATCGTAAATCATATCACTCAGCCTTTAGGTTTATAGCCATAGATTTTAATTGCATATTGCAAGTCCTACAGATCTTCATGAAGCCATACATAATACATGGTATTCACAACTACAACATGCTCAGAAAAATACAGCTGAAGAGTTTCTAAACATTTTCAAACATTAGGAGATATTTCAAATAATTATTTCTTATACATTGGGGTTACTAATGTATACAGGCACACACAGACATGTATATACACACGCATATACAGAAATAATTTTCTGTTCTAAGTTTAGTGGGATAAAAGTCACTGAATTAAAAGAATGCTGAAACAAGCAGTTACACACTCTAAATGACTGCTGCAATGCAAAATCCAGTCTCACAAAGCTTGCACAGTGACTTGAAATATATCATTTTTTTCCAATCCAAATGCTATTTTTCAATTCAGTGGGCCTCAAGCTTTCCAACAAACTGGATCAATTTGAAGCTACTCATTCAAAAGGGTTTCTTAAATGCCAGTCCTAGAATTCAACATGACAGAAGAGACAAAGAGTCATTTTCATTTCCAGTCACAATCAGCTGTGTGCACAGGCCCACATCAGCATAGGGACCCTGGACTGTGCTGCAGGTGTAAGTTGCTCAGGAAAGAGCAAACAGCCTTTAATTTTTTTTCCATATTGCAAATATGGCAAGAAAATTGAATAGTTCTTAAAATACAAAGTGGTATTTCTTTAATATCTCTTCTGGTGGACAACTGAGAACTATTATACAAGGAAATGAATAGAAGTGATTGCTTTTTAGTGAAGTAAATGGATAGAGAACTCATCCCACGTACAGAGATGCTACTCAGCTTCAGTGACTTCATTTCATAAGTGCCAAACTCAGTCCTCAACACAAGGTACTTCATCCTGCATAAGCCTTAACCACGCTCAATTGCAATTACACAGCACAAGCACATGCCCAAAGTCTTACACCAAAGGTCTGGTAACAGTTTGGGAAAGAATGCAGTCTCTGACAGCTGTGAAAAGCTAGTGCCATGACACCATGCTTGGGAATGGGGATGTGATAAGAGAAAGTTCAAAAGATTCTGAAGCAGCTGTTCTGTCTCCAATGCACACCTTTACTCACGTAACCTAACTCTTTGATCTCTTGTAGAAATTTGGCTGCCTTATGCTGTTTGCAAGCAGAAGGCACATCAGTACAGATCCATTTGTGTGCAGCTGATTTGTTTCTATATAAATGCTTCAAAAATAGAAGAACTAGCTGTGCTTGTGAAGAGTACAGAAAGGATAAACTAAGTGTAGGAAGCACAGCTTATGTTTCAATAAAGACCACAAAACCAGGAAAGTACATTGTGGTTTTTGTCGGAATAGTAAGACAAACACAAAAATGGAAGAGATTCTCAGAAATTCAGAGGACTGAGAAAGCTCTTTCTGTAGTGTTTTGGACATTTACATATGGAACATGCAGGACCAAACATTGAGAGTAGGACATGGAAAGTAAAGGTCTATTCAAAGACTTTTCCCACCTTTAAAAACTGTCAATTTAAAGATTTGACATTCAGAACACAACAGGCATATTTATCTTTGACGGATGTAGCTTTGTTCTCTAGATTTTTTTTTTTTTTTTGGTCATCATCTCCTCATTTGCTGTAACATAAGCTAGCAGCAGAACTGGTATGTCAGCTGGATAGAGTGCCCCACCTTCAACTCTTAGCTCCCCTGAAGCCCAGCAGAGTGCTGTCTGTCATGAGATAGCACCCCATCTGTCCAGGTTTTTGAAGTGCTGAGCTATCTCAGCCAAGCAGACAGCATCCTGGCACATCTCTCAGGGAAGGCTCTTCACTCTGCTGTAGTGCCACAGCAACTCAGGTGTGGAAGGTTAATAGTTTGAAAAAATTATGAAATATGGTTTTTTCCCATGAAAGTAAAGTTACATTGAGCTGGCCCCAAAACGTGTTCTGTTCTCACATTTAGCTGCAGGTTTATGAACTGTGTCACAAAATAAATTAAGATTCCTGAAAACAGCACATCTGTCTTGCCCTTTTGAAGCTCAATTGCATCCAAACAAATGAGGACATTCTGATGAGTGTCCTTTCCACAGTACAGAAAAAGGCCATAAGTTTTGTTCACAGGCAGTCCCGCTGTGTTGTTTTGTCTGCTTTTTATTTTCCCTTTTACCATGATTTTGATTGATAGTTCTATCAAATCTGTGATAGTAACCAACTGGCAAACAATGCTCCAGTGGAAAAATACAGCAGAGTTTAATACAGATAAAAACAGAGTTCTACAGAAGTTTTTCTAAAAAATGCACAAGGTCACCATGGTGTAAGGGCATCTTTTAAATCTACTTACTTAACTTTCTTACAGGATTATATGGTAAGACAATACCCTGAAAGTGGTAGGTATGGTACTCAGGTATTATTTCCCCCAGCAGATATTCAGTTCAACAGAGCAAGCCACTGAAATTATTATCCATTACTGTCCCTACATAAGTGTTTAACAAATATAAAATTTAGACGTGTGTAGTAGGCAATCTGAATGTGGCTCCTAATATTCTAGATTTTACAAAATGTTTAGAAGCAAATTATTTAAAAATCTTATTTTCCAGTAACTCCATGGAGTTTTATATTGGAAGGGCCAGGGTGAACTGCCACAATGTGGAAAAGACTGAATCATCAACTATTACCACCTAGTCTTCTCTTGATATTGAATATTGGTTCTTTGTGAAAGCTACGCACTTTTGCAATATATTTTTTGAAAAAAAAAAACATTTTTTTTTCCAGAGAAGAAAAAACACAGTAATTTTACTTTCATATAAGCATCTTTTTTTTTTTTTTTTTTTGCGTCACAGCTTGTTTAAGATACCCAGGTTACGTTAGTAACACAAGTAGGTTACATTAGTAATTGTATAGAGCCAGAATGTCCCAAGATTTCAGTCAAGAAATCTATTAAATCTACTGAAAAGTGAATCTTTTGACAAGGCATAGTATACTCCTAATAACAGTTCTACTCTTTTTGTCATAATAGGTCTCTTAGCACCATCACACGGTTGCAAAATCATTAAGACATAATCCTTGTCTTTCAAAGGGTAAGAAAAGTCATAAAAAAACCCCTTTCTCAGTAGAAGACTATTTGCTATTGACTCAATTCTAAATAAAGTCATGTTGTATCAAATACACACTCTATAGTTGGGAAACAACCTTCTATTGGCTGATACTGTGATTTACAGCAAAGAATCGAGGTGAACATGTACTGTGTTCATTTACTCCTTTCTTTACCCTGAATCAGAAGATTTTTTTACCCCCTTACCGAGTATCTGAAAGCCAGTGCTAATTAACTGTAAGCTGCAAGAGCTGCTAGACTGCAAGTCTCTTGTCAGGTTAAGGGCTCTCTAGATATTTTTGAAATCTGAGTATAGAGGCTTTAAAAATTAACTCTAGAAGAAGCAGTAAAATCAGAGTATACCAATTAAAAAGTCTGCAGAACCAAGAAGGAAGTATTTTACTGACTCCGCTGGAGTTTGAATCTGGACCTTGAAGACTGGTATGGAAAAACACGACCAATGGAAGCGGCAGTACATGAATTCCTAAAGGCTGTGTTACTCAAAGCTTTTCTCTGCACAGGGGTCATTCAAAGCCTTTTTGTGATGCACCACACTAAGAACAATTTTTAAGAAAATTGTTCATGTTTGTAAGAATAAAAGCTGAGGAAATACACTACTTTACTGTACAGGATCTTCAAGCAAGGATTTAAAAATTCTGCAAACATTATTATCCTGGATAGTATTACTAAGCCAAATCTACTGTGTTACCCTCGTGATACCAGTTTGTTTTATCTAAATTCCTGTGATGGCTCATTTACACAGTCCCATTCAAAAAAATCCACAAGTGGAAAACTACAATATTACAAAGGTTTAGGTTTTTTTCCTAATTATGAGTAAATATTACAGATAAAAGTGAAACAAAATTTAAAACAAAAAACCCCAAACAAACAAAAACAAAACAAAAAACAACAACAAAATCCCAAAACCTTACCAAAACAAACAAACAAGAAACCAACCAACCAAGGGAAAAAAAAAACAATCACTCCCCAAAAATAAGTATAAGAGATAAAAAGAAAGAAGCAAGCTTTCTATGCATGTCTTAGTGACACTGGTTGTCCTGCTCTGTCCCCTCTACTGCATGTCTTCTCACTGGAAGAAAAGGTGAAGTGATGGATTTTGCAGTCAGAAGCAGAGATGCATTGTGTTCTTTTACTTTCCTTATAAGTGCCTACAATGAGGCAGAGAAAGAATGACAAGGAGAGGCTTATCATTAATTGTGGACATTGTGCCAGTTGACTCCCTCCATACAATGCCTTCTCAGAATCTGAGGAAAATTAAATATGTAAAAGAGAACATCAGGAAGCCAAGCAAATTTTTAGGCAAGTATTAAAATGAGAGGCAAATCATCTGAGTCTGTGTATGTTTTTAAGAAATTCTACCCCACAAAAAGAATAGGAAATTAATTGCATAAGAAATACTCTGCGCATACATTATGCTTTTCTTCTACTGACTAAACAAATACAGACAGAAACATTTTTTGCATTGCAAATCTACTTCCCAGGCCAGAGTGAATATATATATATATATATATATATATGTAAAAAGATCCTCAATGTTGAAAGTTAATATATATTTCTGGGTGATGATCAGATATTTAAGCTAGCAACAACTGGTTTTTTTGCCTGTTGTGCATGTCAAAATATCTAAGTTTTAATACAAATTTAACATTTAATGTTAAAAGACTAGCCACTAGTCTCACATATTAAACATTCTTAGCATACTAGTAAAACTAGAACTGTCACTCCTATTAAAAAAATAACCAAAATATGACCATCTATAGTGAGTTTATGTCATTTCTTTACACTAGGTGATAGTTTAGTGTAGTGGTTTAAAGTACTCTGGTCTAACACCAGTGTACTTACTGAGTTTACTTACTCATTTCTGTGGTGAGATAAGGATTAGGAGAAATGCAAAGCAGACCTAAAATTTCAAAGGTAAAAAGATAGTTTATTAACTGACTTAAAAGAGAAAAAAACTTAAAAGGAAAATAATAAGAATCAAAATAAACCTCTAGATGTTTCTTTTCCCTTCACTTCATTTGTCTTTCTTTACTAATAACTCTTATTCTATTAACAACACAGAGAAACAAAACTTAGAGATCTTTGGTCAGTTTTCCACTTTTAAAATAGATTTTTATCAGTTCAGTTGGAAAGAAGAGTCTCTCCTACTATGCCATGGAGTTAATGTTCCCACAGTTTTTTCGTGGGTTCAACTTCACAGCGAATCAGCTGCCCGGATATCTGTTCACTGTGAGGGTCCTTTCCTCAACATACGGCTGTTCCCTCAACTGCCTTCGAGGACTCATCTCTGTATCATGGGGTAGTATTTTAAGGATGAACTGTTCTGGTAGAAAAGCAAAGGTTTTCTATCATCTGAAGCAAGGTGGCTCCCATCCCTGGAGTAAGGGTGTGCCTCTATTATTACCCTGAGGTAAGGGTCTTCTGTCTCTCTTCTCATCCCTGAGGTAAGCATTTCTCCTCTGTGGAAAACCAGCACGAGTACCTTTACTTAGTCTTACGTAGTTAGAACAGGTTATATCCTCCTTATTTGTACAATATGAGTTATATGGAAATAGTTTGAATATAGTCTAGTACCATAGTTTTATAGAAGAATTTCAGTTTAAAGTATCTTTTCCTTCTCTTCTCTTTAGACTTTCAGTCTTTTCTTCACTAACCTCGGTGTCTCTATTGTTGTCGTTTGTGTCCTAACTTTTCTGAGTCCATCTTGTGCATTTAAAGATGTATCTGAGTCTCTTTAGTGCACTCTTGCCAATTCTGTTGTTAGTCACATGACTTCTGTTTGGCCGGAGGTGTTGAAAACCCCTCTCAGAGAGGCAAGAGAACGGACAGGAATGACTGCATTATGACATCTCGGCAGCGTCGGTGAAAGAGAGAAGAGGAAGAAAAGCCGTGCCACGAGCACCGACGGAACCCACGGCGGCCGCGGCAGAGCCGCTCGGCCCTGGCCGATAGCTTCTCGACAGCGACAGCAGCGCTGGGAGCTGCAACCAGGGTGGCGACAGGGCCGCGGCGGCAGAAGCCACGATAAAGGCGGTGAGGAGGGCTGTGGCGGCGGCAGCAGAGGCAGGGCCGTAGCACCAGCGGTGGCGCCGCGGACTGATGACTTTCTTGGCCCCCCCGCCCGGAGGAGCGAGGGAGGGCGGGAGGGGCCCGCCCCGGGACAGCCCCGGGCCCAGTGTGGCCCCAGGCCCAAAGTCCAGCTGGGCCAGCCAGGCCGCATGGAGATGTTACCTTCCAGAAGCCGGAACTCCAACGAGACCCAATCTCTAAGTTTCTTCTCATAAGATGTGAAAACACAGAGATGTACTATTTCTCTCAGCGATTAGACAACGTGTCTATCTCAGAACTAGCCACTAATTGGCTCTTCAGACATACAGGAAGCTGCACTTCTCAGGAAATGGTAAGAGTCCTAACAGATGAAAGCTTAAAAGAAACTATAGCTTTAGGAACTAGTAATAGTCCTTACAAGTGAAAAAGTTATTCTTTTTCAAACCATAACACAGTCACAGTGGATCGATCTGCTTTAAATATTCGAGATATCATTATTTAGGTGAACAGTTTTTATCCAGCAAGTTCTCCTTACACACTTTAAATAAGCAGCTCAGTATGACAGAGGAAACATAAGAATCAGAACGTCATTCATATGTTGCAGTATAAATCATTCCTTCCAATGTGTTGATGAAAAATACATTTCTATTTGTTTGCGGTATCACACATCATAGTAGAGAATCCTTTAGACTGAGTCCATTCATCATCTCATGTTAGCAGATGAGATACTGGAACACTACTCAGTTCTTTTTTCAGCAGCAAAATTTACTACATTCACAGGTTAAAATGTAAATAATAGAAACTGAATTGTGACATGAATAGCATCATTGCAATATAATAGAAAAAAAGGAATAAATGAATAATCATGTAGCCTTTCTCCTAAATAGGCTCCTATTGAAAGTTCCCAACAAAACTTCAGAGTAGAACAAAACTTATCTCACATCTGTGCACATTCACTAGCTTCCCAGCTGAATCCAATATATTATCAGAGAAAGTCAGAATTCATAATTTTAGAAAAAAAATCTTGTGGGTTTTTTTTTACAGGAAAGCAACTCTCAATTAACACCAACCCTAATTTAATCCTTGATGTAAGACATTCGCAATCCTTTAAAGTAAAAATGTGATTTAAAAGGAAAAAAACCCAACAAAACAACAACAAACAACAAAAAAAACAAGACCAAACAGCTGTATGCACTTTTAATCTTCAGAAAAGCATGTGTTCTGAGAATCATGTTTGTTTTTAAAGCATCTGTAGGTATTTTATAGAAAATTACATTCTGCAAAAAACAACATATTGCAATTACACATCACACGCATTGATATTCTCGTCTTATGCCTACCATACCAATACTTCATCTAATACTGATATAATGAGCATATGCACCACCTACAAGTTATTATTGCAATTAGAATACATTTTTTACTTGAAAACACTTTTATTTGTAAGAAGAAATAGGATTATTTTAGCTAAATCCTTATTTTGTACCAATCATACTCTTTAAAAAAAACCCAAAAACCTGCAACTAGGAGCAGAAAGTAGAAAGTTGCATAATTCCCATTTGAACAGAAGGTGCAGATGATGTGTATTTACAAGAAAATATATTTTAAAGAGATCACCTTTTTCCCTTTCTAACCTAGCTTCAATAAAACAGTCCTTAATGCTATTGGCATACACACCTGTCAATTGATCAATGTCTATTGAGTTAGGTAGCCAAGTGTGCGAAAACCATGTGATAATCAAATCTCTCTATCTAAGAGTATTTTTAAAACTTTCTACTATCTTCTGAACTCTCATGTTCTTTGGCATTCAGCTTAATTACCCAGATGTTTTCACAGATGAACACTGACTCCACCAGCTACTCTTGCGTGGAGGAGCAGGCTGCTGACAGGTGGCTGTACCACACTCTCCATTCTCACTCAGAGAGAGTAAAGTACAATGCACTTCACAGGCTGGGAAGCCGGTGATACAAATCCCTCATTTGCACTCTGATGTGACTTTTTGCTCTCTACAGTAGCACTGCTGGCAAACGAGACAGGAGCTCTCACCCCACACTCCACAACACATCAGTAATGCTCCGTAATTCATGCGCTGCTTCCAACAGAGGAGCAGCCGGTTTCCACTGACTCACCTTGCAAGTGGATGCTCACATGCCAGTGGGAAATGAAAATTGATTCCTGCAGATACACTGCACCAGGTGGTTCAAGTATTTTTTCTGGATATGATGGAGGTGGAAAGGGAAATGGGAATAGGGGTCTGCATTGAGAAGGATCTGCACTGGAGAGATAGGAACAGTATCACTTAAGGCAGAATGTCTATTTTTGCTGTTGCAGTTCCCAACTAGAAACATAGAACTCAATCAGATGCAAGGGTAAACACAAATTGTTTCTTTACAAGTTAAGTAAAGCACACAGATCCTGTATAGTATTGAGTAATCTATTATTTCTGTGCCTCCCTCAGAAAGTCTGTCCCTTAACTATGCTTCAGAGTAACCCTGAGTTTTTATTGATACCACAGACCCATAACTCAAATTACAAAGAGATCAAAGCACAGATTGGAAATTAATTTTGGGCATTTAAAAATCAAAAAACTTAACAATCACACATGCATCTACAGGCCTGAGACAAGGACCCATATTTCTTAGGCCTTCTCAGGTGAAAAATAAAGTATTTTGAAATTAGACATTTTTTAAATTGAAGGCACTGCAAAAGCATACAATGCCAAAACCCATTCCATTTTTATATATATTGTTATTTATTATAACACTCCTAGAAAGAAAAAAACTGGCCTCCTAATCCAAATATATCTAACAAATGTTCAAAAGTGTCTGTCAAAATGATTAAATCTTAGAATTTTATCTCTCTGTTGATCATTAAACCTGACTATAAAAATGTTTGGACGTTTCTCCTGGAGCAGAAGTAAAAAGACAACACACTCAAGTGACAACGTCAAGTTGTGTAAGATGAAGACAATGAATGTACACACAATACAGATTTCCAGTGAGTGACAACAGACATTCAGAAGTGGTTCAATGAGAGATCTAAAACTGATCCCTCCCATTATGGACAAAAAATAGATTCCCATCCTCACCTGAGTAAGGAAGAGTAAACACCTGGATGGTATATGACAGTTACTCAAACTCAATCTTGTCTCTTTGTCATCTAATCAGCATGATAATGTATGCAGCTCCTCAAGCAGTAAATATGTGATTCAATGACTACAAGAAGTTATAAAACCACATAAGAAAAGGAATGCAAGAAACAGATCAACAATGTTAGTCAAAATAGAAAAGTTGAATGTGAATTGAAGTGATTAAGAAGATTAATTTCTCCTCCTCACCCAAAATATGAAGAACATATTTCAAGCCTCACTAACAGTTATTAAAAAATAATAACTCCAAAGTATAGATTCACTGCCCAGAGTCACTACATCTGTTGTGTGAGTGCCTTAAGCTTTACTATGCAGTTGCATAGCCAGATTGAGCATGCCCAGCAATATGTTCAGCAAATGATGTATTTCAGCTGTTTCTTGTCCTTATATATACACACGTGTTTTGACAATGCCCTAATATGAAGGATATTGCTGTCAGAAGCAATCTTTTTGCAGCTATAATGCAGAGTCTTTCAGAAAAACATGCAGAAGGGCTAGGAAGTTACTGTCTTTAGGAAACATTGTCGTATCAAATCTTTAACTGAGTTTACTATGTGAGCAGTAAATCCTTTCCTTCTAACAATTCCCATTCACTATTTAATGTGGAAAGGGAATATATGGGTTTATAGACACAGTCATTTGCTTTATTAGAAAACATTACTGACAGCCCTTTGGGAACATTAATACCGAGTGGTTATTTTCTGCTTTTTAATACTAAAATGAAGATCTCAGTTTTTATGCATGCAATAATATTGTTGTTACTGTAAAAACAGATTTGTGTTACTCAGGCCTTATACTGTTTTCACGGTAGGTCTGGTTACATGAATTCTAATTATCTTCAGCAGAAAAAAAATTGAAAACTCTTGGAGTCATGAATTTCTAATGTATAACAGTTTATTCTCTGTAAATAACTTACAGAGATTATATAGAAGATAGTGTTTCCCCTTCCAGAAAGAAAATAATTATTTTCATAGAATTTACTGCAATAAATATTTGTGTGAAAGATCTTGGTAGTTAACACCAAATGAATCTTTCAGTCTAAAAAAAAAAAAAAAGCAGATGAATTCCTTGGAAAGCAGCTAACAGCTAAAGAGAGAAAAAGATATTTTAGATAAAGATTCATAAGAACATACAGTTCATCTTCAAAAGCAGTTGGAGCTAAAACCCTACCCTAGCAATAGCTCAGTCACATATTTAACTTTTTGCTCTGCAAGGAATTGAGGTGACTATTTGCAGCTTCTGAACCAAAGCATGCAGTTTTGCTAAGGAACAGATTAACAATCCTTTTTTTTTTTTTTAGTAAAGAGTAACCCTATTCCATTATCTGAAAAAAATGGTCAAGAGGTATTTTCTGTAGCTCCCATCCATGTGAATTTGATTACAATGCTATGGTTTAAGTGTAGCTATTCCAAAAAGAATCTTCCTTTGTACTGAAGCTTCTCAATCTACTAACCATAAATTTCTAGAAATGAATTCTTCTGACATCCTGCCCTAAGAAGGGTAGAGAGTAACAGATGAGGTAACACTGCAATATAAAAGGTTTCCTCACTTTTCTTTCACAGAATTTATGGCTTTTCCACCCACTGTCACTTGGACTCCTTTTTTGCCAAGTTCATACTAGTCCTTCTGTAAAATCATTTACATGAATATTCACTATCACCTCGTACTGTCACTGGATTGTTACATCAGAAACAGGACTCCAGACGAAGAACAAAGCTTCGGGATTTTTTGTTGTTTGGTTGGTTGGGGTTTTTTGGTTTTTGTTTTGTTTGTTTTGTGGGGTTTGTTTTTGTTCTTGTTTTTTTTTTTTTTTGTGGGGTTTTTTTTTTTTTTTTTTTTTTTTTTTTTTTTTTTTTGCCTTTTTTTTTTTTTTAATTTTGGTTTGTTTGATTTTAAATCACAGTGAATGAAATACCAACTATCACTTTAAAAGGAACTTGGGCAGTGCAAGATGCATTTTGGAAACAAAAATTCAGTATATTACTAACATTCTAATTGCACATTACTGACCTTTCCTAAGGAAGACTAAAGTAAGATTTCTAGCTTTCATATGTCAGAACCACACTACTTTTGCTATTTAATATTCAGTACTTCCCCAGCTTCTGACTTCCACAGACAATAAAAACATCCTTATCTTCAAAGATGTGTTTTGAAACGTATTTTAGTTAGTTAATTAAGCAAGTTACAAAGTAAGAAAGGAAGTTTTAAAATTTATTGTTCTTAAGAGATAAATTTGTCAAGAAGAAATTCAAGTATACATTGTGTAAGCACCTCATCATACTAGTGCATTTATGGTATTTAGGTAGCAACAGTCATAACTCCAATTTTCTACCTCACCGGAGTTTCTGCTACCAGTAACAGCAGAAAACTATTCAAGTCTTTGTGACTTTTGTCTTTGAGATACGGCATCTGTGTCACATTATGAATATGAGCAAGCTAACGAATGCACATTCCCAGGTTTTTACACATTGAGAGCTGCTTACAGAAAAGTTGTAAAAGAGAGAGAATATGATGATTAAGATATTCGTAATATGTTCTATCAGTTCTGCTTCTCGTGACTTCCCTGTGTTCTGTCTCACATAAAGTTTTGCTCTTCTACTTTCACCATCTTCTTCAAAAACTTTCTGAAACACCAAGGGACAAACTGAGACAAGAATGATCGGAGAGAAAATAATTTTCAATACACTCCAGGAAAGTCCCCAAACCACACACTAGGCACTTATGCTTACACAGCTGTGGAATAGCACAATGGATGGATTTTGTAAGAAGTGGTAGATTCCAGTAAAACCAAATAAACACACACATCAATTTTCTTCACATTCAATTTCACAGTGGAATATTCTTCCCAAAAAACAGAATAAATTTTAAAAAAAAATCTGAATACTATTCTCTTCAGATAAAAATAATATCTTTAAGAATGACTACATTATAATGACAAATCAATGAATTATCGTATCAGTTTAATCTAAAATAAACACCATTTAGATTATTTGGTGGGGAGATGAGAGCCTGCACTCTCCTTTCACCTAAGGAAACTAAACAGTTTAGGACATTTGCCATGCTCCTTTGTCTTCAAAAATGTTGTTAGACTCATCATCCAATAACAATATCAGTCAGTTAATTACAGTATGTTTGAATGCTGTTGGTCTAAGATTTACAGCATAGAGTATTAGTGGCCTACATTTAAGGCAGGAGAGTTGTTCCACTGTTCAGTGCTGTAGATCTCATTGTTCATAAAAAAAACAATAAACAGTGGCAACTACTGATGTTTAATCACTTAGGTTTCAACCTCACTCTGTAAGAGAAAACAGAAGCTTACATGAGCTTGCGAGCAAAGCAGCCTCCTACTTTTGTCAAATCAAATAAATGAACTTTAAAGATGCTTTGGTGCTCCAGTTTCAAAATGAATTGTTACTGCCTTTTGTAGCACTTCTAGAATAAAAGAGAAGCAGGTTCTGCTCAACATTCATCCTGACTAGTCTTAGAATTTGAAACTCCAGATAGGTGAATCTCCCTTTAATCCATAATATAAATCTGTTTCATTTTATGTAAAATGTAACTCTGATCCAGAAGGGAGAATAAACATGTCAAACCAGAATTTAGTAAGGAATGGGCTAGGTGCATTATCCTGTTTTTTTAAAGAAAGTTTCTCTTTTCCAAGATTTAGGCACAACACTTGTAAGGGTTGTAAACAACATAGATCATGTTTCCTTCTGCACTTCCATAGTAGAGAATTTAATTTATCCTCTGAGAAATAAGGTCAGTTATATTTAAATAAAAAACAGCAACAACAACAAAACCAAAACAAAAACCCAACAAAAAAAGGTTTTTAAATATTCAGTACTTTACAGTTGATGAATTATTGGTCTTAAAAATATACAGATATCCTTCTAACCACGATAGATTATCTTGAGATTATCTACCTA
>WEKY01037908.1:0-19847 GCA_013390045.1 Picathartes gymnocephalus | reverse complement strand
TCAGCAATCACGAGCTGGTGCTCGGCTACGGCCAGAGCAGCACTCCCTCTCCTAAGAGACGGCGGCGGCAGCAGCCATGGCGGTGGCGGCAGAGCCCAGGCCAACTCTGTGGAGCTGCATTCCTCTCTCTCTCAGGCAAGGAGGGGGAACAAAAGCAGCCCAGAGCAGCAGCGGCGCTGCCTTGAGGGAGGAGGGGGAGGAGGGGGGCGCTTCCCCTCCCCCTGCCCGGCCAGCTCCGGGCCGGGTGGGCCCAGATGGACCCGTGGGCCATCCCGACCTCCCGTTACCTTTTCCGTGGCCGGAAACAAAAAGAGAAAGACTTTGGCTTCCTCGCTCTTAAAATGTAGGTTTGCCAAAGCGTTTCTAACATGTAAGTGGTCACACAAAGTGCCTGTTATAGACCTAGCCAATCTCTGGGCTTCCCAGATCTATCGGAAGTTGTACCTGGAGGAAATCATAAGAGCCTTTCCAGAAGACAAAAATTTGGCTTTTTTTTTTAAACCATGACAAAAGGAAATCTCCAAAAAAATCTAATAGTATTACGGAGAAAAGCTGACTGGAGTTGCCTACATATCCAGCTAATATTATTTTCAAGTTAAATGTAATTCAGCTTCATATGGAATTGTATGAACAATTTCTAATTGTAGTATGAAATTTGCCAGCTTGAGTCTGTTTTTTTAGACTCTAGAGGAAACATTGTGATCATTCAATATTTGCATGGGTTGTTTGCCTTAGGACTTCCAAGCAGTTGACATTTTTTTGGTTTAGTTGTTGGAGTTTTTCTGCATCCTTCCCTTAACCTGTTATGATGAAAATGATCTTATTGAGGAAACACACCACTATGACGACTAATCTTTCCTCTTCCAGTTTAAACCTGTTATCCTGATCTTAGTGCTACACTCCTTGTGATAAAGAGTCCCTCCTCATCTTTTTGGTAGCCTTTAAGTACTGTAAGGCTACTACAAGGTGTCCTTGTGCCTTCTCTTCTCTGTCTCCTCATATGGGAGGTGCTCCAGTGCACTGATCATCTTCATGACCCTCCTCCAGACTTGCTTGAGCTGGCCCATGTCTTTCTTATGTTGGAGACACCAGAGCTGGATGCTCTCTGAGTCGGGTCTCACCAGAGCAGAGCAGAGGGGCAGAATCCCCTCCCTCCCCTGCTGCCCACGCTGCTTTGGATGCAGCCCAGGACACGTTTGGCTTTCTGGGTTGTGAACGCACATTGCCATTTCACATTATGTTTTTCATCCCCAGGTCCTTCTCAACAGGGCCGTTCTTAATCCAGTTGACATCACTCATAACCCAGCCTATATCCATGTCTGGGATTGTCCTGACTCCTGCAAGGCTTGCTTGGTCTTGTTGAACTTGAAGTTCACACAAAGTCCAACACTGAAATCCTGTCAGTTTTCCTCTGGATAGCATCCTGTCCCTTTGGTGTGTCAGGTGCACCACACAGCTTGGTGTCATCTGTGAATTTGCTGATGAAGTGCTCAATCCCACTGTCCATGTCCTGGACAAAGATGTTAAATTGAACTGGTGGACCCTTGAGGGACACCACTCATTACTGGTCTCCACTTGGACATGGAGCCATTGACTGCAATGTCTTTGAGTGAAACCATCCAGCCAATTCCTTATCCAGTGAGTGGTCTACCCATAACATGCAAGTCTCTCCATTTTAGAGACAAGGATCAATTGCCTTCTCCACGAGTTCACAGATAGCACCGAGTTGAGTGGGAGTGTTGAACTGCTGGAGGTCAGTANTTAAACAAGGCCAAGTGCCAGGTCCTGCCCTTGGGTCAAACCCCATATAGTGCTACAGACTGGGGAAGGAGTGGCTGGAAAGTGGCCCAGTGGAAAAGGACCCAGGGGTGCTGGTTGACAGCTGACTGAAAAAAGATAAAAAGGGGAAAAAAAAGAAAAAAGGAAAAAGGTGTGGGGGATATATCACCATGGGCTCAGAGATGGTTTGAAGAATATCACTAAGTGTAGGGAGACGGAGATTAATTAATGTCCACTACCTCAACAGATATGAAATAGATATTTGTGAGTTGTCACATTATATAATTCTTGTTACTATCAAGTACAGTACAGTGTCTTACAAGGCGAAGAAATTTTACTTGGAATGCCACTATGACACAGCAGAATCTGTCATCCTGTTGGAAGATATGCCAGCCCATGAAAAATAGGGAGTTAAATTGCTTTCCTAAGGGAACTGAACACTATCTCCACTGCAAGCTTGTGAATTTACAGTAATTTTTTTTTCCTACATTCTTTTAATAATTGAGGAAGAAAAGGGGCAACAACATCCATTGTGAAATATGGATTTCTGAATTGTATAAGTCTTAGTGAAGGATGCAAAGTATAATACTTCTCTTTGGTTTATAAGTAACATTTTTTATGAGAAACTACTAAATAAACAAGTTTTGTTTCAAAAATGGGGAGTCAATACACCTAATATCCTATTTTCATACCTGTAAGCCAGCAAAACTCCACTAGCTTACTTTTGCCTGTCTTACTATTGGACTCAAATACTTTCCCAATACAGTACTATTATTTTCTGTTTTTCAGTATGCTCATCTCTGTTGTTCTTTCTATGTTCTGGGAATATAGCTTCAGAAAGCAAGGAACTATACTTTCGTGAAATTGATTGTAATAGTAATACTAGTAGTAATAATAATAATAATAATAATAATAATAATAATAATAATAATAATAATAGGAAGAGGCTTAATTTGCTGTGTGCATCCAGACTGATACACTAAGTTCTGTCTGGTAACATGTTTCCTATGCACAACAGCACTCAAATGAAAGAACATGGTTTCCCAAAAATTATTGCAGAACAATGTTTCATTATGTGTGGTAGCACTTAAGTTAGGGGTTTTTTTGTCACTTAAATATATTGGAAATGCTACAACCTTTTTTTTTCTTGCCACCAGGAAGATTAAAAAAAAGATATAAATACAGTAATTATCACTGCCTGCATAAGGATATATAATCATAAAATGAATGAAACAGTTGCTGACATTAGATCTTATTTTCTTTTGTAGAAAGAAATCACTTTGACAACTATAAAACCATTTTCCACTAAACTGCAGATATTTAAAACTTTTTAAAATTGTAATGAGTAGATCTATTTTGAACAATGTGAAAGAAATACTAGTGAGTGCCTAGAAGGTCATTTAAGGTTCTGAAATGACAAAAATGGCATAAGGGTTTCTTCAACAGTGTGCACTCTCTGTTGTGGTAGAAACTTCATGTTACAGTAATATGAACTATGATTTCAGAATGCGTGAGGGGTGCTTCCCTCTCTCTTTTTGTCTTTGTTAAAAGTCATGTTGTTGTTAGAACATCTAGAATAGTTGCAGACTTTGCGACTTTTAGGTAATAAATAAGACTTAAACAACTGTACTTGCTATTTGATGTAGAATGTGAACTTTCATATTTTTATGCTAAATTCCAGGAATACAGCAGAGCTGTACTCTATTTTTCATGTGTTGACATAATTCTACTGTTGACTCAGTTGAGTATAAGAGCTGTGATGCACCTCATCCAAGTAACTGCTTGGAATCCATATGGGATGGATTTATACTGTTGAAAGAAAATTTTCTCTCTTTCTGAGATACTACCTTATACTTTCCCATCTCTCAGAGGAATATTTGCTTTTGTCAGGAGTCAAAACAGAAAGACAAAAAGATGAGGAGACACTATACCATAGATGGTATATCAGAGGAGATTACTTGCACAACACAGGAGTCACTGAGTTAAGAGATTGGAATTGTCAGCCCCTCATTACCAGAAGAACCCTCAGCAGAAAGGCAATTGGCCATCAAGCATCCTGAGTGAATTAAGTAGCTTTATGCATAGACACCATGTCAGCCATTTGAGAAGGCTTAAATGTAGGACCAAAGTTAAAAGCCATAAAGTGAAAGTGACAGTAAGCAACTCAAATTCTGCTGTAAACTTTATGCTATCCTTTACTACCACTGAGAAGTGGGTAATGAATTATCCGGCCCACTTAAGTGTCTCACAAAGATATGAAGCAAATGTAGTATCACTTTTCTGGAACTCTCTTTCATCCATTCCTAGTCACTCTTCAGCTCTTATGTTTGATACACTGTTCTTTGTTCCATATCCAGTTGCATCAAACTCAAGCAAGTATTGAACTTAAAAATTACATAGTTAGATTACCTCTTAGGTAAAGCAGGTTCTGTGTCTGGAATCAATGAGGAATTCTACATAGGAAGATGCAGTTAAGTTTCATGTTTTTGTTGTGACCATTCGTACTTAAAACTAGCACAGTTTTAAGTAATAACAATAAGAAACTGCTTAAAACTGTGCTAGTTTTAAGCAGCTTCTTATTGTAGTTACTGCTTGTTTATTCAAGGTCTCCCATTCAAACCCCTTTTAGATAGTGAGAAATAGCAACAATCGGGGCCCCAGACTATTTGTCTAATTTATATATTAGTTGTCTACCCTGAAATGTGGAGCTGTTCAACAGAAAAAACATTCAACGTGGTCTGTCACTGGCTTGGTTTTATGAAACAAATTTAAAAGAATTTGCAAATTAAACTTTGACCCTTCCTTCTCACACTCTGTCTCTTTTCTCCTTTTCTACTGAATGGAAACAGGTGAAAATAGAAACTTTATTTTAAAACTCCAAATACTACATTTGAAATGCATTGAGGTCTCAGAATACATTTTCATATTAACTCTTAACTAAGTTGATGACTTTCACATGTCCTTCGTGATGCCAAGTCAAGCTATATGCAATATCCTGTGGAAAAATTCTTATGTAGAAAGACAAACTTTTTTGCACTCAGCCATCATTTATTAAAACCCTTTCTGAAACAGAAGTGCAGAAACTTCATATCTGCTATAGAGCTTGCCACCATATCATTTAATGACACTGATAATACAGTTCATAATATGTCATTGATGTGCTTCAGGATGAAAACCCATGGCATCAGACTCCTATGCTTTCATGTGGTTTAGATTTTTTAAAAGAAAAAAAAATAGAGAGAAAAATTCAAGGGAAAAAAGGAAAATACTAGAAGTTATGCTCAG
This sequence comes from Picathartes gymnocephalus, assembly GCA_013390045.1. Taxonomy (NCBI): domain Eukaryota; kingdom Metazoa; phylum Chordata; class Aves; order Passeriformes; family Picathartidae; genus Picathartes; species Picathartes gymnocephalus. Next base: position 14,783 of record WEKY01037908.1, on the reverse strand, counting down.
GGAAAAAGTTTTTTTTTATTTTTCTCCTCCTGTTTTAATTTATATTTTAAAATGCTAGTGGGGTGTTGATCCTCTTACACTGGAAAAATACTAACCTGAAAAAAAAAACACTGCAGTATCCTACTATTTATAGTCAGAAGGAGTTCACACACAGGAAAAAATTGCTTATGAAATCTGAATGTGTTTTCCTAAGCTTTGAAGAAATTAAAAATATATTGAAAGCAAACACACTGGAGGCTGAGAGACATAATTTCCAATGACTTGCAGTCTTCTGATATCTGGTGATTCAAGCTTGGAACATGGAGAAGTGGAAGGGAGAAAGTGGCAAGGTTAACCACCCATAACTTAAATCTTCTTTGTTAAACGGAATGAACCAATATATTATACAAGATTTTTGTGGGGTTTTTTTAGTGTGTAAACTAAAGGCACTAGTAAACTAAAAGCACTAGAAATTAGGTCTCCCACCTAACACAGAAATCAATCAATTGCAGCCAGTTTAGTGCAAAGGCAAAGAAGGCACTTCAGAAACAGCTTGAGTCGGATGACTTTATAGTAAGGTGGTACAACCTCCAAAAAAAACCAAACTGTCATTTATCTATTGTTGTCAGACACAGACACAATGTAAAAAGGCAAATCTCCTCAATCAGTAAATCAAGATTCTTCTTCATGATGCTCTTACTATCACACTGATATTTGTCACCTATTATGTCAACAAAGTCTGTTTCCCAGCAACAAGTAATACTTGCCTACAGAACAGTAACCCCACATCTGCTGATAAAGATCACACTCCTCCAAGAGACAGAATTTTTCTAAGAAAATTAATTTTCCCACTCTTTACACTATTCATGAGTCCTTCCTTTGTCCTAAGTAGGCATTTATGGGGCATCAAAGACAAAGCTGCAAAGGAGCCAGAGAACATCAGAAATTGGATCCTGCAGATTTTATCCATCACATCTGTAAAGTCTAATTGAAGAGCACACAAATAACTAGGGCAGCATAAAGGTAATAATAAATGTCTGTAGGTTTTACCCTTCTTCCCTGCATCCTATATATCTCTGTCCCCAAACACACTGAAATAACTTAATGGAACAGTCAGAGAAAATACAACAGTTGCATCAGGTGGTTTTTTGTTTGTTTGTTTGGTTGGTTGGTTTTTTATTTTGTCATTAAGATAAAATTAACACCTTTAAAATATTTGTGTTTATCTAAATCAAGTGTGAATCAAATCTTCACATATTAAATCAAGTGTGAAGGTCATTTATCCTCTGTGGCTCTTTTTAGATACAGTGAAGGAAAATAAAGATCTTAAAGTGGAAGAAGATAAAGGAATTACTCCAAATCATCTTATCCATATACAATTCAGAATTCAGCCCTATTAATCATCACTTTTAAAAGTCACAATAACGTCGAACACATGTTATAAGACAGTACTTCTTTATAAGCAATGGTGTTAACCTATCAATACATTTGCAGTCACAGAAGACAAACAACCAGAGAAGAGACAGTTTTCTTCAGCTAAAAAATTTGGATGCAATGTTTATCCTAGTACAGAATGGGATGATGAAGCAAGTTTTTTCCTAAATCAAGTTTTTCCCTAAAAATATATGGCTTTGAATATGGAACATTTGAAAGAAAAATCTGAGTGGGGCATAGAAAAAAGTGCATGTTAAATGTGCTACGCATATTTACCTGAAACTGAATGCCAAAACTCTTGTTAGCACTGCTTTATAGCCAGACTCTTGTGCCATGATGCAAAAACTAATGATAAGAGCATCTATCAATGTATAGAAAGTAATAAGAAAACTTAGACCAAACTTTGCAGTGTCCATGGCAAGAATTGCAGCCTAGAATTTGATTAGATGCCATTAGATTGTTGCAAAGGTTGAAGTACATTTATTTATTGGCAAATTTGTCAGTGAATCACATAGCTATCCTTTCCTCTGACATGCAAACTTAGGAAGTGTGTGATTACTATGCTTCCATGGAAGAGCTCAGAGGGGATCAATATGCAGAAGTCACAGTTTATAAATTTTTTTTTCATCTTGGTAAGGAATAAAGTGGTTACTATTACATGCCTTTTTTTTTTTTTTTTTTTGAGTGTTGACATTTCTTGCATAAATTCTTTTGCATCTCTACAGATATTTTACTGAATAACATGTGATACATATTTCCAGTAAATTTGCCATCTCATATGTCATCTCATATGTTTCAGAAAAAAATAAAATCTGTCAGAAATATAAAAATGTGTTTGAATTAAGCTCCCAAACTGTATTACAGCTACTTTCATTATCACTGAAACGGTGATCTGCTGCAGTGTCCTGTGATCAAAGGAAGATGCAGACAGTTCCCAATCTTAAATTCTTGTTAGAATTAAAATTAAAAATTAACATCCCCAAGCTTCTCTATACTATGGACTTTGAAAAAGAACTAGATCGAAGAGGGAAAAAGAAAAAGAAAATAACAACAAACACTACAAGAATAACCTTCTCACTTCTCAGTGAAAAGTAGAAAACAACCCATTATAAAACAGCTGAGCAATAGCTGCTTGCATGCAAGCAGAGTTTACAGAGAACAGCACCCACACTGCTAGTTTGCCTCATGAATGATTATATCAATAAGAGCTGACTTCAGTTTTTCTGCCCGGGTGCACTCTGTAGTCGTTGCTAATAAAAGAACAGATTTTGAATCAATATCTCTGAGATTGAAAAGCATCCAAGGGAATCTTCTGACCTAGCAATGCTAAAACCAAAGCTGTGAAAATGTGTGAATAGCAGCACATGCTGGTGGCCACTCACTGATGGTGTCCCCAGGGATCAGTGTTGGGACCAGTCCTGTTTAACATCTAACTGATGATCTGGATGATGGAATCAAGTCTACCATTAAGAAAACTGCAGGTGGCACCAAGCTGGGGAGGAGTGTTAATCTACTGAAGGGTAGGAGGGCTCTGCAGAGAGACCCAAACAGGCTGGATAGATGGTTTAAATGCAACTATATGAAGTTTAAGAAGGCCTGGTGCCAGATCCTGCACTTTGGCCACAGCAAGCCCCTGCAGTGTTACAGGCTGGGGACAGTAGCTGGACAGTGCCCAGGCAGAAAGGAAGCTGGGGGTACTGACTGGCAACCGGCTGACCATGAGCCAGCAGTGTGCTCACATGGCCAGGAAGGCCAATGGCATCCTGGCCTGGATCAGGAACAGTGTGGCCAGCAGGACCAGGGAAGCAGGACCATTCTCCCCCTGTACTGGGCACTGGTGAGGCCACACCTTGAGTGCTGTGTCCAGAAGAAAATGACTTACCATCCACTGCCTTCAGCTGGCTATTGCTAAATAAAGTTCAATTGTTTTGAAAATCTGCTAATTTGCCTTTCTTGTTTTCTCTTTGAGTACATTTTTCTCTTCAAATTTCTTCAGTGATGTTTTGAATTATGTTATTGTTTTAAAAGACACTTCAACAAAAAGCAAAACACCATCTGCCAAAAGCTGTTGTTTCTGTAATTTGGTTTACAGTTGTATAGCACCATGCTGAGAGGGACTCTTTCCTATTCCTGGAAATGTTTGTTCCTCTTGCAAAATTGCAGTCTGTTAGATAGTTATTGCAGTTTTTTTCTTCCAGATGACATGCACACAAACACCTTTTCTTTTTTTTCCTTTTCTTTTTTACTTACAGACCACCTTTTCATCACCTTTTTTTAACTTGTTAAACTTACAGACCACTGTAACTGTTTCTGCCTCCCTATTTAGCTCCACCTTGTAATGAAGGTGACAAGTTTTCTCTCATGCAGAAACACTTTCTTTAGCAAATGTCATCCATGGATTTTTGAAGCATTTCTTCACTTAATATTATATTTTTCTATGAATGACTCCCAAAGCCTTTGCAATTCTCTTCCACTTCTGATGTAGATATCTTTTAAGGAAATAAAGAGAATGTGCAAATGGAAAAGATTAAAGATCACCATTTCTTCATTTCAGGTTGATAGCAATTCATTGATAGTTTTCTCAACTATAGTTTTTTCACCCAGTCCATTAATTTTCAACAATTTCATTCAGGTCATGCATTTTCCTGTTAGACAAAAATTTTACTTGAGTAAATAATATATATATATCTCATCAAATATTTTTCTTTTTTAAGTTAAATTAGCTATTCTGTAAGAGAAGAAAACAGTTTGGTTACATGGGATTTATTTTGACAAACTCATTCTGTAGGTTTCTTGTCACCTCATTATTCTCCAGATATACAGTGTCTTAAGAAGAAAGATTGTTAATATTGCCAGTATTGCCAGCATTAGAGATTGGATTCATTCCTTGAGTCTCTGATAGCTCTCCTTGGTCCATTTTCTTCTGCATACAAGCGTACATTCCCTATTTCATGGGACTAGTTCATATATTCTGCAGCTTACTTATTTAAATTACATGATCTTATGGTTCTGCACCTTAAAAAGAAGGGCAATATACTTTTTAATTCCTTATTAATGTTTGCTAAGATCTAAAAATAAGTTACTAGAATGAATTCAAAGTTTTTCTTTGAAGCTACAAATATAATAATTACTCCAGAGGACAGAATATATATTTGGGGAGATTTTTGTTTATTTACTGTCTGATTAATATAACAAGACCTGGTATTTGCACTTAAATTACTTCTGTGAAGGAGCTTAGCATCATACAGTGAGAGATATTTGACAAGGTGCAGCTTAGGGTGCCAGCATTCAAATCTCCTTGTGTACATGGCCATTAGTTTTCTCTATCTTACCAAGACAGCAATTCTTCCTGTACAATCGTAAACTTAACATGGAAGAATTATTTCAGATCAGACCCACCGTAGAAAGTTTCATTCTTCTGCTGTGTTTTTATTCACCTTTTCCATGAGCAAAGATGAAGCGGTAGAAACAGATTTATGGACAAGTATCTACATGTTTCCAAAGATGGTTTTCCTTTTCAGCATTTGTTTACAACTTTATCCATTACTTCTTTGCTTCACTCCCTGTTAGTATATATAATATACTAGCTATATATAGTTAGTTAATATAATACAGTAGATACATTTTTTTTTAAATATCTCTTACTATTGGAAATAAACAACACTGCACGCATTACACATTACCCAAATTAGTGTATCACTCACAGTACCATTTGCAGCACCTGAGAAACATTGAATGACAGTAGCAGAGAAAATTAATTGAAAGTTGAAAGGTTTAACACCTGCATTCTAGAGACTGCAGTTGATGATGGCATTTGACAGCAGGTTGGTAGTGTGAACTCATTAAGTGCAGCTGTTGGTATCACACTCTTTTCTCTTAACTGTCACATCACCAGAACTGATCCTTGTTGGGGCAGAAAACATCTTCATCACATAGACATGAAGTGACTGTGCAAAGGTAGACCCTAATCAGACCTTTTTTTGTGTAACTATTATAGTCATCTTTACTTAGGTAAATCATCAATATTTACTCAGAATAAAATCCTTACCATTTATGTTGGATCTTCTATTCTGTAAGCAGCCTGAATAGCCAGTACTATTAAAGCTTATGAAGAATATTTATTTGTCAAGCAGGTCTTACATGGCCTCAGAATATTCTACATATCACGATAAAAAAATATATGAAGTCTGAGGAGAGTAGAGAGGGACAGGAAAAAGTCATTTTTACTCTATTTGTCGCCTATGGTGTTAAAAAAAAAGCAATTCGATGGTGCATCAAAAAGCAAAGTGTGTAATAAACTGTACAGAAATGGAAAGTTCCTTTTTCTTTTTTTCTCCTCAACACTCAGCACTCTTATCAATGACAACTTAGTTTGAATATGGACTTGATAGCAAACAGAGGACGGCTTTCATACCTGGCCTGATTTAATAAAAAGTCTGATTTTTATGTAATATTAGGCCAGTATTGAAAGCCAGTAATACGTTATATATCAGACCCTTGGTCTTCTGATTTTTTATAACTATAATACTTTGGACATGTACTCAGCCTCAGGGCCTTGAATTTTGTCTTTTACCGTAACAATAAAATACAAAAACCATTCAGGTTGCCTTAAAGCATAATTGCTAGAATAAGTAAATCAATGAAGCAACAAAGTTGAACCCAGTTTTATATATCATCTTCAGCTATTTATGGTGCCTTAAAACACCTAAAGCATCACAAAGTGGTGGCACAACAAGCGTTGATGTTATTATTTAAGATGATCACTATAAAGAAGAAAAAGTTGCAGAAAGTGATTCTGTGGAAAATATGATTGGGAAAAGAACGTAGTTGGGATCAGGAGAATGCATACCATGATGTTTAGAATCACACACTAAAGAAGTTTAAAAGCTCTAAAAATCTCAGTTGGTCTAAGAAGAATACAAATAAATTTCACAACTCTCTATTTGTTTCCAGGCAAATTTTAATCTGAATCCTCAGCTGGAAGGATTCAGAAACAAGGAGTCCACTTCAGATGTGTGTTGAGAGTGATGTGAAGTAAAATAATGTCGTATCCCAAAAGCAGGGGCAGAGAATGCTATTAAGAATACTATCTCTGATGTTCAAAAAAGAAAGCACTGTCTGAAAGAATTTTGTAGAATTTTAAAAAATAATTTAATAAATTAATATTATATTCAAACTAGAAAAATTTACAATTATGAAATGACAAAATATTATAACTTAATATTCAAAACCACTCTTAATATATTAATGAATGCAAAAATCTTAAAGAAGGAATTCGCTTGCAAAGACTGGTGGTATATTATTCTTACCAGAAAACTGGAGGTAGTTGTTATCCCTGAAAATCTTGCCAAATCAATGAATAGTGGGTTATAAACAAAACCAAACTTCTGCCATTTATAAGACAAGCTGGAACCTGCTCCAACACACACTCCTGAGCATGAACCAAGCAGTGATAAGAAGAAAACAGATCTGATCTGCTTTTGTGACTTGCCTGTGCACAAATATCACAGCAAGATTACTGAAAGGTGATGCTGATGGCCAGAGATTTGAGTGTCTAAAATAAAAGTTGACATGAAAGGGCTGGCTTTTTCTCCTTACTCTCTCTCTCAGCCTTACAGATGCAAAAATGAAACCTTTGTGTGCACACAGTCGGTAAGTAACATAATAACCAAGTTGTCTCATGCTCCCCCTCCAAATGCAATTCTGGATTTTGCATGTGCCCTTGCTCCATGCACAGGACCATGGACACCATGGCATGCCAGACTGACACCTCTGGGTGTGACTGATAGCTGCCTGCTGTCCATCCTACATAAGAGATTTTCAGCAGTAGTGAAGAGGCTGATTGAATTGTGAAACATTATTTTGCATTAACAGCTTAACTCATTTGAATGACCCTCCTGGGTTAAATCACATTTGTTGTTGGCCTGTATTTTTTATTAAGGGTCAGTGTTATAGATATGAGGAGACAGTTTGATAGAGGTCTGACTTGTTAAATATAGCTCTTCAACAACAATTATGAATTGTAGTCCCAAACTCTATAGAGAGTTGGGGTCTATCCAAAGGAATATTACAGGTGTTGGACAGGATATTTCAAAGATATACCAGTGCTCATGCCTAAAAGAGCAGATGTGTAATTTTTTTTACCCTTCAGTGTAGTTTACAACATCTTTTTCTTTGACGTAGTTTACAGCAAGGTGTAAGACTGTTGTAATGGATTTCAGGTTATTTTGAATTCAGCATTCTATCAAAATGATGTCTCCTTTAATTCCCTTTAGAGATGGTATGTGTTGACTTCTACTTTGATGTGTGATGATCCACTTTTGCTCATGCCAGGTGATGTTGTGCTGTGCCTCTGTAAAAAAATTAGGTTAGGCACAGATATGTCTAGAAGACACTGTTCTACACAAATTTCACAATTTACATTCTACAAATAAGAAAATCAAACTATATTTCTACACCCTGTTTTCCCCATGAACAGAATGCCAACTAGCGTTTTGTAAAAGTAAAATTGTGCTAGGAATTTGATTCTTATATCTAAATACAGGATTTTTTGTTTTAGTTGCTTTAGTAAAATCAGTATGGTGTATTTTAATTGCAGAGGGGGTTTCATGAGTAGACCCATTGATTGCTTGGCACCCTATTTTTTATCTCTTCCCTGGGCATTGCTTGGAGTGCCAATATATCACAAATGTCATGGTTATGAGTGGTTTTGATTTCTTTTTCATACTTTTTTCCCATTCTCAACTCACCTAAGACATATAATTCATCTTCAGGTATGACCACAACTGCAAGGTTCAAATCAGCCTTACCTTAGGGTGGAATCACAGCACTTCCAGTATATTTATCATAAGCTTGGGACCGTGGCCATTCTATAGCTTAATTATGAGTCAAAGGGAATTGCATTGTCAGGGTATAGAATCATATCATAAATTCAACATGCTGATTTGATATCCTTAAAATTTAGGTTTCCAGATTGATACAGCAGATATTTTATTACAGCCAAAACCAATGACAGTATTTTTTGTGTACATACAATGTTGGTGTAGCCTAATCCATCCATCCATGTGCAGACCATTTGGATTTCCTGTGAAACAGAAAAGAAAGGAAATATGCTTTTTTGAAAATGCAACCAGCACTGTTAATTAAAAAGAAGGTTTTGAAACACAGGTGGAATCTCAACCTCTACTTCACAAAGTGCTTAACACATGACTGTTGTAGCTTCTTCTACCGTTTCAGGGGAGTCTCCTTGGACCAAAATATCTAGAGAGATTGAGACTGTTCATAATATTTTGGCAAGAACAATCTGTGCAGTCATGGGTCAGTGTTGACACCGCTGTGGGAGACTGTTAAAGGTATATAGGCACTCCAGTCTGTTCCAGTAGTGAAAATCTTGGATGTAAAAGATGTGCCCCTTCCATAAAAAGATATCTCTTGCATCCAGGTACCTGCCAGCCAGGACTGAGACATCTAAAATATTGGAACAGCAGCAGTTAAAGGCAGAGTATTGCCATGAAAGTTTGTGCAACAAACCGTAAACCACAACTGACTGTTGAGATCTTTCTCTGGAAAGGAGAATTAGAAGGAGAATGTGAGTGATAATACCTCTTTCCTTCAAGTCAGTTACCAGCATATGTCTATTAGAAATTTTACTCATTTTTGACGAGAACAAACTGGAACCTAAATGTATGGGTCATTATTGTGTATGTGTTTCAGTTTTTGGGTTTTTAATATCTCCTGGCTTATGGCCGTAATTCTTTTGCAAATCAGTCACTTGAATTGGATTGGAATGGTTAATTTTTCAGGTATGGTTTCCATGTCCACCCCAAGGTTTTTAGTGGATCCAGTGTCATGCACTGTTGAGGTTGGAATGGAAATTCCTCTGTGTCCTGTACATACAGGCTTGGAAACACAGAGGAATGCAAGGGCTGATTTAAAACCCTCAGAGAAACTGAGATCCTGATGAACCAGATGAAAGTAATACCAATTTGAAACAAGGATTTTGTTTTAAGCCTTAAAGTGCCTTAAGCACATAAGAAGCTGTGTGCCTTTAGTCCAGTTGAAAGTTCAGTAGCACAGCTCTTCATAACAACTAACCACTCTCTAGACAAAATATAGACATAGCACAGTGTTGTTAGAGAGAAAGATAGAACACGATAAACCACAGGCATAAATTCTGTGTAAGAAGTGCGCACATTTGCTTTAAGCTAGGATAGGTGAAGAAAGGATTACCATAGAATTGTGTTTGTAGCTGATTGGATAATTAATGAATATAATGTTCTATATTGGGACTGCTGTTAGGATGCTGAAGAATGCTGTTAGGATGCTGCTTTATGGGATGCTATGCTACAGATGCAGCTTTTACTAGATGCTGCTCCTGCTTTTCCTCCTGCTTGGGACACTGAGATTTTAACAAATGGCATGGGCTGTTATTTCTCACCCTTGTGAGACTGACTCTGCTGTGCAATAAAGACCTTTTCACAACAAGCGAAGACTCTCTCATCTCTGGACCTCAACAGCCCACAGACAACCTCGGCAATGCACAAAGGAATTTGAGGAACCTGAAGAATCATTTCATCTTAGTTAATTATCAGGAGGATCACCCACTATATTTTCATTAGGTCAAGGAATCTATTCATCAGTCCAAAGAACAAAATTCCCATTTATGGTTTCATGACTGGTTGGTGAATCACCAATTGGTGTTTAAGTCTTTCTTCCTTAATCAGTAGCTGAGAACTTCAAGAGACACTTAGAATAACAATGTTCTGAAAGTACAATAAAAAGAGAAAATTAGTCAGTCAGTCTGAAGAACGAGAATTGTTCCTCTTCAAAAAGGGCTTGAAAAATCTTGTGACAATAATTGTTTTCTGTGGATTGAAACAGTAATCATGTTCTTTTCTTATCACTGAAGTTCTTCATTATTAATCATATGTATTATTTATATATTCTTCTGCAAAAAGAAGTTATATGCTACAAGAAGGCATGGAAATTAAGGTGAATTTTGTATCATATATCTACTTTTGACATAGGTGATTCCTTTTACAGGCTTCAGTTACCATCTCTCCTCTTCCTGATCCTGTTTTTCCCAAGCAATATTCACATCAATGGTTAAAACTGTACTGTTACTATTCATTAGAATAGCTTTTAGCAACTAGATCAGAAGCTCTAGCATCAAACATGCAAGCCCATTCTTAAATATATTACTGTGCTTGAGACTCAGCAGCCAGCTTCAGCAAGGCCAGGGACAATGTAGCCTCATCCTCTTATCTTTATTCTGGCCCCGCTGGGTGGTATTATTAGTTTTAGTTTTTCAGTTTCTGTACATATACATTGACTGTTGTTTGCTTAATCAGCATAAATCACATCTGTTAGCAACTAATTATTTTTAAATGATTTATACAGAGTCTGTTCTCTTATCATTGGTTTTCATTTTCCTTTTCATCAACTGGCTGAATTTCATTCATTTTAACATGGAAGACAGAAGAGTTGAAGCTAGACATACAAATGCTGACACCATCTCCTTCAGAAATAAGCAGTAGCAGAATTCTGTTTTATTTTTGACATGTTGTAGTAAAACTAAAAAATGTTCTTTATTGATTACGTGGCTTCAATCTTCCTCAACTGTTAACAAAAGGAAAAGATAAATGGATCCATTACTAGGATCTAGAAAACAGCAGAATGGATAAAGGTTTAAAAAATCTCTTAGCCTAAAGGACCGAAAAACTTTAGCAAATCACTTTACACCGTTCAAACTTAATGTCCTTAGATAATAATTCTTTATAAGTCTTATAAACACTTTCACACCTAGCTGTAGAAATATTATATATTGTTAAGAAATTGATCTGCTCCACTGTTTTTAAGTACTGACAGATACCACTTTAGAATCCTTCTATTCACATAGTTTCTTTCTAATAAGATTTTTCCATAACTAATATGGTTATCAAATATTAAAGCAGCACTGAATCAAAAATACTTCCTGCTTGTTGAAAGAATACATTAGAAGAACTGCTAAGGAGCCTTAATAATAGGAAACATCTGTTAAAATAATGTGTATGCTCAGTGTTATAGCCCACTGTGTGCCCTTTCTTATTTTCCTATATTGTTCTTCATTACACAGCTTGGAAGCAATTTACTGAGAAGGACTTACTGATTTTTTTCATCTTAATGCATTTGGAAGAGCAAAGACAACATTTAACTAATTTTGGGCCATTATTTTTTAACATAAGAAGAACTATGTTAAAAGAACATATTAAGGCTATAAAATCAAGCCGTTAAGACCTGGGAAATAAAAAAAAAAAAGAAGGAAAGGTGTAGCCCCACAGAAGATTTTTTGTCTTGTAGTAACAGTAGCAGTAGTGCTAGTTAATACTGGACAACATAAGATAGTCTTCCTAACTCTGTTCTAAGAACTGTTGAACTGCTTTTCCTGTAGGTTTTGGATTTTGAGGGAGTATTTAGGCTAATTATTCTGAGGTACCAAACTGAATATTTCAATAAAAATACCTGAAGTATTGAAAAATGAAAACATTGAAAAGAGTGTCTTGTAACAGGTCAAGTAATGTTAATATCAACCTCTTTTTCAGTAAATTGTTGCTAAAAGCCTAGTGCACTTTGAAAGTTAAGTAAAATGACAGATAATAGCACTTCACAATCATCCAGTAATCTCATCATAGTCATTAGTGAAGTATACTTCACCTAATGCCTGGAAATGAGAAAATTATTTCTTCACCTTAGTGCTAGGGCACTGTGGCACAAAAGATTGCAAAGAAACTTCCTGACAGGTAGCCTCACTCAGTACTTGAACCATAAGAGACCATTCCCTTAATAAAAGCACAAGGCTAGACAATCATATAGAAGATCTAGAAAGCCAATCTGAGAAACTGAAAAATAAATCTGAAGTGATGAAAGCTAATAAGAGTTTTGCAACTGGTGTGAGACATACTAAATGGAGCTTGAAAAGGAAAATTGGAAGAATGGAGACTTGTAGAAACACTAATATATAGGACTGCTGACAATTCCTACAGGTGAGAAGGAAGAAGTGCCATAGGGAGTCAGAGAGAAATACCAGTTGTTGAAGAAAATTATTCTTGCTACAAGGACTACGGTCATAAGAACTCCCACTAGAGACTGAGGGAGCAGAAATGGACAACTGAAGTAATGCCGGTTGCGTACAGACTCTGCTGTCATGCAGGGGTAGATCATCACCAATGCATATACAGAAAGCTCCCGGTAGTCCAATTTAGGGAACCATTTTCATGAGACTGGTAATCTCCCTTCTGCAGAGCTATTCAGTGACAAGTCAGTGAGGTCTCTGGACAATGATGCTGTAGCTCAGAAAGGAAATGCTCTTTATTGACAAAGAGTTCTGGCAGTAATAGTACAAACCACCATCTGTAAGTTAGGTATCACCTAAAGCACTTGAGTAGAGAGTTTTCCCTTCAATGGACAAATGACCAAATTACAGACATGCCCGTAATTAGCAACAGCTTCCCTGCAATCAATGGAAATTCAGGGGTGAAAGAAGAGTGTGCAAGATTTAAGCTTAGTCTAGGATTCTTCATGGATAGTCTGTATCTGTATTAACAAGAGTGAAAATTTTAACATCCAAGGTCAAGCTCTTGCACACCACTGCAGTAGAATAATAGCAATTATTTTGAAGAAGACTCTAAGTGTTAAAGAAGAGGACTGCAATATGATATTGGCTTTCGCATTTATATATTAGTTTTTGCATTAATCATACGTATTCAGATATAATATCACGTATGCCTTTATTTAGCTGTTTGTCAGTGTAACAAAATCTTTAGGCTTGAGTATGTACTACATAGTTTATAGAAATAGCAGTAGGGTAAATATACTACTATAATCCTTAGCTGAACACTAGGTGTTAAAATATCTCTATGTAACCAAACAAATGGTGTAAAATGATCATGCTGTTCCCCTCTCCCTTGACTGAATCCTTCAAGTGATAAGATAACCGTGACACAAACCTGAGCACCAGAACACAATTAGTGAATACCATGTTAAATTTAAGGAGGACATACTAAATCCTTATCACAAAAAATAAGACAGCAGAATGGAGACACAAGAAGAAATAAAATATACTGACCTGACACACAGGATGTCATGCAGATAAGCCGAAGTGTGAAGAAGCCAAACAAAGAAGTTCCTAAAACTTCAAAAAGTTTGCAAGAATGTTTGAATAATGTATGAAACACATGAATATGCATGTACCTCAGCGATGTAACTGCTGTCGGTATATACTGGTGTGTTCTTTGGCTGTTCGCCAGAAACACCCCAGTGCTAGATTTTTCTCTTATTTTTGTTCCTGATTAAACTTTACCAAAAATTCTTTGTCGTGAGCTCAGTTTCTCATATAAGCATAAAAAAGACAGACTAACAAACCTGACCTTTAAGCTTCAAATTATGTAGCTTTACAAGAATTGCTACAAAGAACCTTCCTTCATACTTGGAAAAACATAATCTACAGAAAACAATATGTGATTAAAACATAATTTGGGAATATTTTTCATCGAAAGAAAAAGATTTATTTTTCTCCTTTTGCAATAATCTAATGATTTGTTATTATGAGAGTGCTTTTGGCCTCTTTCAAAAAGCAAGAATTCCGTTAATCACGCACAAATAAAACCATTGGTGGGAAAGCTTTAAAAAGAATGCTTCAGATGAAGTTTGATCCATGAACAGGAGGACCAATAGAGTTTTCGTTTCAGAGCATTTGAGTACACCTCTGTAGTGGTTCCAGGACACGTTCAACACTACGTGTGTAGCCAAAGCTGTGTATTTTGTTCCTCTCCACTTAATTTCTGATAAACTATTGATGGGTGGCTCACAGTAGCTGCCCAGTGCACACCTGACACCTCAGGCGACAAGCTGAGTGCTAAATGAGGAAAAGAAAGCAAACTCTACCAGACAGGACAAGGTTTCTTTTTTTTCTTTTCTTCACACCAATGACTCACCTCTGGTAACTCCCTGCAGGGAAGCATCAGGACAGTCCCACCCATCCTGAGGGGGTCAGCTCTGCTAATGGGCCATAATGAAAGGCACCAGCTGAGTAGGCAGCTGCAATGACCATCAAGGACTTAAAGAAATATCCTATGACTCACAGGATTAAATCATTCCATTGTGAAACTCCCTGCCCCTGGGGAAGGCACTGAGCATTCCCCCCTGAACCTGTGCGGATACAACTGGGTACTTGGGACATCACCATGTTAACCATCCGGTTCAAACCAAGAAGAACACACAAAATTAATTCTCTGTTTATAAAACGGAAAGAACTTTGAAGGTTCAAAGTATACCCAAAAAACGTGACTGAACCAAAAGAGGTTAGATGTAGGTGCCAAAAAATGGATATATTT
>WEKY01037906.1:32835-111014 GCA_013390045.1 Picathartes gymnocephalus | reverse complement strand
CTAAAGTAGACTTTTTTACAAACATAGCCTTCTGCAGAGTGGAAATGACTATTCTGATGAGTTGCCCATCACACTCAAGATAAATGTTAACATTACAATTGACCATTAAATAATTCAACTTGAGCTTAATATACCACATCTTATTATTAACTCCTTTCCTAGCTCTTTTTCACTAATACATACACTCCTGAAACAATTTTTTTCATGATTTGGTGCCATCAAGAGATGACAAATCCATTACTTCAATTTCTTCCAACTGTTAATCACTCTTAATGTTAAAGAAAAAAAAATTACCCAATCTGTGTTACTTCAATATCTATTTCTTAGGTCATTTTAGGATTTTTTAAATGCCATTATAAAGGCTTTTAAAAAACAGACAGCATTATTCCTTTCCAGAGTTACTCCACAGTTACTTACCATAATCAAGAAACTTCTCTTGTCTTTTATCACCTAAAAAGAATAGTTGCCTTAACTTTTTCACTGTATGGAATAGTTCTCCAGCTCATTTCTTCCTTCTTTCCAGACTTTGACTTTTTTTTTTTTTCCAGATGTACTTCTTGTCTAAGTTATCAGCTGAGAACAGAGTTTTTGATGCATTTTGTCAAATGAATGAATCTCCCCAAGCATTTTCAGATGATTATTTATAAGTATTGCCATGTGAACTGCAAATCAGCAAAGTATGCATGAGTAATTAATGCCCATTTCATATGAAATATGAAGAGTAAACATCATTAATTTGCTTTGCATAAAAACCTTTAAAAATCAGCATAAGTATTTAATATTTTTCATGCAGATAGAATTTCTTTAAACTTCTCACCTCTACATCTTAAGGAATACGTCATTCAATATTGTACATACTGTGCATAAAATGGTGACCAAATAATAAAACAGTGACCACTTTTTTTTCTGTAATGTGTAACAATGGATTATTCTTCTGTAATCCTAACCTTCTAGATGAAGAAACACTGCTACTTTTCACAGAATTTGTTGATATTAAGAGTATTTAACTCCAGAAACAGTCAAAAATACCCTTATAAAATTAAGATAGTATGTAGAAAATAGTAGCAGAAAATAGACTAACAGAAAGATGAATGAAAAGACAAAACCATGATTCTTTCAATTTTCAGAAGTCCAAAATTTTTCACTGCTTGGATGCTCTTTTAAAGGACATTCCAAAAGTCTGGATGTCTGTAAAATTGTTCTGAGGAAATTGTTCCCACACAGGTCTACCTTACTCCTTTTATGAATATTAAGGATCACACTGAAACACTACAAATAGAATAGACTTCTGCCGTTCTTGAGGGGCTGTGGGATAGGAACTATCTTTCCTTTCTCTCCATTTACTTCTTCTGATGCTCCATCAGTACAAGCAATATCCTCAAAAAATGTAGAACCAAACTGGTCAATTAGTCAGAATGAGAAGCAGTTGTGGAAAATAACAAAGATAGTACATTTACTTGTTTTCTTTTAAATCTAAAATTTAAAGGGATTTTTTGAAGCATGGCCAGTTTTTCTAACTTTGGAGACAACTGGGGCAGAGCAGTTCTGCACATACTGAAACCTGCAGAT
The DNA here is from genome assembly GCA_013390045.1 of Picathartes gymnocephalus. Classification (NCBI taxonomy): domain Eukaryota; kingdom Metazoa; phylum Chordata; class Aves; order Passeriformes; family Picathartidae; genus Picathartes; species Picathartes gymnocephalus. The sequence continues at coordinate 109,445 of WEKY01037906.1, read as the reverse complement.
TCTTCAAAACTCTTGGCCATATTGTGTTGTTCTTGCCTCCCAGTTTGAGTAGGTATCCCATATGCTTAAATGCTTGTACTTCAAGCCTTTCTGACTGGACTTGAAGATACTTCTTTTTATTGAGTGTGGTAAAGAAATCACAGAAGTCTTGGACCTTGGTCTAACTTCAGCTATACAAGTAAAAGCCTGGATTGGTGGTGGACTGCTCTGTGTGGACTGCTAAGTTGAAAGATGGTGGAAAAGGAACAAAACAACAAAGTATTAAAATACAGCTAGAAGACTGAGAATGTTTCATAACCACAAAAAATGAAAATTATTTTCAGTGATAGGAGCCATATTTTGCAGGAATCTCTGCCTTCAGCTATTTCCCAGCTACAGGCAGTAGTTCATCAGAGATGTAAATTTTGAGTCTTATGGCCAGAATATGCAAATATATTAGGCTTGAATTTAATTAGAACTCATTAGAATAAAGTCCAAAAGTGAATAACATTCAAAGTTTTTCCAAGGTGTTAAAATGTCACTTTAATTTCCAACATGGCTAGACCTGTCTTACCCTCTCTTGGCATCTGCAGAGGGATCCAGTACTGAGGAACTAAACCACCATATACACGTTCTACACTCACTGTGCTCACTTACCATGCCTGTATTCTGTTTCATTAATGCCGTTATGTAGAAGAAGCCATCAGTACCCTTGTTTGACTATGTTATGGTGGATAGAAATGGGATATTGTGATGTTTAACTTTGTAAAAAACTTACAGAATCAGAGAAAAATTTTCTATATATTATAAATAGCAATAGAGACTCCCACTAGATGCACAGCTATACTTCAGCCTCTGAGTTCTGCAGCACTTCAGGAACCACTTAACTTTCTGGCTTCTAGTTAATGAAATCTCCTGAGTTCTGTAAGTGAAGCCTTGTATTGATATGGTGGTCATCTCTTATTCCAAATAGAGCATTGCAGGATGCTAAAGAAAATACTGAAATGGTAAATGTAAATATAGGTCATTCTAGTCCACAATATGAGAAAGCTATAAGTATTTTTATTCAGTCATTTGCAAATAAAATCATTAATAAATGTAAATGTATTTCTAATTATATACTACGAGGGGTTTTTTTGTTGTTTTGGTTTTTGGTGTTTTTTGTTGTTGTTGTTGTTGTTGTTGTTGTTGTTGTTGTTGTAGTTGTTTTTTGGTTTTTGTTCTTCGTTTTTGGTAAGCATGTGTAATTCCTGTAATTGCATTTTTTCTTCTGCTTTTATTTTTGGTAAATGTCTGAGTATACTAACTGAACTGTGGAATTCAGAGAGGTTGACTCTGTGTCTGGAACACAAAACAGAGACAGTAATCCAGTAGTGGAAGAAACTACCCTATGTAAATGACTCAATGGGTAAGAGAATGTTTAAAATATTTATCTTTTGTTTCCAAAGCCTTTCAAAGCAAATAAATTACAAAAGGGAAAAGCGGCCATCTGAAGAATAGGATTTGTGAATAACCTGCTTCAGATGATCTCCTAAAGGTCATCAATCCATTTTGGTCAGGATATAACAGAACACATTCTAGCTCTAAAAAGAACACTTTCTTCACCTCTTGAACTCTAATTTCACACATTTTACCAGTGATTTATTTATTTTTTTAGCGCTCTGAAACATCTGGTGTAAGAAGTTGTTGGAGAAAGCATCCTGGTTTTGATAGACCTGTCATCTGTTCTGTTCTGACTCATTTTATGCTCCACCTGCTTTGTCATACTGAATCACATTTAGCATCTCTTTGAAATGTTGCTTAAAAACCATCCAAATACTAATCAAAACGTGTACAGTGAATGTGTTTTCCTCACATAGAAATCTGTAAAAATGATTTTATGCAAGATCTAGAAGCTCTTTTGTCAGAACTGAAAGTGGCATATTTCTCTTTCATATATTTCCAATAAAGATTGTTTTTCAAAGATGTAGCCATTCTAGTTGATGTGTGGAGACATTGATGTGCTAATGTTTTCATTCTGAAATAGGTGGAAATATAGTGTTAAAACCAAAGAAAGAATAAAAAAAATCAGAAAGAGGTTTCTGTGCAATTAACTGGTAGAATGATGCTTCCATTTATTCTGAAGTTACCAGCACCTTAAGTTGTTCTAAATTAATGGATTTCTCTTCAAAGTAGACTTCTACTAAGTCAGAATAAGCATATCAGAATTCAGCTCTGAATGGAAGGCCATCCATTATTGGATGGTTATATTGAGTCATACACTGGAATAAAATGTCTGATCTGAACATGTATATTTATAGACATTTTTATCCAGGGTGACACCATTTTTCATGTATCCTGTCTTCTTGTAAATTCTTTCTGGTACTATTAATGTAAGTGCCTGGTATTTATTTTTGTCTCTTGCTATATCCAGTGTCATATGTCTACATTGTTCATACTCTGCACAAAGAAAGAAAGGAACATAAAGAATTTAAGTCAAACCCAATACAACAGACACAGAAAAGCAAAGCCAAGAAGGAATCCCTTAGTGTTTCTTATCATCTAGTAACAAATTATCACTTTGGCTTTTCCTCCTCATTAGAGAGGCTAAATAGCTGTACTTTGTTGCCAATGGGTAAGTAAGAATTTAGTCTCACTTTACATGAAGATGAAAAGCAAAACCACTTTGCCATGACCCAGGAGCTGCATCAGACTGAATAAAGAATGAGATAAATAATGCAAGCCACCTAAACTAGGATTTTTTATTTACCACATTTAAATATTCTTTGATCTTGCCCTCTGACTCCTGCTCTCAGTACCATGTGAGAGACTGGCTGGGGGCAAAGTTAAAGATATCCCCCTGAACAAACAGATCGTTGTCTGTCATCATGGAATATATTAGCAGACAATCTACTAATGTGAAAACTTGCACATCCTTTAGTCTCCAACTGCTACTGGTTATGCAAAGAGCAGAGTGAACTGTAGCAGTTAAAGTGCTGGATAGAAAAAAACAAAGATGCAAATTGTTTGGGTTTCCTCAGGCTGTCTAGTCTTGAAGTACTCTTTGCTGGAGTGGTTTAACATTGTCCTGGTTTGCTCCTTAGTATGTGCTGACAACAGCTCAATTTCTCACCTGTTTCTTAGTGATTGTAACTTTGGTTCCTACTGTCAGATCTTTGCTATGGATCTGCTTGCAGATCAGACCTTTTCTTATTTGCACCTGTAGGAAAAATAGCAGCACATGATCAAACTCTTCCAGGACCTGGATCACCTCATATTCTCATATTCTTTGCAGGATGGGTGTTGATTTTATTTCTCTTCTTTTCTTAATGACCTGGAGAATCTAGATCTAACACCATCTTACAATATCTGGAGAACGCTGTGCTAAATTCTTGGTTAGAGCAAGAGGTATAGTATAGCAACAGTTTCTTGCCTATCTTTTTCCCCTCTGAGGCCATCTTCTAGTTTCTGTTTCTGTATAGGATGAATTGACTAACCTGATCTTTTGAGCAATCCTCATTACTCAGAAAGGAAGTAAAAGAGCAAATCACACTACCCTGGTTGGAATACTATCTGCAAATTTATGAGTCATGGGAGTGAAGGAAAGCAGGGAGGTTCTCTCTGATTCTGCACAGCTTTCCTGTAACATGTTACTAAGCATACAGAGATGATTGTCTCAAGAAATACTCTTACAGTGTGAAATGTCATGGTTTTTTCTCATGTTACTTCCTGATTAGTAGATAGAATTTATATTTAGACTGGTAGATTGCTTCAGAGTTTATTGCATTGAGTTGTTTTATAAGAGAAGGGTTCCAGAGATGGAAAAGCAGACAAATACCTATTGAAAGCTACAAGGACATTACCAGGACGTCCAAAGATGTAGTTAGAAATGTAAAAGCTCAGTTGGAATTGAAATTGGTCAGACACCAACTGGTGTCAAAACCAACAGAATGCTAGATTGTGTCAAAAAGAGCATCATCAGCAGAGATAAAGAAGTCATCATCCTACCCTACTCAGCATTTGTCAGGCCACATATGAAATTCTCACTTCAGATTTGACCCCCACTATGCAAAAAAAGGCTGTGGACAGGCTGGAGGGGGTCCAGATAAGGGCCACAGAGATGATGAAAGCACTCAGAAATACGACATGTGAGAAAAAGCTGAGAGATCTGGGTTTGTTCAGTCTTGAGTAAAGAAGTCTTAGTGGAGGCCTTATCACCATGTTCCAGTATTTCAAGGGTGTCTACAAAGAAGATGGAGACTCCCTTTTTCATAAGTAGTCACATAGAAGAGACAAGGGATAATGGAAACAAATTACTCATGGAAAAATTCTGATTGGACAGGAGAGGAAATTTTTTTTCACATTGCAATGCCCACCATTGTGATAATCTCCAATGGAAGTGGTGGATTCCCAAAGGTTGTATACTTTTACAGTTCAGCTGGGCAGGATGCTGGGCCATCTTGTCTAGACTGTGCTTTTGCCAAGGCAATTTAAACCAGATGGTCCTTGAAGTCCTTTCCAACCTGGAATTTTATGATTGTAAGATTCTATACTGACAATGGCTCATATAAAAAGTTGAAAGAAATTAAGTTGTCATGGTTTAAAATGTTATATTCTCTCATGAATAACTAGTTAGATAAAAAATAATAAAGAGGCACAAGGGAAAAGGAAACAAAAAGCAATGCCACAAAAAATTTTGTCCTGGTCCTATTCAGTCTCTTCATAAATTATCTGGAAAAGGGAGTAAGTAGTAAAGTGATATTGAATAGCTAGAAGATAAAAGTGAGATGAAATTCAGTGTCAATAACTACAAAATAATGAGTATGTGGGTAAAAATTATTATATACAGAAAAACTGAGACCCGAATTATCAATTACTATTCAGGAAAGAGCTCTTGCTGTCATGGTGAATAGTTCTTTGTAAATGTTCTTTCTGTGCTCACTGGCACTCAGTAAGGCATGCCAAGAATTATTATGAAAAGATTAAAGAACACAGGAGAAAACAGCATTGTATTGGTGGATAATCCCATGATGAGTACACATCTACAACTTTCTGTGAAGGTCTATTCAGGCTTCCACTTTCTCAACTTCAAAATATATGAAACTTGAAAAGGTATTTTAGCAAGGATGATAGGAGATATAGAAAACTTTGTTATAACAAGCACTTAAGCAGGGAGTATGTAGCCTGGAAAAGAGAAGAATGAACAGACTTTTGTGATGAAGACTTGTAAAATCATGAATGGTATGAAAGCAGTGAATAGCACATGGATTGGGGGCAATTATTATTTCATCAAATGAAATTAACTGACAGGTTTTGAAGAAAGATCAGGAATTACTTGTCCATATAATAAATAATTACACTGTGGAAGCCATTGATACAAGATGTGGATGCCAAAAGACTCAAGGGAGTTAAAAAGGAGTATCAGACAAATTAATGCAAGATTTTTTCTGCACAAGGAGACAGAGCTACGTTAATCTCAGAAATCCCTTCCTTGCAGAAACTGACATTGTTAGCAGAGGTGATCTATCAGACCAAAAATAAACCCAACAATCTATATTTATCCTAATCTCACGTTTTTTTCCACTGATGTCTTCTATGTTGCCACTGTGTGACAAAGGAGGAGATTACAAAGCTATTTGGTTTAATCAGTACATACATCCCCATATTTCATGGTTTTATAAGCTCTCTCAATTCTTTCTGACAATGCCTGCATGACAAATCTGTCTCTCGGTGACTCAGTGTTTTTGGAGTGGTATCTGCATATAGTCATTCTCTTCAAAAAAGAAATGTATAGCTCTATGACTATAGAGTAAAGGCTTTGTGAGGCACACAGAATTTGCATAAAGAGGTTAATGCATTTTTTCTTGGCCTAGAAAACACCATTTGTTTTCTTATATCCTCTGCTTCCTTCCACCTACCCCTAGTATCCTGACAGGATTTTGAAATATAGATCTTCCCTAGATCTCTGTTTATTTTGTGTTTATAACATTTTCCATTATAGTTTCTTGCCTTCTTTATATTATGGATAAACTCACTATTTTAGTATTTGAGAAGTACATTACATGACCTTTAATGATGGCCTTTAAGAGCTATCTCTCCTTCTCCTGCAGGCTGATATGCTGAAGTTAATACGAATTTATTTTAGAGGGACAGAGGAATGAGAAAGACTTCTTGGGCCCTGGGGTTACCTTATGGGTAGCTTAGCATCCAGTCCTGTCTCTGCTGCTGTCCCACAGATGGAGCACAGGACTATGTCACAGGTAGCCTTGTCCCTAATCCCATCCTGACCCTGTATCCAGCTGTTCCAGATGAGTCACCCTGGGTGAACCCTAGACATGACTGCTTACATTAATTGTCTGGTACTGTGGATGGTCCCTGTCACTGTCCCCAGTGATGCCCTTCCCAGATCCTGCAGTTCTGCACCTATCAGTGAGGGCAGCATGCAGCCTGTGCTGGTGAAACCCAGGAACTGTGGGCTCTCAGCTCATCCTCCCTTGGAGACCAGCCCCACTCACGCTGCTCCCTGAATCTTAAGTTCAGTAAGATGAGAATTAACCTTAGCCAAACCCTTAAAAAAAAAAAAAAAACCAAAACAAAACCATATATATATATATATATGTATGAATATGAGTTTGAAGTTCAGTGCTTCCAACGTTCCCTAGAGTCTTAATATTCACTACTTTGGATTTCAGGTGAACAGACTTTCATCTTGTTCAGCGTTCTGCTTGAAAGAATCAAGCTTACTCCATGAGACTTGTTTATTTAACAGTAATATTAACCCAGATTATTTAGATTTAATAATTGTTTTTCATTAGTTCACCCTCTAGAAATGCAGAATACAACACTTTCTTTTTTGCCTTTTCTGTTTAGTTTATGGACACCCAGGTCTGAGAATGTATATGGAAAGAAAAAGTATGATCTTTATATGGCCTTTCAGATTTTACCACAAACTACAGCTGTAGAATAGTATGAAATCTTAGTTTATAAAACATATTTAGGAAATGGTAATAAATTGCATAAAGATGACAGAGAAGTAAGTGATTGATATGGGCTAGAGGTAACTAACCTGCTTTGAGCATTAGAAGGAAAGGACAATTAAGAAATATTTAAAGAAAGGGATTGTATAAAAAAGCTCAAAGCCAAATAAAAAAAGAAGGGGGGCAGAATAAATTCTACCAAGACTCTAAGAGTGGCAAAAAATATATTTATATAGAAGAGAGGGAAACCAGAAAAGAAGTTTGAAGTAGAACAAAATTCATAGGATTAAGGAAGATACTTTTTTTTCCATTTTTAAGGAATGTAATGATCTCTATGTAGTATACTATTTTTAACAACACATAAATCTAGAATATATCTTTACTGGAGATCTCTGTAACATTTTAGTATGTAAGTTACAGTAGAATTAAAAATCCCATTCTGTTCAGATAATTTACCTCAACTGCTTGTCCATCTTCCCGTTTTTTCCCCTTTCTTTCCCCACTTTTGTACCCTGCGTCATAAATTCCGGACATTTTATATTTCTGGTTTATATTTATTGATTATCAGCATGTAAAGCATTGTTGTGAATACTTGTGAATTTCAGTATTTTCTTAATAGAAAAAACCCTAGCAGTTCAATTAACTTAATTTCCTTTTTACGTAAATGATCATGTTATCAAGGACTTGAGGGTGATCAGGCAAAGAAAGAACAAAAAGCAAAAGAAAGAAAAAACGTTTGCAGTAATACAGCATATGTGCTTAGATAATTTTCTTTTACAATAAAGGATTCAATTTAGTATTTACAAGCTCTTTTTTAATAGAATTGTTGAAATGTCAGAGGGGGCATATTAACAATAGCAAATAAAGACTGCAAAGAGTGCAAAGTCAGAGCATACACAGGTATACACAGAGAAAGGATCCCTGAATTATTAAAAAGAAGAAAAGTAAGAGGGTAGCTAATCTGTGTCACAGCCAGGTCATTGTTCTAATCATGATTTCAATCCCATGTAACGCTACCTCTTACTTTATTGACGTGGTAATTGTTTCTGTTCATGCCACAGAGAGAACAATAATGCCCATCTAGAAATGCGAGCAGTCTAAAAGCAATGCTAACTACTTGCTGTCCACACAATTAAATAATTAAATGTAATTTCAGATACTCTAGTTTCCAGAATGGTTTGGTCAGTGGTAAGACAGTATTAACTGCTCTGCAAAATCAGAGGAAGAGAAGGAAATTTTCCACTTTGGAGCAATACACAAAGTTGCTTTAATTCTTTTTATACTTGCTGTACTTTGAAAAAAATCCCAAAAAACCTAAAAAACCCAAACCACTGTTCAGCTGTCAGATATATTATATTTGCTCTAAAACTAATGGTGGCATTTCTTAATAAAAGCTGTCTTTTTACACATCTTGCAAATATGCAGAAAATTAGACATGAATACCGATTGGTTCTGGAGTAATTTGCAAGTCTTAATAGAAAAGCTGAAGTCTGGTGAGTGCTAGAATTACACAGTAAAATATAGTAAGTAACATTTATCTGTCTCAAGGTGTACATTTTATTTTGTGCTAGTGAGAGGAATGCAGTGTTCTTGTCATTGCCATTGTGAAAGTTTTTGATGGGACAAGTAACAACAGCGCTCCATTTATTTTCATTGCTGTCTATAAATATATAGTATGATTGCTGGAAGTACACTAATGCAAATGATAATAATTATTCGATTTGAGAAGCACTTTTACCATCATGCTTTTCAGCACTAGTTATATAATGCAATAATTATGACTTTAATGTCTCTTTGTGATAAGAGACAAGATGACACATTTTGTGTGTGATGGAATATCTTCCATAATTATGTTGACTCCTATCTAAATCTAAGACCTAGTTTCACAAAAAAGAAATTTTTGAGGTGAATGCAATTGTGTCGCTAAAATGACATTTTAAAGACAGAAGAAATGCCATATTAATACTATTTGATAATTGATACAATTATTTTAGAATAACATTTTACATATATGCAGAGCTGTGCAGGGAGATATTTTCCTGCACTAAGACACATCAATGAATGAACCATCTCACCACCTTTCTGTATTTTGTATTATCATCTTCTCTCAGAAGGATAAGGTACGTTATCAGTAATTTATTCAGGACACAGCAACAAATTATGACCAGAATTAGGACTACAATCAAATCTTTCTTCATCCTTTTTGAAATATCAGACTATGGTTTTTGTTCTCGTTCTTCAGAAGACATAGTCAGAAATCAGATTTTAAAATGAATTTATGCGCATGTCATGCTAAGTGTATAATTCAACATCAAGTTTAGTGTTTTTAAAACTATAACAAATAACCTGAGGCATGCACTGTAAACCAGAAGCAACATTTATTTCAGCAAGATTTGCTTATGAGCAAAGTATTGCTAGAACCACTGATTTCCCCGTGGATTTTTCTTTCACTCTGGTGTTTTTTGGGTTGGTGGTTTTTTTTGTTTGTTTGTTTGGGGTTTTTTGTTTGTTTTTGTTTTCGTTTTTGATTTGTTTTGGTTTTGTTTTGGTTTTTTTATTTATTTTATATTTTGTTTGGTTTGGTTTGGTTGTATTGTGTATGGAAAGCTAATAAGAAATGTACTCATCTAATAATCAAGATAAGTCTCAGAAGATGGTGATGAATATCCACTAGGAAAGTTTTAGTAATGCGATTTTTATTCTCAGAAAATACCATTTTCTTCCAACCAGGCCTTTTGCTGTGATGAATTGGTTTTAATGAAACACTCTAGGAAAGGTTTTGCAAATCTTGGATTGAATATCTGTTAAAGAAGAGACAAGTGATACCACAGAATAATAAGTGACCAGGTAGTAAGGATATTTAACTGAGATGTTGAAGACCTGGATTAAATTCCTTCCCTAAGGGATTTAATACTTTCATATTTATATGCCCTATCAATTTAGTTATTCAGAGGCCGGAGTCATAGTGCAATGTATCTTTACCACCCAGGAATTTTTCTAAAATTCAAAATGCACTGGTGAATTGGAAACACTATTTCCTACTCATTCCTCCCCATTGGAACAATGGTAAATTTTTTTAGAAAATTAAAAATGACAGTAGACCATATTCTGATGGGCTTAATATGTATTTTAAAACACAGAGGCATTTTAAAATTAAATCTGATTATATGAAATTTCTGCCAAGGAGCCAATCATGCAGTGTTTTTTTGTGTAAACCATGTATTTGTGCCATGGCCTTAAAAAACAAGAGAAAGAAGAAATCTCATTTTATCTTGTTGTGAGTAGTAGACAACTTTAGAATAAAACCTGTATATTCCTGAAATCCTATGACTTGGGTGAGATATGTTGTTTTTATAACCTGAAGTATATTTAATCAAAAGAAATTTGTTTGGTTGCAGGTAGCAGCAATACACTCCATCAGTGTAATGAAGTCACAGTTGAACTTAATTAATTTTACATGGAGATACTGTTTTCTTTGAAACTTCGGTTCTATTGAGTAAAAGTAGAACCAGAAGGTTCATTGATGGATGGTATATGCAAACTTTCCAAATGGGCTAAACAATAAAGTTCAGTTGTAAATTGATCCTTAGAGAGAAATTTAATTTTCAATTTTCAGACAAGCAGCAAGATTTACTAAAAACCCCACCCAAAATAAAAAAAATCACCTCGAATAATAACCCCAGGATAAAACCTTTCAAGGTGAAGCATTTGCCTGAATTTCTGAAATTTTAACCCACTGCCTAGCTTTCCCCTCCACCTGCCCGGCAGTTGCAAGCAAAGTATAGGCTCAGCTCCCCGCCGGCAGAGAGGGAAGGGCCCAGCCCCTCAGAGCGGGCCTGGCCCAGCAGCTGTGGGCCGGGCCGGCCCAGGGCCTAGCCAGCTCGGGCGGAGCAGCGGGCTCCCCTGTTACCGGTTCCAAAGCCGAAAACCAAGAGAGCTAAACTTGCATTTCTCACCCTTAAACTGGGGATTCACAAAGATGGTTCTAGTGTTTTAAGTGGTTACATAGAGTGTCTGTCTTAAAATTAGCCAGTTAATTGGCTCCCCAGGTCTGCAGGAAGCTGTGTCTGGAGGAAGTTGTAAGAATCCTTGCAGGTAAAAATTTACTTTTTTTTCAAACTACCGCAACTTGCAAGTTTGGACTTAAAGGTATAAATCTCTAAATCTAGTTAGCATCATGTCCCTCAGCTGAGTGAAACTCCTGTTAGACTTTTGCCTAACTCAGAAGTTCTGAGTAGATGATTTAGAACTAGACTATGGCTAGACAGGAATAGATTTTTCTATCACCCTAAATCCTGTCCAACGTTTAGATTCATTCACTTCTAATTAGTCTTAAATAGTGGTTACAGTGAATGGACTGGCTGTAAGTCATCTGACTGCTGATGGCTTACAGAAGAAAAGTGCTCTTAAAGGTGAGATTCAAAACTTAATTTCCTCTAAAACTTTTATAATATTATTACCTCCTCATTGTAATGCCTTATCTTGCACCTTCATTTTTCTTCACTGTATACCCACCATTGCTGATTCAGTAATTGAAGATTGTCATTATCCCATGCCAGAGGGGTTGGAACTAGATGATTTTTAATGTCCCTTCCAGACCAGGCCATTCATCCAGAGGGTGGCTGAACACTGGTACAGGCTAAACCTGTCTGAGTTCAAGGAGTGTAGAAAAATGCTCTCAGGCACATGATGTGGTTCTTGGAGCATCCTGTGTAGCACTAGGAGTTGGACTTGATGACCCCAATGATCCCTTCCAACTCAGCATAAGCTGTGATTCTATTATTATATTAACATTGACATCGTTAATCTCAAATTAATTGAGTGATAAAAGTTCATTGCCAAACAAAAAAATTACCAAGAAAATGTGATTTTTGAAGCATTTTTGCACTCTTATCAAGATTGAAAATGGGCATACTTGGGAAAATGTTCTCTTTTTTTCTTTTTTAATTTTTTCTTTTTAAAGATTAATATAGTATTTGTGAAAAATCTTAAGGCTAACAGGACTAGACATTTTGTCTACCAAAATTGCTTCATAGTTTACATCTGTCCTTTTCTTAAAAAAATGTGTGGGCATCTGGTGCATTTTTAAAACATGAATTGATAATTTTTAACATATATAAAAGAGTAACTACATAACTACGTGATACTTTAGCAACTAAGAGTTATGCTGAAAATATTGACTTGTATTACAATCAGGTGAAATATGGTTGTTCATTAAGCAAAAGAGTCCATTTTAATCAACTGAAATAATGTATGAAAACACTGTGATATAGCCTGGATGATGTGTACAGCTTGAGGATGATGACAGTGGTGTCATAGGGCAGAGCTTAAGTAGCATCAGGTTTATGAGCAATAAATACAAGAAAGGAAAAAAGATCCTTTAAAGAAGAAATCTCAGTTTTTTCTTTCTCATATGAGTAATGGAAAATTCTATTAGTATCTTGTGGCGTTGCAATGTGGGGAACAGCAAGGAGTTATTTTAAAAATAGATAGTCAGGAACGGAACTAAGCCAAACGAGGCAAATGTTGTATCTGAGAAACGTTTATTTGTAACGAAAACTAGAAGACAAAGGAGTTACCCAGACGAAAGAAGGCTAGAAGAGACAGGAAAGAAGGAAGGAAAAATGGAAAAGGACTGGGGGAGAGGAGAGACAGAGAGAGGAGACAGAGAAGAGAGGGCATTACCACCAATGAGTCAGGGAAGTGCTGTCGGCATCCAGTCAGCGGGGTGTGTGCGCTGCTTGCTGTGCTTGGGCTGGGTCTGACCGGGCCTGCACGTCTCTCAGAGAGGCAGCACTGCACAGGCAAGGCTCCTGTGGCCACGGTGTCGGACAAGCGGTGAGTGGGCGCTTGGATGGGAGGTCCAGGACAGAGTCATGGCGGGGGTCGCAGCCACCAGCTGGATCGGGGCAGCAGGGTGGAGTGGGCCGGTGTGGCAGGGTCGAATGTGGGCAGCCCGGGCAAGGATGTGAGGGCGAGGTGGCAAGGCGGCGGTCAGGGACATGGGCGAGGGAGGATGGNCATGATCTGATTGGAGAAGCCCCTCCTCAGTGTCTCCTACTGACTGCCCCATGTGAGGGGTTGCCAGGCAAAGTCTCCCCAGAGATGAGGCTTTACCCCATCTTCTACTAGCTGCCTCCGGGACGTGGCACGTGTAAACCCCCCCCCCAATGTCTCTGACAACCCTGACACCCAGGGTTGAGGCAAACTAAAATGGCCGAAACAAAACTAAATTGGCTTCTCACATATCTATAAATTCTGACTTTGATAAACCAGAGTGCCACACTACTTTGACTCAAGTTCCCTGCATGAAAGGAAGGATGAACTCATAAAAAGAGATTACCTCTGACTTTATGACTAGAAAATTACAGAAGAACAGGAAAACATCTGTTTTTCTTGTATGCTTCACCTGTCCTCTAGTCCACAGATCTGTTTGGGTGGAAATTTGAACTAAATCCACAGAAGGACATATAAATCCATTGTTTTTGTTATAGATGGGCTGGACTTTTGTGACTAAAAAGGAGAGTGTTAATTTTAGCATGATAAGTTTGTGCTGATAATTAAGAGTTATTACGGTTGGTTGTTAATTGTGTGTTAATTGTGTTAATTGTTATTACATTGGGGTGGGAGGCCCGTTGTTGCGTTAGAATTGTTCCAGGTGTAATGCATGAATGTAACCACCAGGCAGCATTGACATGATCTTTTAAGGGGAGGGAGCAGCTAGAATTTTCCAAAGGTAATTAACATAAAGGGATCAACACTCGACCACTAGCAGTGACCCCTGGACGGTGATCGGACTATGATGGACCAATCAACTCAAGGACTGAACAATGAGCCAATCAACACGAGGATTGAGAAATGGACCAAGCGCAACCCTTGGACTACTGTATAAAACTGCACTCATGCCTTGCACGGGATCCTCCTTCCATCTGGGCGTTCACTTGGTGGAGAGCACCCAGTACGCATCTGCCGCTGCTTTTTGCTCTATTTTGGGCTTATCCTGATACCCGTCTGGGAGTGCCATTTAATAAATATTCTTGAAGTTTTCACTGAGTGAGACTGTTCATTTCTCACAGTTTTCACATGGGACAATCCATTCCCTAGCTGCTCTGCTCAATTCCTTGAAACTATAACATTGCTCTAGGTTTCCAGAATATGATGGAAAATCAGGATCTCAATAGTAGAATACACTAATATCTAAAGAAAACATACCATTGTTTGCATCATCTGATAAGAATGATGTGTTTTCGAAAAGAATCCTCCCCTTGTCTTCACTTATCCCTGGAAGCTGGGCCATGAGAATGGTGAAGGGCTGTGAGGGGAAGCCTTGTGAACAGCAGCTGAAGTCACTTGGTCTGTTCAGCCTGGAGAAGAGGAGACTGAGAGAGACCTCACTGTGATGTTCAAAATCTTCACAATAGGAAGCGGAGGGGCAGGACTCAAGAAAATGGCATGAAGCTGAGTCAGGGGAGGTTTAGATTGGATATTAGGAAAATTTGTTTCACCCACAGGGTGCTTGGGCACTGGCATGGGCTCCCCAGGGAAGTGGTCACAGCATCAAGCATGAAAGAGTTCAAGAAACATTTGGAAAATACTCAGCGGCACGTAGAGTGATTCTTGCGATGTCCTTCACAGGGCCAGTATTTGGACTCAACAATTTTGGTGGGTTCTTCTCAAATCAGCATATTCTATGATTCTATGAAAGAAAGAAAATGTGGGAGCAGCTTCGTAGAGTCCGTTGGCCAGATCATTCACTTTAAGATCATTAAAGATCTACATTCAAAACCCATTTCTTTTCAAATCAAATGGAGGGATATAAGGCATCACAAAGTTTTGGGCAGACATTTGAGGCAACATTTTAGATTTTGGTAGCTAAACAGACACTAAGGGAGTAGAAACTTTGATGAGTCCATCTATCAGCTGAAGAATAGGTACACTTCTTCTTGTTAACTACTTAAAGGAAAATAAATGCAGAACCAAGCTACACCCCAACCAACACTATAGAGGATGATGGGGCACAGAAACTATGGCAGACCCTCAGCAGTTCTCTACTTACTTTTCTCTGCACACATATGGTTATACAGTGTCTTACAAAGAGCTCTTAGATGCAGAACAATACATGAAGCACCCCAGAGTACCTGCAGACAGATGCATGGGATTGTGGGACTGCTTCCTCCTGACTTTTCACCATGTGTGAGGTTGTTGGGGGTTAGGTTATCTTTCCTTTTGTTCCTTTTTACATAAGGAATTTTTTCCCGTAAGTTGCTAGGAAACACTAACGACTAGGTACTTAAGAAGAACAAAAGAAGTGGCCCAGCTCAGGAGAGAAAGGCATCTGTTTCCAGTTCTCTTATCTGGGAATTTCTCTTGGAGGGATGGAGCTATGTCAAGAATTGGGCTGGTAAAAGGCAGGGCTGGAGCAGCTGCTCTTGCTCTGGGTTTTCCGAGGAGGACGCTTGGAGGTGCTGCTTGGGGAGAGGAGTTCATTGCTGCCGGCTGGACCCCTGCCCAGAGCTGCTTCTTCTGCCGTGGGGTGAGCCTCTGCTTGTGAGAGCAGCCACTGAACTGGGACCTTATTAACACCTACCTCACTAAAGGGGGGACCCATTGCCATCTGCTCGGGTGCCTGGGATCCTGAGCTTGCCTCTCCCTGCCCTGCTGGGAGCCGGGCTGCCCCTGCCCTGCCCCCGCCGCTCCTTCGGCACTGCTCTGGGTTTCACTGCGCTGCAGCCCCGCTCCCCCTGCCTGCTGAGACGTCCTGCCCTCCCAGCTTGCTGTTTCTGAGAGTCCTGCTGGGGCACCGGGACCGACTGTCCCAGGGGGTTTGTGAAGCAAAGCCTCTCTCTCTTCCATCCCTCCCCGTCCGGGCTGAGCCGCCATTGCCACGCGCTGCTGGAGCTCGCGCCACAGTGCCCCCTGCAGCCGCGGGGGAATCATCGCACCTGCCCTGCCCACCCAGCACCACCAGCGCCCCCTGCCGGCTGTGACCATCACTGATCCCAAGGGGACAGTGCCTGCAGGCCCAGAGGGCTGGGACCGGGTTCCTGGTTCTGGTTGTTGTTAATGCCATAGGAGTTGTTGCTTGTTCGCTTTATTATAAATCCTAGTAAAGAACTGTTATTCCTATTCCCATATCTTTGCTTGAGAGCCCCTTAATTTCAAAATTACAATAATTCGGAGGGAAGGGGTTTACATTTTTCCATTCCAAGGGAGGTTCCTTCCTTCCTTAGCAGACACCTGTCCTTCAAACCAGGACAGAGGTTTACTGATTACACAAGATATTTTTATTTGATGTAAAACCTAGTTATTACTGCTATTTAGGCCTTAATTACTCATTTCCTTTTATCCCCCCTCTTTATCTTAACCTTTTCATTAATGTTTTCATTATTCCTTCATTTAGAAAAATAACTTAATATTCCAGGCTGTAATAAAGCAAGTATAAATATATTCCTTTATTTATCCAACCACTAGGGAAGAACCTAATTTAATACAAAAATCAGCAGTAAATTAGGAGCTTTCACTGTCATCAAACAAAGGAACAGGAATGGACAGGCAAATAAAGAGCCTCATCATTACTATTCTTTCCCAGCAGATAAGACATCTGAACTCTATTTAATATTTAACAGTTTATTCAAAGTGCAGTATCAGTAGAAGAGATTAAGAACATCCAGCTATACTAAATAAAGTGGGCATTAGGGTATTTTCTTTAGATATGGATTTAAATATCTGCACGCAAAGAAAGAATGTGAATACAGGTCTTCCACAGAAAGGGAGAAAAAATAGTGAATAGGAGAAATAATAAAAAGAAACGTTGTAACCTCTTCCACTAGTATTCCCTTGCTTCCTAACTTCTTTTGAAAGAAACCAAAACTTAAATCTTTAATTAACTCTGAAATAATTGTTATTGTATTAGTATATGTTTGTGTAGAAAATTGCCTTTTAATTCTAGGCCAATGCAAAAAAAAATTATATATTTTTTATATTTTTCTCAGCTTGCCTTGTAAGACTTCAAGTCAGGCAGATGCACAGCTATTACCACCACAGACATGGAACTGACTGTCCTTATCTTCTTTCTCTAAATGCATCCTTTCTGATTTCTAATATTTTTCCCCAGATAATGCAGTCTTTGAGCACATGATTTTTTCCTCTGGAAGACCAAGTATTTGTCTGCAATGTATTGTAGATAAGTGCACTCACTTCAACAGTATGATTGCTTTCAGCAGTGCTAGGTCTTGTCCTAGTAAGCAAGTGATTACTGATAACTAAAGTAATGCAAACACCCTCGAACAAATTTATATTGTTTCATTTTCGGAGAAAAAAGCTTCAAGTAAGAAAAAAATATTATTAAAATCTATTGAAACTCTGTATTTAAAAGCTTTATCATTGTTACAGGAACTGGGAAATTCTTGGCATTTCTATGGGGATGTACCCATCTCTCCCTCCAATGTGCTTCTGACAACTTTTTTCAGGCATTCTTAATGGATATACACATTATTCTGGACAGGGGGTGGGAGAGAGAACTTTCTTGCTCGTTGGTTTGCTGATTTATATTATTTTTGGTTGGGTTGTTTGGGTATTTTTTTTTGCAACATCCCATTTTTATTAAACCAAAATAATAATATGGCGAGTAAACCCTGCCATAATCTGAGCAATTTCTAGAATGCATAGCAATTATTGTAAATCACAGAACTACCTGATGTACTTCACAGACCCAAGATAAACCAAGATATAGACTTCCATTTGAAAGTGCTTATCACCTTACTTCCTCAGGTTCTCACCATGTCTGCTAGGAAAATTAAAACCCCCTGGTCACCTACAACACAAAGGGAAGCAAATTGCCTGTTACAGAGATCAGCCATGAGGGTGGCACAGACTGAAATGAAAATAATTAAAAGCTGGCCTTCTACAACTAGTTTATTAAATTTTAAATCATTGTTATAATAGCTCAATAAAAAGCAGACCTGGCTATGCTTGATGTCAATTTAAAACCATGATTTATCTGCAGAGGATAATAGGAGAGTAGGAGCAAGATTTTATTGCATAACTGCAGTCATTTGTTTAATTTTAAACTTTTGAGGATTGTCAATGTATTTCAGAACAGCTAAAGGGACAATGATAAGGCCAGTATATAACCAGTGACATTACTGCTTGTGGGAGAAATGATAGTCCCACAAGAGCAATAGTTGGATATTGGACCTATCACTTCTGAGTTAGTTCAAGCCAACCGGGTCAGTTACATAGCACTGCTTAAGTTCCTCTGCCTAATGTACCCATTCATTGTAGTAATCTGCCCAATAATTAATGAGTGCTAAGATACCACTGAACTTTTCAGTGCTGTCAGCTGTCCAATAGGATGCAGCTGAGTAGAAATTTATTTCCAATCTGTTCTGCCTTGTTTTCCCATGTAATACACCAGTTTACCTCACCTACAGAGCTGAGAAAGAAAAACCCTCTATGCGGTGCTTCCACCTGAATGATGGGCAAGAATCCTTGCTCTGATCCTTCCTCTTCTCTATGGGGTCCTTGATAGTCTCTGTTTTGAATTTCAGAGTGGTTCCCCTCAGCTTAACCAAGGTAGGTGAAACTACCAGATGGCCAGGCCCTTCAGAAAAAGTGATTAAACTATGGGTTAGTAGTAGGAGGTTCATTTGTGCAAGAGACAAGGCTTCCACACAGACTAGAATGACGCTGGACAACTTAGATGCAGAGTTGAAATGTATGTCTACAATTTAGGCTTCATGCCATATAGTTTTCATGTGTGTCACACATATGTGTGCACGTAAGTCTGCACAACTAAACATGCATGCCCGTTAATGCTCACCAGACACCTGTGCTTGTACTTTCCCTTGGCTGTTTCTGCTGCCTGAGAAGAGACAGAAAGAGATTACTTGGCTTAAAAAATTAAATAAATTGAAAACTTCAATAATGTGCAAAATTATATTGACACATTTGTATACAGTTTACGTCTCCAGAAGTAGTTCTACATATGGAGACTGATTATGGGGAAAGGTAATTTTACATGTTTAGGACAGACCATGTTCATTATTTTTCAATCTTATCCCAAGGAGTATTCTCAGTGATTGATTTTTTTTTTTGCCTGGTGGACTCTGTATTTATTAATGTGTTTGTCAACAATTAGTGCACAAATATAACAGAGAACATTTTATTTTCCATTGTTTGAGAACTCTCTGTGGTGAGCTGACCATAGTTGGCTGCCACATGCCCACCAAGGGTCAATCCACCACACTGTCTACTTTTTTACTCTAAGTATTCAATAATTACAGTGATAGATGATTGTTTAGCTAGTAGTCATATCAATGAATGAATATCTATAAAGGGGGTATTCACTTTTTAAAATCTGTCCCTATAGTCTAGTCAACCATAGGCTTTATTGTGATGGCTACAGCTCAAAGTTTGTATCAGACACTTCATTATAAGTGGTTTTCTTTGACATTCTTTAAAAATATGACTTGTATTTGTTTTCAGATGCATTAACAGATAACTTTAGTTTGCTCATCGAACCATTTAAGTAACATGGAGAGGGGAAGAGAGGAAAAGGGGTGAATCAAGGTAATATAAAATCAATCTATATGATAGCTCCAAAAAGTCTAGCACCACATCACAACATCTAGTCTGCGGAAGTTACAAACACACAATATTTAATGTACTAGGTAATTTTTTTATCTCAATTGATTGTGCTTGACTGTTTCAGCTTACATTTCAGAATGTCATTCAGCTTTGATCTAGAGACACCAAATGCCTACTTTTACTCCTTTACTTTTTCTGCAGTAGAAAGTGTGCTGTGCTTAGAACTTCTTTTCAATGCAACTGGTCCATTACTTCCTTTAAGAAAAATAAAATAGACTTAACTCTTCAGTCTCTCAAATTAATTAATTTTCTCTCAATTTCAAAATAAATTTGTGACTTATCTACATATCCCCGTTTTTAAATGACGTTTTAAAATTTAACAACCAAATTGGATGCAATGTTTCAGCACTGTTCTGACTAATGCCTTGTACAGAATAATATTATTTTTCTATTTCTGTTTATAGAACAACAACAAAAACAGAAAAAAAAATCCCAAAACCTAGGCTTTTTCTCCTTGTTTTTTCTTTTTCTATTTCATATCTTTATGGCATTACATCGGAGTACAAGTGGACTTGTTTATTCATTTGGGTTTTATTAAGGAACATAAAATTAAAACATATATCCACAGAATCTGTCCATAAAACCCATCATTAAAGGACGTTTTCCCACTAAAGACTTTATGCATGACATCTGTCATTAAGGGGTAGTAACTGCATTAACTTTAGAAATTGCTAAAGTTCTTTTATTGAAATCACATAATGCTAACTTTTGAAGTATGTAATTAATTTAAAAGTCAAATATCTTATTTGAGTGTTACACCTTCACAAAATTTATGATTTAGTCAAAAGGTAAATTCAGGTTCACTATGTTAAAAAGATGAGCTTTGCGCAGGTTCATTTCTACTTTGATTAATTGCTATGTATTCTTATCTTTCAATTCACATAATCCTAGAACAGTTTGGGTTGGAAAGGACCCTAAAAAACATCTAGTTCCAAACTCCTCTGGCACAGGGCAGGGACACCTTCCATTAGACCATGTTGCTCAAAGCCCCATCCAACATAGCTTTGAACACTGCCAGGGATGGAGCATCCACAACTGCTTTGGGCAACCTGTTCCAGTGTCTCACCACCTTCACAGTAAAGAATTTCTTCCTAATTTCTAATCTAATCCTATCCTCTTTCAGGTTAAAGATGTTCCCCCTTGTCCTATCACTTCATGTCATTGTAAAATGTCCCTCTCCAACTCTCTTGTAGGCCCCATTGAGGTACTGGAAGGTGCTCTTAGATCTCCCCAAAGCCTCCTCTTGTCCAGGCTGAACAGCCTCAGCTCTCTCAGCCTGCCTTCATAGGAGAGGTGCTCCAGCTCCAACTTAGTGGTTCTGCTCTGGACTCACTCTAATAGGTCCACGTCCTTATACTAGAGGCCCCAGTTTGCTACCTTTAGTTGCAAAACAGCTTTTTCTTTATTTTACATAAGTTTTATATATTATTTTACTTGTAAATATTTAGGTCATCATATCTTACCTTTCTAAATATTGGTGTAACATCTGTATTCTTCTAGTTACTCTGTGATTTAGACAAATTAACCACCACCAAATCTAGAAAAAAAGGTCCACCTCTGGTGTCTGTTGTTCAGTATTTTGTTTGGTATGGGAAATAAAGTCTAATCTTCATGAAATAAAGAATGTAATTTCTTTCCCACTCACTCATTACCAGATGAATGAGGATGTGTCTCTCTACTGCACTTCAATAGACAAAGTATTCTTTTATGGAAAAGAAGTGGTTCAAATACCTGATGTAGAGACTATGTTCAAAGACTGCAGATGAAATTGAGACACATTATTAAAAAGCCACAAGAGTACCCTGGAGTATCTCTGTGGTCTTAGGTGGAAAGAAGAACCAGTTTGTCCTCCTGAAGTTTTTTTTCTATCTGTGCCTTAAAAACTACTTTTCAGACTAATTTGTTTTACAAATTTGAGCTAAATTGGTGTTAGCAAGTTTGGGCTAACAGTTGGGTGTCCAAACTCACTATTTAGTAGTTGTATTCTCAAAGGAAAATATGTCTTGCTGGACGCAGGAATTGTCTACCATTATTTTGCTAGTTTGTTTTCATTTAATGAAAACTGCAATTTTACTTATTGTCCAGTATTAGTAATAATTAATTGAATTTTTACAGCAGCATCTTTATTCTAGTCTAGTTACATATCTCACCTCTATATGTGTTAACCCTTCCATATGTTACTTTCTTTTCTCCTGGGATCTTCAGTGCTTAAGCATATGCTAGAAGATTCACTGCAACACATAAATTTATCTTTCAATCTTCCCCTACATTTGTTGCCTGAAAAAGGTCACAATCATCTCATTAAGAAATGATGAGAGATCACACCACTATATATCAAGGTAAAAAACCTTTCTGAGAAATCAAAAGAGAGTGAAACATATTAATCAACTAATATATAGAACACTTGGAATTGAGGTGATATTCACTCAGTCGTAGGCATCAGTTCTATAAACTACAGAAAAAGGAACACATCCAGGTTGGTTGTATAATTTTTGGACTTTTTTCTCTTTTATTTACATGCGAATTCTTAAAAACTCAAGTTTTTTCTTTTTGTGTTTCATTTCACCCACAATTGTTCATCTGATAGGTTTTGGTACCTTCTCTACATTTATTTCTGCTGATAGTTTTATGGCAACTTGTTTCATTGCTCCGAGGTACATCTAATTTTTTGGTATTCTTTTAAATATTTTCCTTTTATTCCCTTTTATTTTGGGGGAGGAGGGGAAGAAGGGGAGGTGTATCTGGCTCAATAAAAATTATTAACAGCTTCTTTAAAACATCTGTAAAGTACTCATGCATCCCAATTTCAATGAACTATGGCCTAATGCATATTACTATTTCTAATAAGTAATTTCAGTTTGACCCTTAGTGGAAGTGCTTAAAAGAGCCCTTCCTTTTATTGTTTTTAATAAATTTCAGGTAGTTCAAATTGTTTACTATTACCATCTTCTTATTTTTAAGCTCCTGAAAGTTGATGGAAAGTGATGAAATCCCCTTAACACTGTGAAAAAGTTTTCAATTTTACAGCAGCTTATTGTTACTCATTATCTGAAAAGAGTCTGTAAAAATTGCACGTCTTTTGAAGACTAGTTTCACATATCAGACTGGGTTCTTTCACCCAGATCACCTTGTAGAACACTCAATTCAAAAGTAGCCTTAATTCAAGTAAATTATTTCTAAATACTGTTTTACAATAAAAGTAAAAGTAAAATAGTTTTGCCTATTGCTTTCTGATAAACGCTGAAGAAGCAATAATGTATAAGCTGTTGTGATCTGTTTGACCCATCCAACAGCTCAAAACCTTACTAGCAATCTGTGCATCTGTATGAGGCTAGGGTTTTTTTTCACTCCCCTTGAGCAGATTTACACATACTGGTTTTGTAATTCCCACACAGTATTTCTTATCACCCATACAACTTCCACTGAAGAACTGCATACTCATCACACTGCCATCTATCACCTGCAGACTTGAGAAGACAGAGTAGGAAAGAGACTCCTTTCCTTGCCTCTATGCCTGCTATATTTCATTATTTTTATGATTTGTGGGTTTTCATTTTTTCAAACAGCAAGTGACATGGCAAAAAAACGTGCCAGTTGCACCAAATGCAGCTATCCCCATCACTTCAAAGAAATTTACTTCCACATTCACCAAGTTTAAATAAAAAAACAAGCAAACGCTAACACAAAGACTTCCATAATTGGAAAAGGAAGTTGTCTCAGCCTGTATAGAGATTTTATATGTGGCACCACTTTAGGAGTGTTTGCCATCCCTTGTAACTGGGAAAGGGAAATATGACACTTGGTTGTCTCTTGTTCTAGTACATAATCTAGATTCACTCTCTTTAATTTCAGATATTTAACTGAGGTGCCTTTGCGAGGGTTCTGCTGTAATGTCTTTCGACTGTGACCTGAGAGCAGTGGAGATATGTTATAAGCCACCCATATTGCAATGAGAGACTTTTAGAGTTGCCTTGATAGGAGATTCAATCTTAGATGTGTGTGCTACCAAATTGCTTATACAGATCTATGAAGTTTAGATCACATGAATCTGTGTTGGGAACCGCGCACGACTTGGCATTTCTGGGTGTTGCCGAGACTGAAATCTCAGCCTTTAGCAGTTTTTAATTTCATTATATTACAAGCAAAAGTCTAAAAGCTTATGTGGAAAATGACAAAATACTATCAGGCTCTAAAAGAAATATTAAGAGAAAAATCTTTGAATGCTCTGTAATGGCCTTACAATTCTGTATCATAGCTGTTAATAACAGAAAAAAGGTATTGCTTTTTAATAATGTAATTTTTAGTCCGGAAGATAAAATAAGGAAAAAAAATCTTGTGGATTTTGTTCCAGTATTTTGTAAGTGACAAAAATATTGTTGATTTAGCTATTTGTCGAATACATTCAGTCAAATAAAATTACTAGTGGATAGATGTTGATGGTCAATATCAAAGACAATAGCAAATGGAATTTACAACCAATACAAATATTCTGACCCTGTAATATTTAACTTTTGATGCCTTCAAAGTAGTTGTAATGGGGATGGACAGTATCAGTTGGTTTGATTTTTTTTCCATATTAAATTATAGTTTAATATGAATACTTGAACACATTTAAAATGCATTTACCTTAATGAGAGATGAGGCTACTCACCTTCTGAAAGGACTGCAGCAAAGACTGAGGGTGTGCCTCATGTACATACAGCTGAAGGGACCGAATTGTTTTCATTGTGTCTGAGCAAACTGAAAAGCATCTTTGAGGAGTTTAGTACGTTAGTTACCTTATACTGAACTTGCAAGATTGAATGTTACTCCAAAACATTTCTTTTTTCTGCATGCTTCCTTTCCTGTACTGCTTTTTCAGATATTTGTGTATTTACCTTTTAGGTGCCTAACTTTATATATGATGTTTCAAAATTCAAATTCAAAGAAAAGCCAGTTAAAGACAAACATCCTTGTGTTTTCAATTCAGTTAAACTCACCTTGATAAACAGAAATAAATAAAAGAGAACACCAGTACAACTGTGTGGCCTCTTCTTTTCTCTTATGACTTATAACAAAAAAATAAAAGAGAGTCTCAAAATGAGTACATGAGTTCTAGAACTTCTACAGAGATACACAAGGCAGCCATTTGAGGGGACATCTGCAGAATGTACACTGTATTAACAGTGGTACATCAGAACTCTCTTGTCCTACTGTAATGAAATGTTTATTCTATTTATAAAGAAGAAGGTTACCCTACCATTATGCACTTCAGGAAAGTGAGGACAGAAGCACATCTGCTAATTGTGTATTATTGCAAAAAACGTTCTAATTACTTTAACAGCATTCACAGGAAAAATTATGTCACAGTATCAGCTTCCATACTGGCTGAGAAGATGCAAGTGTTTGTAATAATATGGTTTAGTCCTGAGTTAGCAAAAAATGAATGCACCCAATGACACTACCAAAAAGCACCGTGAAAAGAGAATGCTGTTATCATAATAAAACAGACGCTTTAAAAGTATTCTACTCAAAGCCTTGATTTCTCTATACAGTTGTGACCTGCTGACAAAGTGAATCAATTTTCAATGTATTTTGTGTTAGTACATTGTGTCAGGAGGTCCTAAAGCTCTGCAACAAGCTCTCATCCTTACAGGTTAAGAAAAAGGATGAGCGATTACTGAAAGGGGATGCTTAACACTGCTGATGACACACAGTAAATCCAGTAGATGCAAAACAATTCTTTTTATTGTTTCTGATCACTTATTTTTGTTTCCCACACGCAGTCTTAGAAAAGGACTCTTTCATTTTGACCGTATTTATTTTTTCTTGCTGTCTTCTGTTCTTTTCTATTTCCATCTGTCCTGAACACATCCTGAGAAGCAGTTTTACTTTGTACCCTTTCAGCCAGACCCTTTATAAATACCTTCCTCAGAAAACAGAGTCTTAGACAGAGGATGACCAACTTTTATCCCATAAATGTCTTGAGGTTGTAATTTTAATAAGATTACAGTACAAATAAAGGTAATAGGTTTGAAATAATTCTGAACTTTGAGGAGACTATTACCTCTGAAAAATATCTAAGGTAACTGTTTCAATTTTTTTTGGTCTGTGTGTGAATATCAGAATCTGCTCGTCAAGGAGGAAGGAGCACAGAACTGTGTTCTCCCTGGTTTTCTCACCCCTCAACTGTCACTGATTGTTTAAAGAAAAGTTTTGAAAGTGTTTCAAGGCCAAGTATCTGCAGTTCCGTGGAATGCTCCTCTAGTAGACAAGCATGATTGTGTCTCTTCAGCCTTGGAAGACTTTCATATTGAGTCTTTGTATTAAAAACAATAGCTCAGTTTACAAAAGTAGGCTAGAGGGTGTCCTTACAAAGAGATGTCTTTAGCATCAGCTCCAAATACACAACTGAAAACATTTGAAAAATAACAAAATTTTCTTCTCTCCTCAGCAGTGAGTGCTCTGCCATGATATAAATCAAAGGTGCACCTTTTACTGTGTCCTATAGGAGTGACTTGCATGCAATACTACATGGCATGAATTTAGATTTCAGAGCGTATCAGTCAGTTATGATAATGGTTACATTTTAGGCTTGCAGGTCTTTTTTTTGGCTGTGATACTAAGTATCAGATGTCTCTGATCTATGTTTTATGTTCCCCTTATAGCCTGTCAAGCTCTGCTCAGTGGAGTTGAAAGGTTGACACACTCACCTTGTCACCGCCATATGTGGGATATGCATGCCTATCTATAGTTTTCTCACGTCATCTTAGGTGATGCTTTGCTCTCCTGGCACCTAGCTACTACTCTAGAAAGGCACAAGCCTTCCTGACAGCACTGTGCAGAATCTTGAGATGCTCAAGGGCCATCTAGATAGCACTTGATTCTAATTTTCAGAGCAGCTAAACCTTGCCTGAATTCCCACTTTAGAGCAAGCTGAAGCACTCTCTAGTTCTATTGACTGTGCTGATGAAACTCACAGATTATAATGAAAACTCAGACTCTGAGCTCAGTGGTCAATACCTGTCTGTAGACATGTCAACATAGACGTGTAAATATGGAGATGAATCACATCAAAGACTCAATTCAACACACATTTTCATTTACTGAACTGTGGATGCCCTGGAAGGACAGCCCCTGGGTTCTGGGTTCTAGTTTCTCCCACAAGGTTTCAGATACCCACGTGGAATCTATTTCTGGAATCTGTTTGCCTTACGTGGTCAGGTTCCGAGCCCCATTGATCCCTGCCCTCCTGGCCACTCCCCCCGTCCTCCCACTGGCCCTCATTCCCCTGGCCCCTCCTGTGTGCCACCCCCAGACCCCAAGTTATTGGATTCTGATGTTCCCTCTGCCCCTCGCTATCCTAGGATAAAACCTGGTCCCCTTGTCGTTTTTAGGGGTTCTTCACCTCCCTTTTAGTATGTGAGGTATCGAAGGTCCGCCGGGGTGCCGGCGTCGACCTCTGCCAATAAAGCTGCTAGGAATTCTTGAAGGACCCCTCCTGTCTCCGTGGCCATTATTCCATCGGTCGTGCGTGGGAACGTGGTAAGCCCTTGCCCCTCCGATCGGAGCTCTGACCCCGCAGTGGGAGACGCTCCAGGGAGAGGTTGCAGTGCGGGCCGGCCTGCCCCTGTGCCGCAACACTGAACATCTAAAATAGCCAAAGCATCTGCACTGATCTGGCACACGTGATAGCTCATTGAGAGAAAGCCTGCACTCCTCCCGAGGAGCAGCTCGAGGCCAGGGGCGATACCTTAAGGCATCTCAGGTAGCATTAGATGCTGACACACAGATAGAGAAATCAAGCTGTCACTCCTGTTATGCATAAAGAGGTAGGAGTTCTCACCTCACTGGCTTGCTCTGAGGATGAATACTTAACCTGAACTTTGAAGATGGCAAATAAGACAAAATAGTTAGGACACTACATTAAATTGATACTGCCAAGGCTGCTGAGAACAGACAAACATCCAACTTGATGCTTAAAATGCAATTTCTCTTGAATTGAACAGTTGAAATAATTCCTCACAATGTATTTCAGTTAAGTGTTACTTACCAGCAGTGTTAGCTAGCAATATGAAAACCTGCAACTTCAACGCATAAACCTATATTTGTTTTTACAAGCAGTGGAATAAATGACTGAATGCATTATAAATGATTCAACGTTTCTTCATTCAGAACGTTTTCTTAGCACCTGTTCAAAGTACTCTCATCAGAAAAAATTAAGAGTTGAAATTTGGCCCTTAAAATTCATTCTGTAATGAAACTATAGCAGAAATCACGGAAACATTCAGATAGAATATATTAGAAAGATTATGCAAGTTATCAACCTGTGGTATAAGAATAAAAGTATTTTTATCATCCATAATGTGAAAAACAGAGCTGTTTAATTTTACATTTGTTTGTGAGCTGAAATCATTGAATCCCACCATCTCAGAATGCAGATGACAGTTTTATCTTATCTGCTGGTTCAGTCTGGTACAGAGTGAAAAGGAAATAGCAATGCTGCCTGCACAAGTACTTTTGCATTGTTTTAACTCAGAAACCTGTAAATTATGACATGTTCCATATAACTTTCAAATAGTTTCCTCAAAATATTTTCCACACAATGAAAATAAAGCATGAAACTATTTCTGCAACTTTTATCTCACTGAGCAACTACTACTAATATAAAAACTACATGAAACTACTCTATAGGAAATGAGGGTGCTGAATATCTTTATTTCCACTTTTAATTTCACTAGACATCTCCTTCAAATTCAAATTATTTTGGTAATGGAGATAAACATGCTTAGCTCCTCAAACTCCAGCTCTGAAGGAGAGTGGTCTAAATCAAAGTTGTTAGTTTCAGCTGGCTAATATTTAATAATTGTTTTGCATTGTTTTTCTCTACCAAGTTACACAGTTGAGAGGAATGTACAAGGAAACTAATGTTGGTGAGAAGATGCTGAGAAGCACAGTATAGGGAAGGTGGCAGTCAGCTTTCAGCATGGCTCTGATAATGCACATGAATCATGAAATCACTGCATATTAAGCTGATGATTTTTTTGTGGCAGAGATCCTTTGTATCTCCACTTATGCCAAACTGCAAGGTATTTTTGTGATGCAGGCCACTGTGCCCAGAAAATTCACTGCTTTGAACCAGGAGGTGAAATATTAATCATGGACTACCCATCATATTCATGTGTTTGAGTATTTTAATGCAATCTTCCCAAAGCAGGAGTTAGGGGCAGAAAATTTGCAATGAAACCCCAGCCAATAACCAAATGTTTGTCACTGCTGCCAGGGAGGCCAAGTTTTGCTAATACTGTACCTCTCCTTGGATGTCCTGCTAAGAGAGTGGCAGCTTTTTACATTCTTCTCAGCGGTCTGAGGCACAGTTGCATGTTTGAACCCTGATACTGAAAAATGGAAATAAAAGACCATAAGATTAATTGTTTTCTGCGTTCTGACACGAGAAAAAGCAAATAGCTCTAATTCCCCTTCCACACTTTTTCATCTCATCCCTTACTGATATTCAGCCAGGCATTAGGTTAGTTTTGCATCAAAACAGTAACTTCAAAGGGTTCTTTTTAACAGAAAAAAATGAAGGAGAAAGAGAAGACTGATTTTCTCTGTCCACTGCCACTGGGCTCACTGCCCATTTCTTGTCTTTCAGTTTTTAATTTGTTAATTCTATTGAAAAAGTGTTTGCATAGCAAGTTCAGGAGACTCTGGCAACACAAAACTTAGGACAATGTCATTTTTCATAGAAATGAACAAAGGGCACCCACTCTAGGATTGTTCAGTGGATACTGTAAATGAATGAGACATTTATTTTTGTGCCAGCTCAACTACCAGTGTCGAGAAGATTTGCATATATTTTGCCAAGCACACTGCACAAGGTGGTAATAAAATAGGCCTTTTATATCTGAGTCTAATTTACTTCAGTTATACTCATTAAAAATGTGTTTTCATGTGAAAGAAATTTCAGTAAGGGATACTTTGGAAACAGTGACATCACAGAAGTGTTTGCTATACAGCCAGTATCAAGAATTTACAGATTCCTCTTTACAGAGAAAGAGCATTTTTTAAGAAGAAATCCCCAGGTTCCATGAATGTAAGATTCATGTTTTGTTGTTTTTGAATCGTTGTTTGGCTCAATATTGCAGGTTTAACTATTATGCTTATTACTTGGTGTTAATAACTGTACATTTTTTAAATAACACAAAATACAGAGTAAAAAACCCAGCTCACTGCATATTTTGCCATTTTCAGTGACATGACCCACGGAAAGGCTACTGACAGAAGGCAAAAGATCTGCTCTGTGAAGTCTTGGTCAATATAAATTCCTTTGCACAAGTGCGTGCTGGTATGGCTGAAAGTGCGATTTTAAACATTTCCTTTAAATGTGTAGAAAATCATGAGTGAAATGCTTCATGAGCAGTACTTTGGTTTTAACAGGCTCGTAACATTACATTTTATTGTGCATTAGGAACATGCTTCATCTAAAACAAACAAACAAAAGGCAACAAGAACAGCATGTTTAAACAAAGCTTAATCAAACAGGGGTATTTGTTGAACCTGAATAAAAGTATCTGCCCAGTATCATATGAACACACACTGAAAGATCAGGATTATTTTTTTATTGTATTTCTTAAGTCTTGGGTTTGCTCCTGTTTAAACTCTTGAGAATATATTGGACTGCTAATTGAAACAAGAGAAGAGCAATGAAAAGAATCCTGTCTTTCAGTTACCTTGCCTCCTTACTGAAAAATGCAGAGGCTCTAGCTTCATAACCACAGCAATACACAGTATCTGTAATACTGAAGCTGTTTCCGAAGATATAATGTAATTTTTCTTCAGAGATAAGAAACAATGTCTTTTTGTGGCAAATGCATTTCAGGGCTGCATACCATTTTTATATTTTGATAAGATGAAAATAAAGGAAAAGAGGCGATTGACCACAAAGCTCTAACAGGCTGAATTAAATTTCATGAAACACAGCTATCAAATCATGCCCAAGCAGAAAATATTCTAACCTGAAAAAAACAGTCTTTTTCCTATAGCCAGAATGGCAAAACCTGGGTATTATGCTAATACTGTTACTTAGGCTAAGTACAACCAGTACCTATTAGAAGCTCTTGCATTTCAGTAGGTTCAAGGTGAAGTAATGTGCCAGTCACAGAGAGAAAAGTCAAAAACTGCCTCAAATTGCATTCCCTACTTTTGAAACAGGCACGAGCTGCTGCACCACTTACATCAGCCGAAATACCTTTGCTGGTAATTTCAAGAAGCACAGCATAAGCTGTCATTAATGATTTTGAAGTGTACTAATATGTGAAAGTATTATCACATGTCAGACAAGACAGCCAGCACATAAGAACTTGCAAAAAATGCATTTCTTATAAGAGAAATAGTATTTAGCTTTGTAATTAAAATTCTAGAAGAGAGAGAATAAGTTATTATGAAAATATATAGCTTTAATTTGCAGACATATAAACACTTTTGGTACATTACAGATGTATGATGCAAGAAATCAAAATAATAATTTTAAGCATAACATTATCTTATTCACACAGAGAAATTTGATGCAATCATCATACAAAAGATAGTTCTCAGCTCTTAAAATGAAGTGAAAGTAATACACCACTGATAAAATTGCTGCTTTGTTGCAGAGGATACAGCAAAAACTAAATTATCAAGAAAATATGCCACCAGTCTTACAACTTAGATTTTGGATCTAATCCAAAATCAAAGCCAATGAAAAGGAGCCAGGAATGGTCACCAAAAGTCAGAAACAAGATCTTTCACAAGAAATACCAATCCAGAAAGGAGCAACAGTCAGAATAAAAAAAAGTCCTACAATTCCTTAGAATGTGAAGTGATTTTTGTTTTCATCTGGCAGATCAGATTCAGAAGTAACACATACCAGAAATCTACTGCACAACCAAACTGATGGAATACTACTGACAGATAGCTCAAAGTACAAAAAATACCACCACTTTTGTGACAACTAAAGATTTAGCCATTCCTTTGCTTCCTTGCATCTGGCAGGTTTATGAGGATGAGGATGGGGCTCTGTCATTATCTGCTTTAGGAAATATTCAATATAATTTTTCCATAAAAATGACCAGCAGATTGCTGGAGAAAATGATAATGAGGGTGGAATCTGGAGAAAAATGAATGATATGTCACAGCAGTTCAGATTCTCATTACAGTATCTTGCATTCTTGCTCAACAGGAATTGCACTTCTTGTTAATGCCTCTTCTATCCTACTGTATAAGCTTTACTTGTGAGGTAATAAACATTCTGGTTTTCATTACTAGTGCATTTTAATATATTTATTCTTTTTATTATACATACATTGGGACAGACTTTTTTTTTTTTTTTTTGGTAGTGGTTAAATGTCTGTATGCCAATAGGTATTTTATATTAAAATCAACATATTTAAAATATATTCTGTTTCTCTCATGGACAGTACCTCGAACAGTTCCCTGCTCAGGAGCATCTGATGCCCTCTCGTGGTTAAAAAGACTTTCAAAACTTGAGTTTAAAAGAATCATCTTACCTTCCCCTTTTTTATGTTCACTGATCTTACTGATTTATGAAAGCTGGAAATGATGTCCATGTTTTTATAGTCAGGGTGCTAGCTGTTAGTTACTAACGTTTCATAAAAAAGCTGTACACTGAAATTGAATTTAAAAAACTGTAAACAGCTATTTACAATTATAATACTATAAGTTATAAATTAGCAGTCCTTCATTGCAACCTCTGTCAATACAACCCACAGCTAGGTGCTTTAGTGTTGTGCAGGGTTTTTCAGATGTTGGATTTATACACAAAGAAACATCAAATGTTAGAAATCTCCATTGGTTTCTTCTCCAACATGTGCAGGTTAATTCTTCCGTTTAATGGGATTTGTACTTCCAAGTTTTCGTCTGCTCTGTGATGCTTTTTCCCTTTTCTTAGACAAATGTAAATTCCCATCCCTGTTACTAAAGCAATTGAACCCAAGCTTATTATTGAAAGAGCTACCAAGGTGGGCATGCAGGATGCTGGCTCCATTTTTTTATGTGTAGGCTCTATGGATATTTGTGGCTGCTTTTCTTCTACACTGATATCAGGCTCCTTCCTTAACAAACTTTCAATGTAGCTCTCATTGCTGACAGTATCATTGACGAAAAGGTTCACCATGACAGTGGAATGGAGAGGTTCTGGGTAGCCGTGATCACTAACTTTTACAAGCAGCCGATAGAGGCCATAGTCATTTTGCATCAGCGACTCTTCCAAGGTGATATTACCAGTTTTGGGGTCAATCCTAAATGACTCAGGTCGAGGGCCTCTTCTTCCTATGATACTGTAAGCAATGACTGCATTCATGCCGGTGTCCTTATCGACAGCATAGACCTCAGTGATGGGAGAGCCAGGAAGGGTAGAAGGAAGGACTAACAAGTAAGACATATTAGACTGAGGAAACAAGACCAAAGGAGGGTTGTCATTTATGTCCAGAAGAAGGATAGTTATTTTTGCTGTAGAAGACAGGGCAGGATCACCACCATCAACTGCTTCAATCCACAGAACATAGGAGCTTTGCTGCTCCCTGTCCAGGGAGACTTTAGCTCTCAAAACTCCTTTTCCAGTATCTATAACAAAAATATCACTTCCATTCAGAACTGAAAGGGCAACCCATCCATTTTGCCCTGTATCAGCATCTGTGACACTTATAACTCCAATTTCACCAAAACCTGGAAAGTTTTCTGGCACAAAAAAGCTAAAATCCTTATTGATAAATCTTGGACTGTTATCATTTTTATCCAATACAGTGATGGTGACAGTTGCTATTGATTCTCTTGGAGGGAATCCAGAATCTACTGCTTTGACAGTGTATCTGTATTTCTCTTTTTCTTCTCTGTCCAGTTGGGTGGAAACTGTAAGAACTCCTGTGGTTTTGTCTAAAGCAAAATAGGAAGGGGCATCAGGACCTAAAAAATAGGACACTTGCCCTCTTTCTCCGCTGTCAGCATCAGTAGCATGCAGTTTGGTCAAAAAAGCATTGGGAACATTGTTCTCTTCAATAGACAATTCTATCAGTTGTTCAGAGAAAACTGGTGAGTTGTCGTTGTCATCCAGAACTTGCACTTTGATAACTTTCTTGACATGAAATCCTGCTGAGTTCCATGCAACTACCGAGATTTCATACAGCTGCTGTGTCTCAAAGTCCAAAGGCTTCGTGGTCTCCAACAGGTATTCATTGTTGTATGGCTTGTACGGTGAAAGTCTGAAAGGCCCATCACCATCCAAATAGCAACTGACTTTGTATTTTTCATCAGGGTCTTTGATGGTAAAAAATGCGATAGGTGTGTTGATAGGCTCAAGTTCCTTTAAGAAGACCACCCCTTCCACTTCATTAGCTATGAAACGAGGGACAACTTCAGGTGGCCTCATCATGACTTTGATGATGGTCACCAGCACTGTGATCACGGCAGGAATACAGCCAGGACCGTTGCCCAGTATGATCAGCCTGTGTAGCCTCGGACTGTCTCCATCAACTTTAGTGGAAAGTGTGATGGCTCCTGTGCTTTCATTCAGATGGAATAAATCTCTGGATGGCTGGGGAACCTTCTGGCTGTAGGAGTAGGTGATGTGGGCATTGGATCCAAGATCCATGTCCACCGCGTGGACCGTAGCCACGTGTGTCCCTAGGCTGGAATTCCCATAAAGGGTGATGTTGAGCTGCGAGTCATTGAACTGGGGGCAGTTGTCATTGATGTCGCTGATGCCAATAGTGAGGGTGGCACTGCCCACGAGCGGAGGTGTCCCCCCATCCTCAGCGATGATGACTGTGACGTACTCATCTTGTGTCTCCCTGTCCAGTGCCCCCATAACAATCAGGTAGGGAGTCCTCTCCCCGTTCTCATTCTCCTCCACATCCAGGGTGAAGACACCGTAGTTATCTCGCAGGCGGTAGGTCTGGATGCCATTGGTGCCCATGTCAGGGTCAAGGGCAGGGTGCTCGATAGCCAGGCGGGTGTTCACAGGAGCGTTCTCAGGCACCGAGAGACGGATGTGGGACACAGGGAAGCAGGGCGCATTGTCGTTGACATCACGGATAGCGATTTTTACCTTCACCAGGCGAAAGTACTCCTGTGGCAGTACCAGCACATCCAGCAGCAGCAGGCATGACTCTGGTGAGGGGGAGGAAGACGAGACAGCAGCTGATCCCCCGAAGATGGTGGCGCCACTGCTTTCCACGCATAGAGCTTCCCGGTCTATCTCTATGGCTGAGGTGTGCAGCTCCCCAGAGCGGTTGTCCAGTTGCACATACTGTTCCCCCAAGCCATGGGAGGCCAGAGTGAAGGAGAGTGGGGGCTGCAGAGATGCAGGGTGCTGGCCACCAGCTGTCGGGAGCCGCAGGTCACGGGCCAGGCTGCCAATGAGTACCCCAGCAGGCAGCCCCTCGCTGAGGCTGTAGAAGAGCTCAGTGGCACGGCTGTAACTGGCAAAGCAGTTGAAAGGCCCAACGAAGAGCAGGAAGAGGAGCAAGTGCTGACAAGAGAGAGGCACAGGGGTGTGAGGAAAGGCTGGCGCCTCCCCCCGCCCACTGCCTCCCCCACTGCCACTTGGAGCAGCGAGTGCTGCATCTGCAACATGAAGCCATCCTCCCTCTCCCCACCATCCTCCCCGTACAGCAGCTACTTTCAGGGCATAACCATCTGTACCCTACAGGCAACACCAGCTGCAGCTCCCACAGCAAGCACGCACTGCCAGGATGGCCCGGGGGCACCCTGCTTGCCCCCGCCCCCCAGCAGCACTTGCGCCCCGACGTGCCATTTTCCCTCTTGCCCCCGCCCCAAGCTCGTCACCGTCTCACCAGCGGCACTTTTCCTCCCAGCCACAACCGCATCCGAAACTGGGGCATCCCCTTGCACATCCCCAAACGTTTGCTCGCCCCCTTCCCGTTCCACACCAGCAATGCAAAACGCGTCCCTCCCTGCCCCTACCCCCGGCCCCATCCCGAAAGCTTTTTTTCCGCATGTTCACGGGTCCCGGCGGAGGTGCAGCCGAGGGGCGGCCCGCTCCGCGCAGCCCGCCGGGGTCCCGGCGGAGGTGCTGCGCTCCGGGCGGGTCCCTGCCTCCCGCGGCCGCGGAGCCAGCGGCTCCAGCCCCGTAGCCACAGGCCCCCGGCCACTGCCGCGCCACCCCGCAGGGTCCCTCTGCTGCTGGCGGACAACGCGAGCTGCGCAGAGGAGCCGCGGAGCGGAGGGGCTGCGCGAAGCAAGTTGCCCGCGCTGGCGAGCGCATCGCCCACTACACACAGATGGAAAAGGGCTCCCCGAAAGTAATTTCAGGCATCGTCTCCATGAATGAAATTTCTTCTTCCTTCCCCTCGTTTTAATCACCCATTCCCCTTTTCCGCGGCTATTCGCCCCAACCCGCGCCGGCAGCAGCAACAAATATAAACTTTTCGCGGCTGCCCTCATCTTTGGAGACAAAAAGACCCAACAAACATATACACGTATACACGGTTTGTTTTGTTTGTTTGCTTGCTTTTTGGTGCTTTTTTTGTCAATTTGTTGCCAATTTCGCTGCTGCGTGCGAAGTCGGGCTCGGGTGGCCGGACGCGGCGCGTCCCCCCCTCCCGCCGCCCGGCCCTCACCTGCAGGCTGCCGCGGGCGCTGGAGCTGCCGCGACCGCCCGGGGGCCCCATGCCCGGNTGCGGGTGCGGCTCAACTCCGTCTACCCGCGCCACCGCTGCCGCCGCCGCCGCGCTGGGCTGGGCTGGGATGTGCGCGCCGCCCAGGACACTCCCCCTCCGCCGCCGCCGCCGCCGCGGGAAGGGCCGGAGCCGGGGAAGAGTCACGGGCTCGGCTGGGAGGGGGGCGGGAGGGCGAAACGCGGGGGCGCGTCCGCCGAGGCTGCGGCAGCGCCGCGGGCAGCGGGCAGGGAGACGAGCGGCCGCTGTATTGAGCCCAGCGGCGCGGCCACAGCCGAGAGCAGGGATACGGGAGTGTGCGTGCTCGTCCAGCCAGCTCCAGGACCAGGGAAAGAAGGTAGTCCCGTCTGGAAACGAAGGCGGGAAAAAGATATTAGAAAATAAAATAAACTCGGCTTGTTCTTCGTCTGTGGAAAGATGGAGAGCTACTTTTTACGCTGGCCGATAGTCATCGGACAAGGGGAGCAGTTTTAAACTAAAAGTGGAAAGGTTTAAATTAGGTGTTAAGGAAGAAATTCTTTACTCCGAGGGTGGTGAGGCGCTGGAACAGGTTGCCCAGAGAAGCTGTGAATGCCCCATCCCCGGAAGTGTTCAAGGCCAGATTGATGGGGCCCTGAGCAACCTGATCTAGTGGTTGGCATCCCTGCTCTTGACCAGGGCGGATTGGAACTAAGATGATCTTTAACTTTTCTTCCAACCCAAACCATTCTGAGATTCTGTATTGTGATGTGTCAGCAGGCAAATCGAGAATTAACAGCTGCACTGGCATTGCGGAGACTTGGTGAACTGAGTGGCTTGTGCCCGCACAAAATTAAAGTCATGTTTTTGAAGAGATTGTAAGCATTTGATTGGTGGAAAGAGTGTCCTGGTGAATTAGAGCAGTAATTGTGATTTGCTGCCTGCTAAGAGCTCAAAGGTCCTCTGTGGCAGAAAATTATGTGTTTTCATTTCATAATCTCCAGTCACTATTGGCTAGACTATAAGCCTGCCGTAGAACTAGATGTGAAATTATCAGAACTCAAGAAACTTTAGATAGCACAAAACCAATTAAACATTTATTTAATATGTTGGAGTATCAAAATGATTTCTTACCTCCCCATCATTACTTACACTGTCTGTCTGCAGCCTCTCAAATGGAATTTTAGATGTCCATCTTTAGCTTTAAAGTGCTTAATGGTCTGGATCCAGGCTACTGCTGAGAGCTCAAGTACTGGGACTCTTGGAGGCAGCTGCATTTGTGAAGCACAGTGGAGCTGCCCTTCACAGAGGTAAAGTTTGTGTGGGAGTTGGAACTCACTAAATCACAGGGCCTGAAGACCACCTTAAGTGTCTCCATGTTCTGTGGCAAGCACAGTGTGCAGGAATTTGATCTCAGCTTAGGCACTAAAAACATAGAGCACAGCAAAACATTTTCCTTCAGTTAAAACAAAAATTATTCTTCCTTTTTCCTTTTACAATTCCATGAGACAA
This sequence comes from Picathartes gymnocephalus, assembly GCA_013390045.1. Taxonomy (NCBI): domain Eukaryota; kingdom Metazoa; phylum Chordata; class Aves; order Passeriformes; family Picathartidae; genus Picathartes; species Picathartes gymnocephalus. The sequence continues at coordinate 71,719 of WEKY01037906.1, read as the reverse complement.
ACTCCATGTCCAATCTAAAGCAAAGAAGCAAAACCCCCTGTAATTAGAATCCCAATCCAAAACCAACTTAAAGCCTGAGTCCTTTGTAAAATTGCATCTTTCAAAAGCAAATAGTAAGTGAGACATACAGAACATATTGTCTAGCAACTCTTGGGATGTTCTTGGGTGTTGTGAGGATGAGAGAAGTGGCACAAGCTGCATAGAATAGAATAGAATAGAATAGAATAGGACAGAATAGAAACAGAAACTTCCAAGACTGACTTTCTCTGGGGCTGTAAACAAATCATCTTAATTCTTTTGTCCCATATTCTCCATCCTTAAACTATAAATAGTGCAATACTGTTTGTCTGAATTAGAGCTTTACCCCATTCTTGCTAAAGTCAATGGCAGTGGAATCAGGCTCAAGTGAAACTCTTGGAAATATACTGTGATTTTAATAACCATTTCATGCCAAAAGTGACATTAGCACAATAATCATATGTGACCTAAACAGTGCAGCATTACGGTACTAACAAAAGGCCTGGCTTTATTTATTATTCATTAATCTCTAGGGTTTTGAAACCACTCAGTATGTACCGCCCTTATAAATTGTTTATATCTTTGCTATTCATTTCTAGCACAAATAGAACAGACAATGCACTGTATACAGTTCAGAGCAAACATGTATAATTTAAGAAAAAAAACAAACTACCCAAATCCTTTACTAAATTCTCATCCATATGCTGTTCTGAATGCTGCTTGGTGTTAAAGGTGCCCATAAACTCAATCCTGTTTAAGTTAGTTTGACTGGATATGCATGGCAGATGCTTTTAGTTGTCTCACATCTGCTCTAATTTTATTAATTTCAACAGAAATACTGACTCATTTGGCTTTCAGTCAGATTTTGACACTGATTTATGTGGAGGTTGAATTTCATAGACTTGATTATAGTTTTAGTTTTAGTGAATCAGTAGTCTTCTCATGAATGAGTCTGAAGTCCCTATAAAATTCTACCTTTAAGTTTGTTTCTCTGATGTCACAGTTTCCTCATGTTATTTCTTCCTCTTATGCTTTTGGAATTACTGACCCATTCCTACACCATTTTTCATACCATTTTTCATACCATTACAGCTACTGCATTTCCCTTGGGCCGTTGATAGGGTAAATGATGACTCTACTGTTATAGTATTCAGATTTTCATTATGCTTGATGACTTTCATTTTATTAAAGCACAGGTGTAACAGCAGAATTAAAAGTTTTCTGGAGCATCTGGTGCCTCTATATTTTATTTTGTTAGACATTAGAAACATCTACTAAGTCTTAAAGGCTCCTTAAAGGCTAATGGGTCCAATAAATCTCCTGGTTAAGAAGTACTCCAGCCTGTTTAAGGAGAAGTACTCCAGTTGTGTGTGGGATATGGAATGAGGGGTGTGAGAGATACAGCAGTATAGATAAGATACCAAATCGGTTCCTTCACTCCTAGCATTGTTTTGGGGGGAAGAACCCCTTCCAGAGTTGCAGGAATACATTGAATTGATTTAATTATATTTTTATACTGAGTTATGTTTTCAGGGACAAAGATGTTAGCAATTTATAAGCTGAATTCCATTCAACCACATATAGTTAAACATGTCTTTCAAACTTGCATTTTACTACATAAAATCTGATTATCACTGTATTCAAGATTCGTGTTGCAATTAGTGATTGAGAAGGAACAAGTAAGAGCATTTCTGTGGGATTCCTGATTGCCTCAAGTCACAAACCACAAATCTGATATCTAGTGACAAGTCCTCCAAGAAGGGTCATAGTTATTGATAAATAGATCAGGAAAAGTACTTTATTTGTATGGTAAAATAGAGTATTTATTTTACTGTATCCTGAATAAAGGACGTATGTATTGATACTCAGTTGAAATGCCTTGGTTTTGTGGGCAGAGTTCCAGTGGCAGATGGGAGCCTTCCCAGATGATTCATTCAGACCATCACTTCTGAAAGAGAATATCGAGTAGTATCTTTCGGCATGGCTGGCAACTGTGGCCAACTTTTACAAGAAAGGAATGCAGGTACACATTGTCCCCTCAATCTAGCAAAAAGATCTCTTCTACAACCTGTGGTCGTACAGAGGAAGATTGTGGCCTGAGATTTCCCCATCAGTGAAATTCAACTGATTCAAATGACAAAATTTTTAAGACTCTAATCCGTGTGATGCTATGAGACAGGTTTCAGTGCGGAAACAGTCACATTTTGCAGGGAAAGCTCTAGTGTGAGTATTGATTTCTAGTCACAGGAAAACTAAGAAAGGCACATGAATAACAGACTGCCACTTCACTGAAGATTTTAAACTGCAGGAGATACAGGGCAAGTAAAGGAGATCGTTTTAACTTTTAGCAGTATACACTTTTTATTGTTTTGCTGCTTAGTAAGGAAAATGCCTTACATGCTGAACTTCCTGTGCAGGATGGTGGATTGCAGTGTGAAAGACTCTATGAATATTAGATAGTGACCTTCCTTGGAGAAGTACTGAGCATCTGGTACTCACACTTTACTGAAAGCTGTGATCATTCTGTGTCACTGTAGATCAGACCTAGCATGATCGTTCTGTTCTCAGCACAGACCAGGAGAGGGGCCTTGGCACTGCTTTCCCTTGTGTCACTGTAAGACAGCAGAAACTCCGGGTCCAGCTTGAATAAAGCAACAGTCGAACTGGAAAGTGGACGACTCTTTGGAGTTTATATCACTCAAATCTCCAGTTACCCTTTCAAAGGGCTGGCTCTTGCAAGCTCTTGCAAGGCAAACCTGCAAGGTTCTGCTCAGCAGCTTTTCATGAACAAAACTCTGCTGCACTCATGACAATCTTACAAGAAAGCATCTAACATGTGAAAACAGTTACTAAACTTATGAAGGAATACCCCACGAGGCAAAGCAGTGTTTGATAGGAAGGCTGACAAAGGTGGATAAAATTTTCCTGTCTGGTTAGCTTAGTGCCTATTGGGGACTGCTGTGTTGAAGTATCACAAATCAGAACTGATAAACACTGGCAGAGAAAAGAGACTTGGGAAAAAAAAGCCTCCTTCAGTCTCTAAGCCAAGTATTTGACACATTTGACCAACTTCTTCCTCTGATTCTTTTGAGGTTTCATAGAAGTATGAGTTCTTTGGTTATGATGTTTTGTATATGTCTCCATGCATTTTGTGCTTTTCTTTTTATCTGGAAAAATGCCAATATAGTCCAACAGTGAGAAGGATTAACTTCAATACACTTTTAGTCTGATCACAACTTTATTTTCAAAAGTAAACCTAATTTAAAATCTATTAACTAAGTATAACTTTTTTTATACTGTGTTACACAGCATATGAACATTTTCTTTCACTGACCTCTTGTGTAAGGCTTAAAATAATAATAAAACAACTCCTATTTAGTAAAAGCCAAAGCACAAGCTGAGCTATAGTACTAATATGACACCACTAAAAATTATTAATACCATAAGTCTTTCATTACAGTCCTTATCAGAGACAGCATTTCAGCTTCTGCCAGCTCTCTGTGTACGTAATATCTGCAAGTTATGAGAGTGTCATGAATATGTAGATATTTCTTAATTAACTTGTCATTGACATTAAGCCATGGCTTCTGAGCTGAAGTGACAACCTTTTAGTGCCGGAAGACACCTCTGAGGGGAGAACACTGCTCACAGCAATGGAGGACAATGCACTGAAGAAGCCCTGTGATGTGCCAGGTAGCCAGGATGCCAAGATGTGTGTCAGATGGTTCTTCTAAGCCAACTAACAACAACCTGCAATTCCATTCAGTTTTCTGTGATGGAAATGGTTAGAGAGTGGATATAGTGCAGCAATACAGAGCATTCTTCCTCTGATTGCAGCAGCTCCAATGATATTCCAGCCTTTCTTAGTTCCTCTGAAACAGAAAGTTTTATGTATTTTTGCTTGTCAGTAGAACTGCTTAGCTCTGCTTTTAAAAACATGCAATATACTGTAGCTTAAGCTGAGCTCTTTGGCCATTGGGGATGGGCATTTTCTTCCTTGACAATAAATTATTACATGAATTTTCCAGGGACCAGATTCTGTCATTTTCCCTCAGTCTATATTCAGGTAAAAATTCTTAATGAAGTCGTTAGCTGTAATTCCCTAATGTTAGCTTATTCCTTGCTCGCCAAAATTCTTAAATAACCCAAAAAGGTTTTTACTGAATGCAGGAGAATTACTACATGTTCTGAAATTTGGGCCAAATTGCATCTTTTATTTAGACAAGTGGGTTGACCAACTCCCAGTGGGATTTAACACATTTTTATGTCTGTGATGAGATGAAGATAGTGAAACCAACCAACTTAATGCCTAAGCCACTTTTTAGACAATAGGAAAAGATTCTGGCTGTATGCTTCAGAAATCTTGCAGCTGATAGGAGCTTTATTGTTCATGTTGTCACTCTGATCACTCAGGTCCCATACTGAGGTAAGAGACAGTAGTGTTTTTACTGCAGAGACCCTGGTTTCACTTGGTAGAGCTGAACAAATGGTTGGAGCCAAACCTGTGATGAGGTTCATCCAAATACAGATTTCTTTGAGTTTGTAAAAGCCTTTGGTCCGATCAAAACCATACTTCTGTCTTGTTCAACTTTCTTATGTAGGGAAAAGAGAGTATTATTCATTAGAAAGAGTGGGATTTGCTTGCTCTAACTTTGCTGTCTCAAAATCAGGCACCCAGTCTAGGCCTTTTTTTTTCTTCCTGAGATGTAGATGTTTCCAGGGTATGTAAGTAAAAAGCAGAGGTGTCTAAAACAAGCGAGACAATTGCTTTCTGTTTCTCTTTCGACTAAAAATTCAGGCTAGAGTGAAAAGCTTACATATAGATGGTTAAATTTTACCAGTTTAAAAGTAGATTATAGGGAAAGAGAATGCTGAGTGTTCAGGCACAGTAGTTACACTGCAGATGTGAATTTAAACCATACTCCTAAAATAATCAGCAATATTCATTGAGCCCACTGTTAAATCTAAAAAGCCTAAATATAGGACACTAGGACCTTGCTTCTCACAAATTATCAATCAAGAAATATTTACAGGTGCTACATCTTACACAATAATTATGTCTGACAGAGGGCAAAAAGATGATCTATCCCTAAAAGAGTTTCAGAAGGTAACATTTGTTATATGCATTATTTTTTGAAGTTTATTAGCTTTATTCACCAGACACCACTTTCTCTTCATACTTATTTGCTGTAGCTCAGATAGTGAAGAAAATAATTTGTAGGAAGTTGATGTTTGAAGTTTTTATCCACAATAAGATAGCACTTTCATTTGACAAATCTGAGATTTTATTGCTTTAAGCAATACTGAAATAGCAAATGTAGAGTTTGACAACTTCTCTTTTCCTAGTTCTGCACATGTCTAGGATTCCACGTAATAACCATTTGGTTCAAGAAATCAAAAACTCAGCAAGCAGTTCAATAAAAGTCAAAAGGCATTTCCTTCAGCATAGAATAAAATTATCTAGTGTTTTACTTCTTCATACAGTGACTTTCTTCAGGGAAAAAACTACTTGTTTTGTTGAAAAATGAAAATGCATAATTCATGGGAAAATGAGCAGCCTCTATGCTACGGTGAAACCTTTTTCTCTTTATGGTAATATGGGATTGTGAAGAAAATACCAACTAATGCAAATTTCTATTTCAAATTTTATTGTAGTAATGTACTGTCTAATATGACAGTGTCAACAGTATAACCAACATGTTAGTGTTTTCCGTATTCCTTGGGGGTATAAAAAGCTCAGTTTCAATTGTCTACCCAGTGAACAAGAGCATAGAACTGCTAGCTGGAATAGCTTTTAGATGGTAGATTGCTCTTCTGATACATCTCTTCAAAAATTGGTATGTGCATAAATAGTACACCTATGTATAGAATATGGATTGTAAGCAAATTGACTGAGAAGATGTTAAAGCAGAGCAAAAATTAACAATCCAAGGAACCCTACAGTAATGGGAACTGAATACACCCTGACTTGAATTGTGTGCATCGTGCTGCAAAGACAGAAAAATTAAAATGTCTCTGTTGTATTGCCTGCATGTTATTCAAGGTAGTTGTCTACACAGGGTCATTGAAAATAAAATACTTTTCTTGAATTAATCCTTCCTTGATAATAAGTGATTTGTACACCTTTTTAGAATATTAAGCAATGATCAACACAGGAAAAGAGATACTTGCTAGGTGAACTATTGGAAAGAAACACTTTTCCCCCTATCCAATATTAACTCGTATCTCATTCTAATCAGTCTGAAATTTTAAGGATTATATCTACTCTTTTACTGAGTGAAAGTAGAAAGATCAGCTTCTGAAAAAACACGGTCACCACTGTGTTAAATACAAATTCTTTTATGTTGGAATCATTGTGTGAATTTATTAAGACCCTTAAGTGTTAAAATGTCTGATATGTATGCTATCTATATGTCCAGCATATATGTTACTAATTTTTAGTGCGCAAATTTCCTCCTCAGTCCTGGATTGCCATGCTTGACCTTCTGCAACAGTAACATCCATCTCTCACTTTTCAGCACAACCGGAGACTAGCTTTTATAAACATAAACACAGTTGTTTCCACATATCATAGCGTAATGAATATTGATTTTTTTGTTGCTTTTTTTTTTCAAAGACATAAAATTATCTTTGTTTTTTCTTCACAATGGTCTATTGATTTGTGTTTAGTTATTAGACGTTCATCCATTACCTTCTGGTTTTATGATTATAGCTTTATTGTCACCAAAAGCATTACCAGATTAAAATCTGGCCTGTCTGATATAGACTGATGTTTGTGTGTGTGTGTGTGTGTGTGTGTGTGTGTGTGTGTGTATTGGAAAATGGAACATAAAAAAAATTGAAAATGTGCTACTGAGTGTTGCTAGTTCCAGTGCAGGTCAGTCGTTACTATGGGTCAATGGAAATAATAATAGTTATTACAGGTCACTGAACTTTGTAACATCAGTGGCTTTACACTCTTCAGAAGCTAATTTTAGAATTTATAAAAGGAGTTCAAGTTCATGAACTTTTTTCTTCAGTAATTTCTACCCATAGCAAGTTTCAAGGTCGTTTTAGTTTTAAAGTGAAAGCTACAGGGGGAACTGTACAGCATCAAGACCTCCCACCAACTTAGAATGGATGCTTTTTCTCCATTTACTGTACTTGAGAAGAAATTTATGACAAAGAGTAAGATTCAAAACAGCTTGTTGGTTGATCAGGGAGTCACTTTAAAGTATCATGGTCTCTGTGAAGTACCTAAAGCTCACTTGAGAGAAATATCACACAATTTTACCACCAAATATGTCTTGCAACTGTCTTGGTTTGCTTAAAGCCACAGATTGCCATTACTACTGGACACTGAAGTATCAAAAGAGCCTTTGACTCAGCAAAGAGGCCTCAACTTTACCTGAGGGATCAAGGAATAGGAAATATCTTTACGCAAACCAGATTCAACTTGGGGAAATTTAATTTAATATATTACCAGTCAAATCAGACTAGGGTAATGAAAAATAAAAGCTAAATCTTAAAACATCTTCCCCCCACCCCTTTCTTCTTTCTGGTTCAAATTCACTCCTGAATTCTCTACCTCCTCCCCTGCAGCAGCTCAGGGTATGGGAAATGGGGACTGCAGTCAGTTCATCACATGTTGTCTGTCAGTGCAGGGCCACTCCCAGTGGCGGCCACATGGTTTTAGTTGGGGCCGCTTCAAAATCACTTCCATGGCTGGCTTCTTCCCTCCTTCACCAAAAATCAAGCCATACCAAAAAACCCCACACTCTGCCACTCCTTCTGCCTTAGTAGGAGGTCTCCTCACGCCCTTCCACTGCTCCATCGTGTGAGACTCTTCCACAAGAGACAGTCCTCCATGAAGACCTTCAGTGTGAGTCCCTCCCACAGGCTGCAGTTCTTCATGAATTGCTCCAGAGTGGGTCCCTTCCATGGGCTGCAGGGACACAGCCTGACTCACCATGGTCTGCACCAGAGGTTGCAGGAGAATCTCTGCTTCAGAGCCTGGAGCACCTCCTCCCCCTTCTGCAGCAACCTTGGTTTCTGCAGGGCTGTTTCTCCTGCACATTCCACTCTTTTCTACTGGCTGAAGCTGCTGTTGGGCAGGTTTTCCCCCTTCTTCTCAAATCCCTTATCCCAGAGGTACTATCACCATCACTGATGGCCAGCAGTGGGTCTGCGTTGGAGCTGACATTGTTGCACATGGAGGAAGTTTCTGGCAGCTTTTAATGGAAGTTACCACTGGAGAGGCCCACTGCCAAAATCTTGCCATGCAAACCCAATACAGTACCTCACCTGGCTGTGCATTTAGTCTCAGAGCTGGGTGTTACTGGGTTCCTGGGAGATTCAGCGGGTGAACTTAACACTGCACCCTCCAATCAACATTTTGGCTCTGATTTGGACTACTGGAACCAGAAAGATAACTCTGATGTTGCTGGGGCTAATTAATATAAAGTTGGTGCTGCATGATGGAGGACAGGACACTGATTATTCCCTGGTCTTTCTGTATTTATCAGCACAGATGGAGCCACTCAGTTCACTTCCTTTTCAAAAGACTGGGTATGTGGGAGGAGGAGTGGTTCTAAGCTGACTCAAAGCGGCATATGTGCTATTCCACAAACCTCCATATACAGAGATGGAAACTTCATATGTTGGGAAACAGGCAGAGAAACTTCCCTCATTAGAAGTAAGAGGAGACCAGCTGAAAAGGCTGCCATCTTTGCCAGTATGCTATGCTGTGTTACAAAGTGCTCCTGCCCTACCTAGAAAGCTTCAAGAGAAAGAATGGGGTTTGGTGTCAGGTGAGCTAAAGAATTTGCTATAATGTTAAAATGTCTGATCTGAAAAGACCCAACCAAATATCTTGCTGTAGTATGAGTTGGCTGAAGCTGACCAGCTTTGATATTACCTCATCCATAAAGACAGTTGCCAGTGTGAAATAAACACCATAACTAACACAGGAATCAAGCAGAGAAAGATGGGCACTAAACAATATATTACTAATTTCTGACCTTTGGTGCACTTAAACAAAAATTTAAAAAAATATGGAATTCCAAAGCCCACAAATTCTTCATCTTTCTCAAGCTGTTATCTTGCTTTTTGAAGAGATAGCACCTTCCCTTGGCCTCCTGCTGCTTCATTTAATCTTTGGTGATTTAAATATAACTTCATTGTCTTTACAAATACTATTTGTTAGGGAGAAAGTTAAAGTAATTCCTTCACAGGGATAATAGGAAAAATCCCAAAACAAAGCAACTCCACAAAAACAAGATTATTTTTGATCACAGCATGTTGTGGCAGAAGAGGCAGAGTAGACATTAGAAATTGGCTGACTGAGGGATGTGCCATATTGTCACATGCATAATTCATTTTCCAGATAATGTAAAGTCATATATAATGTTTCTTGAAAATAAATATGAAGATAAACAACATATTTATCTGTTCCACTCATGCTGTACACCAGAAGGAGAAATCTATTCCTCTTTGCGCTGAGGGAAAGGACTCTGGTGGGTAAACTTATATTACCTGCATGCACTAGTAAATTAAAATTTGTTGAAAACTTTGAGTTATATGTAGGAAAATATTGTGACTTTCACAGAAAGATCATGACTTCTCACAACACTGGTGTGTTTATTTATAGGCATCCAAGACAAAAATAGCTTTGGAGGTTATGATTCAAAAATGGTTTGACTGCTTGCATTTTACTCAGACAGCCTGGAGCAGAGGATCTATCCACCTTAAAAAAAAACCATCTCTAAGTTAAAGGGATCATACCTGTGGAAACTTTAATGAAATAATAGCCTTTTACATTTTTATGTGTCTCTAGCATTCACCTTATTTTGCCTAAAAAAGGTTGCAGAAATTACTCACATGATTTCTGACCTCAGATTTCACTTGTAAAAAATCAAGCTAATACGATTTATATTTATATAACAAGACTGTTCTGTGATTCATTCAGTTTATTAAAGTAAAAGATCCTTTTTAATTTCCACAGTATTTTTTGTCAGTCTTTATCTGAACATGCTTGTATATTTTTCTTACAGTTTTGTTTCACATGTTCATCAAAGTGAGTAAATTTATTGTCTCAGACATCACTGTAAATCACAGCAGAAATTCCAACAAATGAGTTAATTTTAAATCATTTTACTGACATGCAACATATGTTTAACAATGTACTTAATGAGATGTACTTAATTAGATAAGTCAATGGCTAATTATTGATAATTGGACTCACCTAGCATTCTGTTGTTTTTTGGTTGCATTCCACATCTGTTTTCTTATGGTATTTGTGCAGTGGTTAAAAGGCTAAGAGCTTGATAGTTTAAAGAAAGATACACATTCTTTAATATTTATAAAGACAATTAATAATATTCTACTGTTTACAGCATCTTCATGCTGGAAGAGCTTTAGTGTATGAATTATTCCAACAGTGATATATTATTCTGTTTTATGTAATGGGAAACTGTGGCACAGCACTGTTACGAGATTTTACCAAGATGTCTAACTTTTAGCGGTAGGATTCCTCTCTCAGAACTTTTCAGTTCCTAAGTGTGACCCACTTGACCCTTAGGAACCATCTAGAAACAGACCCACACATCTGTGTTTGTTTCTTTGGTTTCACCATAAAGATGATTTGCCCAGCTTTAAGCATATGTGGTATTGGTGTCTGGACACAAATTAGAAGGCAAACATTTTCATTATCAATCAGTATATTTTTCTCCACCTTTTTTCGTGTGAGTTGTGCTTCTTCCCCTGATTTTGCATGTGTTTCTCCTAAGTGGTGAATCCATGGCTGTACACTGTTATAAAGGGATTATGTTAATTATCCTCACTCTGGCTTATCAGGTTACCAGACTCATGATTATTCATTGCACTTTTGGCTTTGTATTTTTGCACCTGTTTAATCTTCCTTTAGACACACTATGACAGCAGCAGATTTCAGTGGTAGAGAACAGCTTGTTCAAAATGAAAAGTTACTGTTTATTCAGGATGCTCCAGCAGCAACCAAAACCCAAGTAATAACGTCCCTTATATAAAGCCTGAAATCTCCTCAAAGATGTGACAATTTACATATAATCAAAGTTCTTCTCTCTTCCCCTCCTTCACTTTGCTTTTGGGCTGATACAGAGTCTTGACATCTCCATTTGCCCTTTAAACAGTATTGCCTCTGGCTTATCTCTCAACTATGTTCAAACTCTGCAAAATGTTTCATATGAAAAACCATGGAGGTTTCAAGATAAGAGTGCTATTTCCAATTAGGTCCCTGTGAATCTAGTCAAGTTCATGAGTCCATAAGTGTAAAAAGAATTGATGCCAGTGCCACCCATTTGAACTGAAGATTTAGTGGCTTAACTAGCAATGCACTGACTATTAAATCAGAACACATATGTACATAAAATTACTTTTCTTCCCCAGCATTAAAGTTGAGTTGAAAGAATGAACTACTGTGCCATGATGCCATTTTTCTCTTCATTAAAGTTATTTGTTTGTTATTTTCATTAGTACACTTCTGCATGCACTTTGGGGATGGTTGTTTGTGACAGGAAGACTGTGAAAACTTCTTCATTACTTTGGTGGAACACTTATAACTCCCTCCACTACCTCTGTAAAATAGCTCATTTTAACATGTGCTAAAATACTGAAATCAAATGTGTAGGTAAGCTTTTAAAAAACACAAAGAATTTCTTAGAATTGCTTTTGCTTGAGCTACGCTGAGATAAAAATGTCAAATATAAAGCCAGATATATGTGATAGTTCACATGTTTATACAGAAGCAGGACTTTGTAGTTTGATTTCTATCAAAATTCCGTGCTCCAGATGTTCCTTCTACCAATGCTCTCAGAAGGGACGAGCAATAATAAAGATAATTATGTCATTCCAATTTACTACAGTTAACAATTGTTGGTTATAGTAGCATAGATTTAGTTTGAAACAGTCTTTTATTTCCTTTTTTTTCTTTTCTGAAATGTCCAGACATATTTCAATGCAGAGATTGAAATTCACACTCTTCCTCTTTTACATTTCTAATTTTTGTATAATGTTTTTTAAAAGGTCCAGAAATGCATTGCTTAGTGTTTTCCTCATAAATCTTCAGCATAATTTCTCAGTTTATACTTCTGGATGATCCCAGCTGTGGCAAAGTAGTTTGGATTTACGGATTTTTCTTGCTGTGGTGTTGGATATTTTGATGAATAGAGTGATAAATGCTCTCACTGAACTCTTCTTCTAGCAAAATATCAATTGAAAGTCTGCTCTAACCCATGCATGAGGCTAAGGCTCTTTCCTGAGCACATTCTGCACGTATCACGTTATACCATGGAGGAACCTGTGGGATGCAAATACTCCTCTTCAGTGAGACGAACTGATGCCGTGCTTATTTTACATGATAGGGTATAAGGGTAATATTTAATGATAATATAGACATAAAGGTTATTTAAACTAGTAGCAGTTACTTTTGCTGTCAGGGATGGTTTTGCTATCTAGTCTAATTGTCTCTTTTTTTGTCTATTTCTTTTTGTTCCTTTTATTTCTGCTTTTTCTTCTTTCATCTCTCTTCTATCAATTTTCCCCTATTATTATTTTTTTTTCTTCTTTTTTTTTTTTGGCTCCTCATTTAAGGACATTGGTTTTTATTGTACCAGTTTCTAACAAGAATAATGTTTTACATTAATATACTCTGATATTTCAACTGGATATCTATATATTTCTATTTTTTCCTTTTCCTAAATACAGTTCCTTTTGAATTTCAGCCTTTTTTGAGGTTATTTACCTAAAATTTTACACTTTTGTTGTTGTATTTTTATTATCCACTTCTTAAATGTTGTTTTAGCTGGTGTTGTGGTTTAACCACAGCCAGCCATCAAGCCCCACACAGCCACTTGCTCATTCCCCCACCAGCAGAACTGGAGAGAGAATCAGAGGTGTAAAAGCCAGAAAAATCACAGTTTGAGATGAAGACAGTTTAATTGGAAAACCAAAATCAGCACATACAAGCAAAATAAAACAAGCAATTCAGTCACTTCTTCCCACGGGCACAGACAACAGCTATCACTCCAAATGTCCCCCCGTTCCTCCTTCTTTCTTTGGTCAGTTTGGGTCACCTGTCCTGGCTTTGTCCCCTCTCAACCTTCCAGGCACCCCCAACGTCCTTGCCAGCAGGAAAAAAGCAGAACAGACCTTGGCGCTGTGCGAGCACTGCTCAGCAATAACAAAAACATCTCTATATTATCAACCCTATGTTCAGCACAAATCCAAAACCAGCCACTGTGAAAAGTCAACTGTACCCTGGCCAAAACCTGTGGAAACCTGTGGGCATATTAGGATGCCCTGGAAGGACGCCCCCTAGGCTTTGGCTTCTCACATGGACGCCCCAGGACACATGCCAGTTACCCCAGTTACACTCCCCACTGCCTTGTATGGCCATGTTCTGGACCCTGCAACCCCACTGGCAGTCGGCCCGTGGGCCGGCTCGCCCCCCAGTTTTCCAGGTGAGGGTATGTTCTAGCGCGCTCCCCTCTCTCTCTACCCCCATTGGTTTGTTCCCCTGTTCGTCTCCCCTGGCCGCTCTCCCCGTTGGTGAGTGTGTCTGTCTCCCCGCCTGCCCTCTCCATTCACTGGTCACTGCCGCTTGGCTCCGCCCCCTCCATACCTGCATATAACACTGGATCCTCCATTCCACGTGGTTCTTTGTTACTGACTTCTTCAGGATATGGTTCCAATACACCCCGCTGGACTTTCATACAGGAGCCCCTCCTGCCTCCGTTGCCTTCATTATAACACCCAGCCGCGTGTGCGAGTTGGCGCGCACCCCTCTGCCCGACTGGGGTGTCCTCACCCGTGGAGACACTTGTGGGAAGTTAGCAGTGCCGAGCTGCCCGAGCCACGCTGCTACAAAAACCAGCACCAATAGTCATTCTAGGTCGTATTGTTATCCTGCCCTTAAAAGCTTTTTAATGAATTATGCCGAAGAATGGCATAATTTTTTTCATGTCAGAGTCAGTTTAACTAAGGCAGTGATAAAACATGTTAATATTTATGCATATTTTGAGAATAAAAAAGAGTGTCAGCAGTTTTTGTTTATTTTTCTTTCATTATTTTCTAAAAGTATTTCTACTTCTGCAGTAGTTTTATTGCTATGATTAGCATTTGCTACGTGAACTACTCTTTTTTATCCTTTGGGAATTTTCTCCATCCATTTGCAGCATCAGCACTTCAGACTGGAGAAGTCTATATGTAGATAATACTGAAAATTATGCCTTCCATGGTAGGTGCTATTTGCAAAGCCATGTTCAATACCGAATAGTATAATATATCATTTACTGAATCACTCAGGACTCAAGGTACTTTTAACTGGATCACTGAATAGAAAATTCCAGTGCATTGAATACTTTGGTGTTTGTAGCCATTACAGCTCATAATAATAGCTATGAATATCATATGAGCTGTAATGGCCCAGTTTGATAAAGATCCACGAATTAGGAAAAATGAAAATGCTGGGTGTATTTGTGGACAAAATTTTATTGTATTTATACATTTGATTGTACAAAATGCTTTCTCTTACTTGATTCATTGCCCAGCTTCAGGTAATGTGTTGAGAGTTCTGTATTGCCCTGTATTTTACATTTTCCAATCTCTTGTTTGCAGAACTCTATCATGGTATCACAGTAATTTAATAATAATTGCCTTTGTTCTTCTGTCTTTAAGTGACAAGGGGCTTGTCATTATGTATGTCTTCCATTTCAGTGTACTGCAATGTAGACTATTTCCTGCAGTTCACATTAAATAGCTTTTGATCACAGGCAATCAAAACCAGCTTCTCATTTTGCCCTGGAGAAGCCATGATTGGTAGGCTGAGGACTCTTCTCTCAGTCAAAAGCTGAATTTTAGTCATCTACATGATTTCCATTTACTTTAAATACATAATGTATTATCTTTATTCTACAATTTTAGTGATTGCTTTCCTCCTCAAAGAGAAATGCAACACTGGCAATATAGGACTGGATCAATAAATGGGACTCAGGCTCAGTGCTGAGTGCTATGGTACCCTTTAAAAGATGTGTTTTATGCATTTAGTGACCAGGTGGGTTCTACAGCTTGACCACTGAGCTGTCTAGGCATTGATAGGGTACAAGAGACTTTTAGGGGCTCCAGTTGCATTACCCGGTGAGAAGTGCTAGGAAAATGCTTGTATTATCCCTAGAATAATCACACAATTCAATGTCTATTTAAAAATACCTAGTTTTTACACACTCATAAGAAAAATTTTCATTCTTCCTTGACCTTCTTTCTGCCCTTTTCTTTCAAACATTGCGAGAGAGTAATATATTTATTTCTAAGTCAGTTTTTTCTCTTTCCACCTAGTTTAAAATCTAGTATTGAGACAGAAGAGAAATTTGAGAAAGATGGGTCCCATTACACCTTTTCACTTGTTTCCTGCTTCATGCAACTGAGATAGTGACTTAAAATGTTATTTGATATTAGGATATTTTCTGTTTCTCCTCTGAAAGCTTACCCACATTGGACAGGATAATGAAGAAGAGAAAGGAAAAGAAGGGGAAAACTGAAACTATAGGATAGAATAAATAATTATAAACTTTATCTTTGCTCAACTCAATGCCCAAGCCATGAGACTGTACATCCTTTTCTGTCTGATTTTATGACTGTTTGATTAGATCATAAAAAGCTCAGCCTTAAGCTAAATACCTATTGCTTTCTGATTACATTAGTACACAAATTCCTAGAAGCAGGAGGAGAAATTTAATACATATATCCTCTTTGTCAGGAAAGTAGTCAAACCATTGATTCTTTGATGTAATGAGGTTTTCATTTTATCTGTTTTTTTCTGTAGGTACTAATCTTGCAGACTACCAGACCAGGTGGACCAGCAGCAGAGAATGAGGCACTCTTAGCTTGCAAGGCTTAGATGTGAGACTTCAGTCAGGGGGGACATTGCCCTTGCTTTGCTTTTCCTGGTCCTTGGACACCTTGTGGTTATCACAAACGTGACTTGCTCTGCTTTAAAAAATTAGTAAATGTTGCAGGGAATTGAGTAAAGGAGAAGGATGCTGAATCTCTTGGCAGTATTAGCCCTTTCTCTAGTTTCCTTATCAGAAGTTACTCCAATCGTCCATAGCCACTTTTCTCATTTTTCTTGAAGCTGTGGACCACAGTCAACTGAATGTATCTTCACCTAACCTTTATCTATGAAGTTTCAAGGGCAAATGTTTTGGGTGTTTTTGTTGATTTACAAGCCTGACTTCTGGTTTTCCAGAAAATCTTATCATGCCTGAAGCAATGTATATAATAACAAAAAATGAAAATAAAGATAAAATCTAAAGTACTTGTGAGCTATAAAGAAGCTTTGATTCCTTAATGCACACCTACTTTTGCTATTGCAACGTAGTGTTTTTCAAACCTTATAGTAAGATGACAGATAATTCCTGTGGAAAGCAGTGTAAAAATATGTTAAAATTATCTTTGATCCAAGACAAGTGGTGTCCTGAGCTGCATTTTGAAAACATTGCCAGCAGGTTGAGGGTGCCCCTCTACTCAGCCCTGGTGAGGCCACATCTTGAGTGCTGTGTCCCGTTCTGGGTTCCTCAGTACAGGAGAGACATGGAGCTCCTGGAGCAGGTCCAATGGAGGGCTACAAAGATGATTGAGGGATTGGAGCATATCTCTTCTATGAGGAAAGGCTGAGGGAGCTGGGCCTGTTCAGCCTTGAGAAGAGGCAGCAGTCTATCAGTATCTGGAGGGGGGCTATCCAGAGGATGAAGCCAGGCTCTTTGCCACAGTGCCAAGCAATAGGACAAGAGGCAATGGGCAGAAACTAATGCCCTAACATTAGTTAGGGAAGTTCCACCTGAACATGAGGAAGAACTTCTTTACTGTGCAGGTGACTGAGCATTGGAACAGATTGTCCAGAGAGGTTGTGGAGTCTACCTCACAGGAGATATTCAAGAATTGTCTGGACACAATCCTGTGCCATGTGCTCTGGAATGACCCTGCTTGACAAGGGAAGTCGAACCAGATGACCCACAGTGGTCCTTTCCAACCTTACCTGTTCTGTGATTCTGTGATTCTTGATGAAGAGATAGCAATACACATTTCAATGGTTTATTGACTAATGAACATTTAAATGATTCAATCATTTGAGGGATGAAAAAGCAGATGTTGTCTTGTCATGAAAATGGCATAAATTCTATGGGCAACAAAAATAATGTTTTCTGGTCTTTATCATCTTAAATAAAATGGCACATTTCGTTTTGTTCCTGACTTCTCCAGGGACTGCATGCTTTTTTTCTGTAGACAGTAGCTGAGTGAGTATGGAGTACTATGTCACAGGTAGCTGTCATCAAAAAAATTGCCTGAATACAAGAGAGGAAATTTATTGGGAGGCCCACTTCGTAGACCTTGTAAACAGTGAAATTTATATGAAAACACAAGTTGCTCTCAGAATCAATAATGCTCATTATCAACGTCATCATGATGTGCAATGCTGTAGCCCCTTTTAACTGAGATCACAAAGAATTTTACAAGTAATTGCAATTACATTTCACCAGCTCCCTGTATAGTAGTGTGCACTTTACCAGTCCCACAAATTTTTCTTTTAAAGAGGTAATCCTTACTGTCAGAATTTTAAACCATTTTTTGTCATAAGAAAAACATAAACAGAATATTTGAATATAAAGGTTAAAGAATCACTATTCTAAAGCTGGAAACAATAGGTATTTATTGTTCAACAACACAACTTTTGACTAGCTTGCTAATAACATTTTCAAAAGTGTTCCATTAATATAGGACACAGGTCCATTTCCAGAAGTGAAAATTAAATTGGTATTACAGAAAATTCATATGCACTTACACCTCTTTTCACTTAGAAATCTCACTAACCAACAAGCCACAATTAAAAATATTTTAATAGCTTCAAAATTATGGCCCTTTGGAACCTCAGACTAATTACAATTCAGTTAAACCTGGGCTTTTAATTACCTAAGTTACTTTTGAAAATTGAATCTCTAATTCATTAATGCCCAGATGCTTACAATTATAAAGGCTCTTAAATCCCTCTGAAGTGTCAGCTAAGAGCCCAGATACCTTTCAGAGTCTGGTATTCAGTATTTTTGGCCAATGTCACCTTGGACATACTAGCGTTTAAGTTGGAGACAGTTTTGCAATGCATGACCCTTACAGAGATATTTTATTCCTTATTGGCTGCATTGCGTGAAAATGTACTCCACATCAAAATATATCCATGAGATATTTTCAAGTAGAAAAGTGGAAGGTGTCTCCTACGCTGTCATTTTGTATCCCATTTTAAAAATATCTAGACCTGCTTTAGGCCTCTAGATTGTGTGGAAAACTCTATTATGTCTTTCAGATTTAGAAAAATAATAAAGATTGCGAGCCCTTCTGCGTTTAATCATAAATGCAAAGAGTTAATTGGAACCATCTGTTCCTTCAGGACAGAGTTGAGTCTTCTTGTGAATCATCTAGTAGGAAGCTCTCTTTCCCTGCTGACTTTCCTGAAGCAACTTTTTAATATAGTATCAGACACAGGAAGAGAGTCCTATTTTTATATTTACATCAGATGTTTTGAGACAGTCAAGCGCCAATACAGTTGCAACAATGTTTGGAAGAGGAAAACATAACAAGGAAAGGAAAGGAAAACATATGGGATTTGTCTTGGAAGTTTAGAATTGCATGACTTTCAGCATCAACATTTTGTGCAAAGATGGCTAATTCTGCACATCTTTCAACATCAGTGTTCTATGCAGTGTTCTTTGCACAGTGTTCTGTGCAAAGAAAGAAAATTTTTCTTTGTTTCTAAATAAAGAGATGTATTACTATTGTATTTAGATTGCTTCATATGGTACATTACACAGCAGGAGCAGGCATGTGCTTCTCAAACACACAATC
Organism: Picathartes gymnocephalus; assembly: GCA_013390045.1. NCBI lineage: Eukaryota > Metazoa > Chordata > Aves > Passeriformes > Picathartidae > Picathartes > Picathartes gymnocephalus. Next base: position 52,795 of record WEKY01037906.1, on the reverse strand, counting down.
TCATTTATAAATCTAACAGGTATTAGATATTGTGTGATTGTTGTTCAAGTTAGTAAAAAATCCACTCCTGTAAACAGTGGATCAGTGCAGCTGATACAAGTACTGTCAGTGAATATTTGCTTTGTATTTTGCAGGAAATTTTGAACCAGTAGTGTGGCAGCTCTGGAATGATTTATAGTGTGCAGGCATATGCATATATATATGTATGTGTATATTTTCATAATCTTGTAATCATTATTTTGGTGACTATCAGCTCCTGACTTGTATGTATAGAGTTTATTCTTATGAACAAATTTTGTGGTAGCAAGATGTTACTTTGTATTAAAAGGGGAATTTTTGTTATTTTATATTTCCAGAAATAAACAGACTTTCTTCCTCCACAAGTGAAAGCTGAGCATAGTCTAAGGAGAAACCTACATATTTTTTTTTGTTATATAACTGGCCATCTCTCTCAGTGTCCAAGAAATGTAATCAATAATGTTCATATTCTAAAGTAAATGGTATACAACAGTGTTAAATGAGGGTACTGCCTGAAGACAAGAGTTCTGCAGCTGTCTTCAAAGCTTGTACTGCTCATGTGGATCTTCAAAACTTTAACATACTGCATGTGATGGGGCTGAAGCAATTCACAGCAACAGGAGGAGGTGTTAATGGCAACTTCTATATGTGATATTTCAACATATTTCAGGAGACAGAAGGTAATTGATGTTTTGGGATCTCACGTATGTGTGACAAAATTGAGATATTCTATTCTATTTATTCTTTGTAACTTGAGATTTAGTTATTCCAGGCAGGAGAATTCATGGAGTTTTGATTATGACTTAAATAAGAGATAATTGATTAAGAGATTTTTTTTTTAAATTATGTTAAATAGAAAGAAGAAAGATATGTAGTGCTTGACTCCCAGAAGGTAAAGAAAAATTCGTATCTAATGAATGAAACCCAAAAGAAAATCTTTCTATTGGTTTCACAGATGTGATTAAGGCAATTCCAAAAAGCCTACAAAATTCCATGATCTTGCTAACAGTAAGGAAAACAAAAGCCAGTGGCAGAGACATTTTTTTAGTAGTGACAATAAATATCCCATCTGTTTTTCGCTCATCCAGTAAATCAAACTTGGAGTTTATTTGTGAGGGGAAAAAAAAGAGAAAGAGGAAATGTTTGTTTCTGAATTTATTTAATGTCAAATATGCTCCTTGTCCAAGCATATTGTTGGTTGTATTAGTGCCAATATTTTTTCCCCTTGAGAATAGAGAATATATAGGATAGTCCTGTGAGTTTCTTGTAGCTGAGCCATTGTTTTCACAGGTGAAAACAACTAAGACAACATGTATTTATTAAGAGGTATATAATAGAAAACTCTATTCTGAACAGCAGGCATGGTTCTGGCTTACCTGGAAAGAATGCACATGACTGGGGAAACCAAGGTGTGGCTAGGGAATGGGAACATACCAGGTCCTGTTTAGGTTTAGGCTTTGTGTGCTAGCAAAGTGATTCCCAAAGAAGAAAGATTTGGAGGAGACCTAAGGGACTCTTTTGTTCCAGTCCTCAGACACAACAAGCAACTACATTTTATAGACTGTAAGGAGATATGCCTCTCACATTAGGCTTTTTATTTTTTCCCCCAAAATGATTTCAAGATTAATAAATTTTGCAATTATCAGCTTGTCAACTGTGAACACACAGTGATATAGAAGGGGTTTCACTGGGAGCTAAAAATGTTTTCTTCTATAGAATTCAGTTGGAATGGACAGATGACATTGGGCTGATAAGACTTTCTCCATTCTGCCATCATTTAGTTAAAAAAACAACCCGAAACGTTGTTCTTTGTCTAGTGACAAGAAGGTGGCTAAATACATGTCTGTTGTTCTAAAACAGCATCCAAGTTCACAGAAAAACATTAGAAATAGGTTTTTTTAACCTTAGAAACACCACCTTCTATAGAGTCTGGCAGATAATTTTCAGGCTCAGGCTCCTCTTTCCTAAGTTATTTACCTAAAGTGCAATTACATAGATTTTCAAAAGAATTGCTTGTGTTTTTGCAACAGCTCACTTCCCACAGGCCAAATGGAAAATTATTCTTTACGCTTGAGGGACTATGTTTGGATGAGTTGATGGTCTGCCTGAATGTTCCCTTTTAACTTGCCTAGGCTGGGTGGATAGCTCTGGGCTGATAAAATGCTCTCATTTCATTCCTGCTGTTGACTCTCTCTTCTTTCCATCTCCTTTACCTTTTCTGTGCACAATGTTCTGTTCATTCGTGCCTGTACTTGAGTAGAGTCCTCTTTCCCACATTTATTTTAAGGCAAAAAGTAATATGTTCAACATCAGGCACTGCAAAGAGAGCATCTGGCACTCACTAATATTTTCCTGGAAAATCAGGCCAGAAAGGACACCTTTTGTTAAGAGCCTTCCAAACCACTATTCATAGCTTCATAGGAAGGCTGCTTCTTGCTTCATAGACTCCTGAAGACTCAGTAGTCAGACTAAATTTTGAACTTTGTGCTCTGAGAGTGTCACAGGTATGCAGGCATGGCCAGTCAGTGAAAATACTTTCTGGCATGTGATATAGGAAAGATTAAAAAAAGCCAGCTCCCTTAATTGTAGGGTACAGTTCATGTATATAGGGCTTTACACTGTCCACTTGTCACTCTGCTCAGAAACAGCTCAAGAGAGAGGGTACAAGACCTGAGAAATCCACCGGAAATCTCATTACAATATCCTAACCAATATCCTTAATTTATTAAAATTTACCCTTTTAAAATCAACCCCCTTCATTCCAGATCAACTAATAGCAAATTAAAATAGAAATGATCATGTCCACACAATGCAGTTAGAAAATCTGTGGCCAGTGCCATTTTTCAGGCTGGAAGAAGTCTCCAAGCAGCAGTCATCTGCAATGCCACTACCGTTGCACTGTCTCTATAGAAAAGCTACTATTAATATGTATTTCTTCCTCTGACAGGATCCTCAGATTTTTTTCACACTAGCTCCTTATTGCCATCTAAGTTTCAAATTTTTCCTTCTGCTGTAGTTTGATTTTTCTTTACTCTGAAGTAGTGAGGGGATTATTTGATCCCTCTTTTCTATCTTCTTCTTTCTTCCTCATGGCTATAATACCTGTTGTGACTATAGAAAATTAAACTGAGTAAGTGCAGTATTTAGATTTTTTTTAGAATCCAAAGGAGAATTATTATGATGGAAGATACCTTATAAGTTACATGAACTTCCTTAGAGAATGATTTTAAGATTTTAAATTTGACTCAGGGTTCTGTGGAAATGAAGAGAACTGAAGAGAAGACTTCTGTGATTATTCGCCATAGACAAGACTGATGATGAAGAAAGCTGTTTCACTCTATGATGATGAGGGACCCATGCTAGTTCTGAAGACCATTCATCCAGCATGGGAGTCATTAAAGCATGAATAATGAACTGAAATTATGGAACAAAATCTTCTGGACAGCTGCCGGTGTAATTTTTGCATTTGATTAGCTACTAGATGAGAGAAATTTGGGCAAGATGGCAGAAATGCAAACATCTTTGAATAATTAAATAATATTTATGAGAGCTCCTTTTGGCAAAAAATACTTTTTGTAATCAGTACAACTTAATAAATAAATCCATGTCTTTCCTAAACTGTGCTTTTCACAAATTCTTTCATTTAATGATTTGGCCTGGGCAACCATGGTGTGGCTCATATACTCCTACACCAATATTTTAACCCTTTCCCATGATTTTCTGTATTCTTCTGTTATTCTTTCACTGTATATTCTTCTTAAGAAAACAATTTAACCAAAAATTATTAGTGTAATTTATATGAACAAATTAAATATTTTTTAAGATCTTGTAAGACTGCTTGTGAAACATGTATATGTCAATGAAAAAAGCTGATCAATTTTTCCACTGCTGTTAGGATCCATTAAGTATCTTGTTGGACACAGTATTTTCAGAGAATCATTGAAACTATATTAAATTGAATGAAGCCAATATTGGTAGTATTCAATAAATGAATTGAAAGAACATCTGGACTGATGAAGCTGGATAATTACCAGTTGACGCTTATTCTTAAATATTGGCTGAAGTTTAGGAAAGACGTGTAGGTAGCAGCTTATGGCCACCTCAAAACAACCACTTTGCAGGGTCTCACTAGGTGACTTTAATTGTTAATTTATTTTTCTTAGGACAATAAACAAATTGTTACATTAAAGTAAAAAACAACAAAGGAGATTCTGCATTTTTTTAAAATGAGAATGTGTCTTTCAGTTCTGCCACAGCAGAATATTTTTACTAAGATTCTGGAATTCTGGTGTCAAGCAGATATTCACCTAACAGCTTGTTATAGCTCACAGAGCATTGTCCCATCAGGTCTTTGTGGGCCATTAAAACAAAACTGAAAAACCTACTAGCAAAGGACATGTTTTTTCTTTTCTGGCATATCTGACAACAAAGATATGTATAAGCATCCACTTTTTCAAAATGATAGGCATTTTATTTCAAATTATTTATATCAATTTCAACATTAGAATTATTCATAAATAAAAGCAAATATTTGTATTTGTGCTGATTTTTATTTAGCTAAGTGCAGATTGGTGTGATATTGACGACATGAACACTGGATGTGGAAACAGGGAATTTCCTTGGTCTGTAAAATATGCCCACCTGCAGCCTCTTCCAGTGATTGGAATAAGCTATATTGTTTATTTCACTGATTTTCAGCCTTGCTAGTATCTTTGCAAAATACTAGAAAGAAGTGAGATTTTAGACTTCAAATCCAATGAAGCAGAAGGTAATCTCTGAAAAACTAACTGATTACTTGAAATAGCTGACGGACAAACTTGCAATTTAAAATACTTTGTAGGCATCATTACATTCACATAAATACAAAGAGATGAAGAGGAATACAATAGAGCTTGTGTCAACGTTGAACATTTTAGAAACTTTCTGGCATCACCCACTGACAGTGAATAAGATAAGGACACCAGAAAATGATGCTTTCTGCCTAAGATTTAGTGTTATAAATGAAATAGAAATACAGAAAAGAAATTATAAATGTCTATAAAGAAAATCGAATCTCATATATGAATTGTCCCAGCAAAGAAATATTTAAAATATATGTCTAATATTTTTTAACTCCCAGTGATTTATTTAAATAAAATATAGAAATTATTTAATAAAGCTTTTTCATGTTCTCAAAGCATAATGATGCCATTTTTTAGATGAATAAGTGCTTTTTTTAAAAAAAACTATAAAAAGTTTAACATCAGCATGACGCATCACTACAGAGACCGGTTAGATAAAAGATACCAGAGTTTGTAGATTAACAGAGCTATATGACATTACTGTGCCAGGATGTAAACCCCCTTAGAAGTATGACCTACATGGATCCCTTAATATTGCAACAGGATAATTGTCTATATCTGTAAGAGTAATTTTATGTTATCACAATATCTCTGATTCAATTGGTCTACTCTTCTTCTTTTAAACTGAAGACAAAGCCAGCATTGAATTAGCTGTCACAATCAAATGTTTGTGAAATGATAAAAGCACATGTTTTTAATTGGAAATAATGAATGCTGATTAACATAAAGTAAAAAGCTTCACTGTGAAGCATTACAGACTCATTGAATAGTCACAGTGAGGTCACCACAGTCTCAATAGAGTGGTCATCTTGTTGCAAGATTGAAAAATAAACTTGATGATTCTCTGAAATGGTTTTCTTGTAGCCTGCATTAATATCAAAAGAACAAGTCAAACTTAAATATTTCTTGGACTATGTTGTAATGTTTGAAAATAGAAATTTGGTGGGGTACAAATTTAGGATGGGCAAATTTTCAAAAGTACTTTGCAGTGTGAATATTTAACATCCATGCAATTATTTTTTCTATAAAAAGGCACATTAGAACATTTTGAGTTATAATACTTAATGTTTTCTGTCTTCCACATTTGGTTAACAATGAATTAACAAAGATCTTTCAGTACTGAAGCACTTATATTTGGTTTCTTCTGATATAGGTTTTCTGATATGCTTAACATAGTAGGAACAAATGCATCATTTTCCAGAAAATTAAAAAGCAAAAAAGATTCATACTGTATCTATAACAGTAGATACAGTCTACTCAGTTCCATCTGTTTATAAGAAGATTTTGTGCCTTCAAGGTAAAAATGAATGAATGTCTCTTTTTTCCCCCTTTTTTACTTCTTTCTCATGTCTGATTATTTTGATTTGATATTTAGATGGACTTTTTTTAGTTTTCACTACTCAAATCAATGACAGCTAATTATATGATGTTTTTTTAATAATGCAATGGTTAAAGAAAAAGAAGTCCTACAAGGTCTGGCAGCTGTGTGTAATAGGCAAATCATGAACCTGCTCTGAGGAGTTTATCTGCAGTAAGTGGAAAAGACTAGGAATGACCATGACAAAAATAGAAGGAAGGAAAAAACAAGTTAGTGATAATTAGATCATGCAGTCAGCTAGTTATTGCATAGCACATTGATTCCATGCACTATCCCCTAAGATAAACTCTGAATAAACAAATTGTAGGAAAGGGAAATTTTTCCAGATGAATGATAAAATTAGCTCAAAGTTATAGTAGAAGTGCTTTGGTATTTACGGGGGGGGGGAGGGGGGGGGGTTTGGTGTTTTTTAAATTAGTTTTTATCAATATTTTATATACATATAAAAACAATATGCCCAAAGCGTATACAATCTGAGCTATGTTGCTAACTAGTGTCTTTTTTTTTTTTAGGAGTAGTCTGTTACTGACATTCAAGAGATCAGGATATAAAAAAAATCCTAGGACTCTTCTGGTACACTGTACAGCCTTGAGAAACTGTACTGAAATATTATCATGAGGGAAACTTCACCTGTTCTTACATAAATGATTTTTCCAGAAAACCATTATGATATACTCAAATATATTTGCTATCTGGAGTGACGTTTAACAATTAACATGAATAACAGCTGGCCTGGTTTTTGCTCATAAGCAGTCATTTGTAGCTGTCCAATGTGAAGAAGCACAGCTACTCTGAATACCTGCAAATATTATGCATTATATTCCTTTTACTTGAAGAGTTCCACATGATTCGTGGAATGAAATTTCCAGTCTGATAAGACTCACATCATATAAGCACCTGACTGATTTACTTAAGATGGAATTTTCTGGGTAAAACTTTCATATGATTCAGAGTTTCTTGCTTCTATTTGTTGAAGCCAAAGTAAAAAAACCAGGAGACAGATAGATTGATAAGAAAAACTTGTATAGAAGTGTTTTCTGTGATCACCAGTTCCAATCTATGCTATATTGAATGTATATATACTAGCTGTTAAGACCACAGTCTACCTACCTCTACAGAACAGAGCTGAACATAATAATTTTCCTGAATTATAGTCAGAAATTGTCAGAATCACAAATTCACAAGCTTAGTACTCTTACATCCCTTTCAAGTGAGTTTCATCCAGAGTGTAAAATCCCAGTACGCTTGAAAACTTGGAATAATGTGTTTCTGAAGGCACAGTGCTTTGAAAGGTACCTGGAGATAGTATCTAATGGGATGTACAAATGAAACTTTCAGTCCCCGTTTAACAGCAAAGAAACAGAAACATCAATAGAAAAGACCAACAATCTACAAACTACTGTGGGAGAAAGTGTTTTAGTTATACCGACCTTTTCCATTAATGCTTATTTTCCTGTGCCATAGATTTTAAGCACTCCCAGCATTCGGTCTCTAATTTACTGACTATGCTATTGATACTTTTCAAAGGTCTTTTTCACACTGCCTCTCATTTTCTGAATCACAAAATCACAATTTATCTTTGCTAGTGATATTTATAAACCTCTAAGAGATTTGATATGTGCACAGAATATTCATATCATCTCTGCACTCAATTCTGAGTGAAAAAGATTCTCTTGTCTTTATTTTTTTCCAATTTCCTAAACAACCGAAATTGTTCAGTTGGGAAGACAGGTGCAAATAACATGCACATATACGTGTGCACATAAATAATATATATCCATATACATATGCATCATTATGCATGCCTCCAGAAAAGGTTATGTTTGAAGAAATAAGAAAAAAAAAAAAGAAAAAAAAAGGTTATAATGAACCGCAAAATTTAGTGTAAACTCTAACGGGATCATCAGTGGTACTCATTATTAATGCAAACGTCACTCAATAATTTACATTTATACAATATTATGAAATCAGCATAAAAAGTCTGAGAATTATTTTTGTTTATGCAGAAGAATTTTTCCTTAAACAACGAATAGTTTATCATATAAAGGTTCTACACTGATTCCCAGATCTTTGGGGAGGAAACTGCCTGTTCTTTTAAATGCTCGTATTATGGAGTCATTATATAATGACTTTGAGGTGAACTGACTCCTGAAAGAGTAAAAAAGTCACTATGAATGAAGGTTTCTATTAATCCATTTACATAGTCATAGTCTGAGAATTTGAGGTCTTCTTTAAATTAAAATAAATTTAAACAGAGGACAGTATGTTGCTTGGATGCCTGAAGTCAGGTGGATTGCACCCACTTTAGATGTCTGCAATATAAATATCTATTTTTGAGCAATATTTCTGTACTTCTTGTATAATTGGTAGAAAGAAACAATAACTTTTGTGATAGAAATTTTCTAAAGTAGATTTCTGCATTAGGTCAGGCAAGGCCTGTTCTAGATTTCTGAGCACACTTATTTTCTTTCTCCCCTAAACTTCCTGCACAGGCTTGCAGTAGATGCTCTCAATTCTCCAGGTTTAGGCAGAGGATCAAGGGCTTCATATTTAAGCAAGCAGTCTGAATTTAATATCTTTCTATTCATCAGTGCCTGATCTTTTCCATCATTGATATATCTATGGAGAATTATATCTATGCATGTTTCTTCAAGAACTATTTTGTCCACTACTGTCCCAATTGCAAAAAAAACAATTTTGGCACAACAAATTACACTATGTCTTACTGTAAAATGATCAGAAATTTGAAGAAGTTGCGGAGGATGTCTGATATAAACTGCACACTTTGATATTGCCCATAAAAACTGGAGGGTAAAAGGAATTTTGAAGGTGTCTATTCAGCTTCATTGTATTACTAATGTGAGGCTATACAGTTAATACTTACCGTAATGGATCAAAGTTAGTAGGAATTGCTAACTAAATAGAATTTATTCTGCACATCATTATGTATTGTTGTATATAATGACAAATAAAAATCAATATTTCAAAAAGCAAGAAAAAAAATATTCAAGAAAAAAATTATGGTGTCTCCTATTACTATTCAAATGGAAAAAAGATTTCCTAGGGAAAGCTGAGCTGTTTCTAGCTTTATTCTTTTTTAAAAGTCATGCTATACGTTAGGAGAAGTGTATAAAAAAATATATGAACAAGATTGTCATTTATGTCATGTACCACAGGCATTGCCTAGGTACTGGTTACAAAGCACTTGTTTCACCTGAAAATAAGAATACTGGCATTATTTATACAGATTCTTGATTTACTGGCACTTGGACCTTACTGTCAAATCCTGCCTGCAGTATATATAAATGTAAACAAATACTCTTCAGACATGAATATTCAAGCGATTAACAGGTGAAGTTCAGTCATCTAAATTATTGAGGAAAAAGAAAATACAGCTCTACCAAGATGAAAGCATTTTACTTTTTATCAAGGAGTTAGCATATGGGGATTATCAGATTAGACAAATAATGTTTGATATGCAAATTTAGGCAGGACAAATACTCTCATAAGTGACTTCACATAATTTTAAGGTTTCTAGGGATATCTGTGGATTATTTACTCAGATATTCAATTTTAATATAGTCATTTCGATTCTTGAGGCTTGAATCAAAAGACTTGCATTTCTTACTAGAATTCTCTCTCTCTCTCTCCACTGCACTATTTTAAAGGAATCTTTCAAGACTGCCATTTAATGGTTTGCATTTGTTTTATTTTAGAAAACAGTTTAAGGGATCTGAAACTGAGACCTCCATTGTACTCTTGGATAAATGTGACAAATGTGATTGATGTTATTCATTGCTATTTATTAAACTCTGAGAGAACTTAAGATGTGCTAGATTTTTTCCAGCTACCAAAGAGAGATTAACCTCATATTGAACTAATAAAGGAAGACTGCTTGATCAGAAAGGTGGACATGAAGGTATTATAATTTTTGCTTTGTATGAAAAATTCTTGATAACTTTTTATTAGGTTTTATGGATGTCTTTATGATATACATTGTAGAAAAAGGACTTATAGAGGGATTTGAATTAGGGATGGACCTATGCTTACAGACCACTGACATAGGTGCTATTGGTGTAGGGACTTCTGGAAGAACCACAGGAATACTTATGGGAAGAGACAAACAGGAAACTAAGCTCTTGGGCTGGCAGAGGCAGAAAGTCATAAGTGCAGCACATACAGCACATTGCCATGGTTCACCAGCACACAGTCAGATTCATTAAGCACTAGTACAGCCCCTCTGTCTGCCCTGCCCCAATATTACTGCCTGGACTCTGGTCCCTCCTTATCCCCTCCATGGGTGCCTGACTCACTGTCTGGTCCCGCTGGCACTCACTGCAGACTTTGGAAGAATAGATTTCAACCCCTACCGAACTGTATTTTACGTAAAAAGTATCATGGTCCAAGAAGTGTGAAACTGAGTCCTGATCAGAATTGCTTCAGTTGCTTCAGAAACTTGCATTTTTAGGTAGCACCGGATAAAAATTAAAAAAAACCCACAATAGCAGAACTCAGTGAATTACTGAATAGCCTAATTGGGTTACACACACTTCCCATGTCCCTGTGAATCTGACAGGGATCTGCAGAAGTGGGGCTCCATGACAAGGGAGGACAAGCTGAGACTGTCCTGTGGGGTCTGAGTGGACAGAGCCCAGGGCTGGTTACAGGGTCCGTAGGGAGTGCCCAACGTGGTAGGCCATGAATCAGGTCCAAGGCGCAACCATGAGATCCAGTCAGGAGCAGGAGGAAAGGGTGACACAGGCACGACTGGAGACAGGCACACCTACACTGTAGCTCAGGACAGGTTTGGGTGCCCAGACCTCAGCTTGTATGTCGCCCCTGGGTCCATGGACAGGAGAAGTCCTGGGGAGACTGGGCAGGGTCATAAAGGCCTAGTTGTACCCTGGTGGAATCTGTGATTTCTGCAGAGTAGCTCAGTATCAACAGTGGGAATGAACAATAGTATGGTCCCAAAGGAACTGAAGTTCTGGTGAATAAAGAAATATTTTATTAAGTGGTCAACATATCTTGAATTTCTTCATGTTGAGAAAATTAAGGCTTCAAATTCTTAAGCTAAACCCTTAAGCAAAAATGGGTTTTGGGGCTTGGAATGTAGTCTAATTTGTCCAGCAATTTTTCCGGGAGTTTGTTGTGCTTTAACCTCAGTCAGCCACCAAGTACTATGCAGCTGCTTGCTCATCCCCCCACCAGCATGACTGGGGAAAGAACTGAAAAAGTAAAAGGTAGAAATCTTGTGGGCTGAGATAAAGGCAGTTAATAGGGAAAAGCAAAAAGCACACACAAAAGCAAAGCAAGACAAGGAATTAATTCAGTGCTTCCCACAGGCAGGCAAGTGTTCAGCCATCTCCAGGAGAGCAGGGCCCCATCACGTGTAACAGTTGCTTGGGAAGAAAAGTGCCCTCGCTCCAGATGTCCTCCCTTCCTCCTTCTTCCCCCCACTTTATATAATGAGCATGATGCCATATGGCCTGAAATACCCCTTGGTCAGTTTGGGTCACCTGTCCTGGCTGTGTTCCCTCCCAGTCTCCCATGCAGTCTCAGCCTTCTCGCAGTGTGGCAGTACAAACAGCAGAAAAGGCCTTAGCTCTGTGTGAGCCCTGCTCAGCAGTAACAAAAACATCTCTATTTTATCAGCCCTGCTTTCAGCACACATCCAAAACACAACCCCATGTCAGCCACTGTGAAACTGTTAACTCTACATCAACCAAAACCAGCACAGACTGTTAGAGAAGACGTCTCTTTCCCTACCTATGCATGGTCATACTGACATTTCAGCTAAGTAACAAGTTTCTGGAATATCTATTTTCCCACTATAGTGGACTGGAAGAGGTAGGTGCCCTCCAAAGAGGATTCAGGCTGGTGAACTTAGGTACCAATCATTCTCCACTGTTTGTCAGGGCAGTGTAGGAGATTTCCTTTTCTGGGCCTAGCTCCCAGTCTGTCATGGTCTGTGACATCTCACTGTCAGAATCTGTTCCACATTCCACAAATTCCTTCATCTTCTTAGAATTATTTGGAAGGTTCTCTGTCTTGTCTGTACAGATTTTATTTTTCTTTTTAGAAAAATCCCTTTGATTTTAAATAGCCCACCCCTTTTCTCCATCTTATTGCTGATCTTTTTAGAGCAGTCATTTTTTTTCTATTACATTGCTCCACTCTATGAAAGTACATACCCCCTGAAGGGATTATGGCCAAAGGAAAAGTCCATGCTGGAGAAGGTACATCTCAAAGCATGTGTTGCTCTAGGTAAGTCCATGCCACAGCAGGTACACCCTGAAGTATCTATCAGTAGCCATGGATTAATTCATTGCACAGCAGGTACATCCATGAAGAGGCTGTGGTCCTTGGATAAGGCCATACTGGAGCAGGTACACCCCTGAGACATGGTGGTCTACAGATGAGGTCATGCTGGAGCAGGAACAGGGGGAAGAGTTCACTGCAATGTCAAACCCTGTGGCCTGACCCAAAGGGATCAGGGTTGGAGACTGTAGGGGATATACATTTAAACTGTTGTAAGCCATGATTCGAGATGCATTTTACAGAAAGTACTACTGGAAGAACCACCTGAACCAGTGGAGGATGAGGATCACAGGAAGCAGTACAAGTGCAGTAGTGACCCAAGCTGAGCTCAAAGGGTGGTGGGGGGTTAATGAGGATGTACTGGATATTGCCTTACCTATTAAACTGCCTTAATTTCAACTCATACATTTTTGGACTTTTGCCCTTCTGATTCTTTCTCCAACTCACTGGAGGGAGGTGAGTGTTTGCTGTGTGGAACTGAATTGCCTGCCAGTGTTAAGCTACAAGAATAGGAAAGAACTAAACTCTGCTCTACATAAGCTGCACTGTGAGGAGTCCACAGTGGTGTAGTCAACTTATCCAAGAGAAGGTAGTTGTATCATTTATGCAGCTGAGCAACACCCAATTTCTGTGATACACAGTATTTTGATGTGGGAGATACGTTACCAACAAATTCCTGAGAAAATACATTGGCAGCTGAACAACAAACATTTACAGTTTTGCTGAACTCCCAGTTTGTAACTCTTAACTAGTGAAAGAAGAAACATACAGCCAGAGATTAAACTTTTTTCCTATGCAATTGTGTTAACTACTGCTTTTTGCATCATGCTTTACAGAACTTTTAGAAGTTTGTATTCCACAGTACTAATGAATACAGTATTAAATGACTATAAAAAGAAAGGTGAATTTGTTATAAACAATTTATATATTCCCAGCCTTTTAAATGTACTATCAGCACACTTTCTCTTCACATTAATCCCTTCTAAAAGAGCCCTGAGACAATTTCTGCTCATTTGTGAAGATATATACTTAATCAACGGTTGTGACTTCTTTTGAAGTAATGGTAGTGTTTCATTAGCAGCTAATTTCTTTAGAACTAGAATTACTCAAGAGATGATTATATAAAAGCCAGACTCCCTCAGAGTTGAAAGATGGTGCTTTGGCTATTCAATATCTACTCTCAGACCTACTCTTTTAGCTTGAAATGAAAACAATGACACTATCCCCTACTCCACTGAATATTACACTCAGTGTAGAGATATTTCTGGTGCCTCCATGATCTGATAACACAAGTGGTAGCAGTGTAAAACAGAAATTCATCTCACCTCATTTCACTAAATATATACATTGTAAATAACTGTTTCTGGATATCTGTATCCTTCACTCCTTTTATAGTAGTCAATGGAAAGAAGCAGGCACCTATAGAACATTTTTTCCTTGCAGCTGAATTAAAGAAGTCCAAGGAAGAAGACTGAGTACTAATCAGCCCTAAAATTTTTAACTTGCTTTCTATCTTTGCCTTGAAGCTCTATCTCTCCTGCACAGCTCTGCTATGTAAGGAGTAAACCCTAAGAAGTATTGATATGGACAGCTTGATGTCACTTAGGATTAATGCTCAGACTTTTATTCAACAGTAAAACGTTGACATAGACTCGATTTAATCTCATCCTACAGCAGATGTTTAAACTGCAGGTAAGTGGATTCAGTATAAACGTATCTCTGCCCTTTTCTGTCCTGTACAGCCACACAGGACCATAGGGTGACATGACACATTTCCAGATGTGAAAAAATCTGCCAAGGACTTATAAGCATGCACTTAAGAACATATCCAGTTTTCCTAGATTTCTTGTGTTAAATCCTATTTTGTTTATTCTTTTAATGTCAAAATTAATTTCCTGAGTAGGTGAATATTACCTCTTTATCCTGTTTGCATTGAAACATCTTTATTTAGGATGGGAGAAATCTAAACAAGATATTTTTCCTGTTTTTTTTTTAATTTATTTTATAAATTTTTTCTATCAGACTGGCAAATTTTTATGGACAGTGTCCAATTGTCTTTTGCTATTGTAACATTACTCATGCTCTTATTTGCAGAAGGTTAAGTATAATTTATAAAATCATAGAATCACAGGATGCTATTGATTTATAGACCTTATAGATAGTTTAGTTCCAAGTCCCCTGCCATAGGCAGGGACACCTTCCACCAGATCAGGCTGTTCAAAGAACCACCCAAACTGATATTGAACACTTCCAGGGATGGGGCATCCACAGCTTCTCTGGGCATCCTGTGCCCATTTTTCACCATCCTCACAGTAAAACCTATTCTCTCAGATTAAAGCCATTCCCCCTTGTTCTATCACTACATGCACTTGTAAAAAGTCCCTTTCCATCCCTCTTGTAGCAGCCCCCTTCAGGCACTGGAAGGTGCTGTAAGGTTTCCATGGACCCTTCTCTTCCCCAGGCTGAACAGCTCCAACTCTCTCAGTCTGTCTTTGTAAGCAGCGGTGCTGCAACTCTCTAGAGAATTGTCTTCATCATGGCCCTCCTCTAGGCTCACTTCAACAGCACCATGTTCTTGTTAGGTTGGGAACCCCAGAGCTGAACTGAATACTCGGTGGGGTCTCAGCAGAGCAGAGAGGCCCTTTTGGCCACAGTGCTTTTGGATGCAGTCCAAAAGGATTGGATTTCTGGGCTGCAAGTGCAGTGCTGGGTCATGTTGAGAAAACCTTAAAGCTAATACAGGGAGGAACTGATTGAGTTATACAGGCATGTATGATCAAAGTTGTGAGTGTGAGGAGGGAAATTAACTATAAAATCCTCAAGACCTAGGGCCCATTCACAAATTCAGAAAGTATATCCTATTTAAAGAGAAAAGTGAATTGCAGTACTTCAGGAATACAAGATATATTTGCTGGGAATTCTTATCAGAAGTAATCTTCATATCTTTTGCACTGTAGATGCTTAATATTAGTTGCAATAAATCTCACTCAAGCTCTTCAGTTCCAAAAGAAGCACTATATTAAGTAAGCCCTCATTTAATATTGGTCTTCAGTTCACTCAGAAGTGTGCAGTTCAGCTTGCTTAGTTTTGTCTGCGAAAGATAATTACAAGGATGTGAATCACTATGTTTTCAGCTGAGTCAACCACCCAAACTAATAAGCCTTTTAAGACATTCTCATGAGCAGGTTTTTAATATCTGAATACAGCTAATAGATGTGTAACATTTCAGTCAGCTGAGCAAAACCGTAGCAGCTTTGCACAGGCATTGCTTTGTGTTTTTGTTCCTGCCACCCCGAATATCAAGAAGGCAACCTTGATCCTCTGTTCCAGCTGTGTTGAGTTACAGAGAAGCATGGAAAGATCAGTGTGAACTAATGAGACTTTGAAATCCTTTCATGCTTTTTTGAACTTGTAAGTACCCCAGCCAGCTATGACCTATCATGAATTAAATTAACCCTAAGTCTGTCAGATACATCCCGTCCTGTTGTTTGTCCCTGGAAGACCACTCTGTTCTAGACACTGAAAGCTGTGAAATGGACATTTATGAACAGAGCCAAATTCTCTCTAATTTTGGGCTGCTTTGTCATATTGAAGTAGCAAGAGGCAGAGCCCCAGATGAGAACTATTAGAGCTCCATAATGCAGATATTCACATCTGATAATTTGTTTCAGTGCAAATACTATTGCTATTGTCAAGGTTATTTTACACAGGTTTCAGGAGATTAGCTTTCTTTCATACTCTGCAAAAGTGGTTTGCTTGCTTGAGTGGTAAAGACAGGCAGGTACTAATCATGGTACACTTTTTGTGTGAATTCTTGAAGGCTATTAATTAATTTAGGGCTATTAATCTGCCTATGTTCAGACAGGCAACAGATTCACTATAAAAACCAAACAAAACCAACCTCTGAGCTGCTCATCTTCAGGATCATCCTCACTGCTGAAGTTAGGAAAAACCTACTTAATTTGTCTATATAGCTTGAAGGTTAATATGAGATAAACCTCACTGATGGTAAATAATTGTCCACTAGAAAAGTGTAGAGGTCATGGCTACCACAACAAGTCCCAGCCTAATAGCAAATCTACAATTTTGTGGGATAAGAAAAAGCAACAAGCTAGGATTTATTCCATATCACTAGAAAAGGAATCTGGTACCTTTGGGCATCCACTATTCAGAATAGAAATCTGCTAATTTCTTCCAGGAAAGTTCCGCAGCATTGTTTATAGAATTAAATAACCATTGAACCAGGAAGAAATAGAAAGAAGGATGTTTTTAAAACTTTGTGGTTAGCATGTGCTATCAGACTATGAGGAGAATAGACTTTCTTTGAGTTCAAATAAGTCTCCAGGAAACAAAAATTGAACTGGAGTTTTCTGGATTTCAGCTCATGTCTGTACTATCAGGAAGTTAGTGCTTTTTCTTTTCAACTTCTCTCATCAAAATGGAAGTTTCTGACAAGGTATTTCTTAAATAAGTTCCCTACATGTTTGACACTAAGTGACCCTAAGCACTCAAATGTACTACAGTATGCTTTAACCCAGTACTTGAGATCCTTCCAAAGATCATTGAATCATAGAACGGTTTGGTTTGGAATGAACCCTAGAGATCATATTTTTCCAATACCCTCGCCACAGGCAGGGACATGTTCAAATAGACCAGTTTGCTCAGGGACCCATCCAGCCAGGCCTTGAACATTTCCAGGGATGGGGCATCCATCACCCCTCTGGGCAACCTGTTCCAGTGCCTCTCTGCCCTCAGAGTAAAGAATTTCTTCCTAATATCTCAACTAAACCTGCTCTTACTTTAAAGCCTTTCCTCCTTGTCCTATCACTACATGCCCTTGTAAAAGTCTGTATTCCTCCAAGGCTACCTGTCACTCCTTCCCTTTTGTGTTTGAGTTTGTCCAGGAGCTCCTTGCTGATTCACATAGCCCTCTTGCTGTTTTTGCCTGAATTCCTCTTCACTGGAATGAATCACCACTGAGCTTGGAGGAGGTGATCCCTGAATATTAACCAGCTTTCTTGTGCCACTCTTCCCTCCAGGAATTTATCCCATGGTACTCTAATGAGCAGGTCCCTGAAGATGCCAAGGTCTGCTCTCAAAAAGTTCAGGGTAGTGAGCTTGCTGTGCATACTTCTGTAACTCCTCTTTTTATTTCCCACACTACATGTGTCTGCATAGAGGCATTTATTTTGGGCTCCCAATTAAGCCAACTCCCTGGCTGGAGTGGCTGGAATTCCTTTGTGTAGTTCTCCAGGTCTTCTCCTGATGACCTGTGATCTCCTCCAGGCTCTGGGCATCTCTTGCTGTCCCTGGCATCAAACTGGTATTAGTGGGACAGCCTGAGGTTCTCCTGCCCAGTGTGTACTACATGTGCACTGGATGTGCACTATTTTTATTTGCTGCTGTAATGTATGCTTTATGATTTTGTGCCAAATCTATTGTGTTAGGAGCACTTCTCCAGACATTGGGAAAGATTTTCTGGAGATATTTAAGAATAAATATTCACTGTCAAATGAAAATAGGATGGAGACAGAGCTTAAGGACTAGACTCCTGATCCCCAAGTGCCTTGGATCCTTCCAAGTGGCTGTTTCCTACAAAGATCATGTATAGGTGGAGCAAGCACTAAGCTGGCCTGAGTCATTCAATTGCACTTGCATCAATTTCTAGCTCTCCTTTAATTAGTACAACAAAAGTAACCCTTAAGCAATGATGGTTTTAAAATCTGAAATCTTCTTTGAAGACAAAGTATTGGTTAAGTTGGTGGAAATTTATGAAACTCACTTAATACAGAAAGAATAATTATTAAAGATTAGATCTAAGGTGCCTAAACCCTGGAGAAAAAGGCCAGAAGATTCATCTTTTAATGTTCAGTCATCTCTGTTAGCATATGTCTTCATTACTTCTTAGTGCTGGCTGTGTTGAGAAACTTACTAAGTTCTTTTCAAAGATCTCTTATCCTCTTTAGTTCAATAGCTCATATTTCAGTCACTCTGTCTATTTTTCTTTAGGATGCTTCTCTAATTATAGAATAAGTCTTTGAATTTTTGTGTTCTTTGTGTGCATGATGAGAACATTTCTCAAATCAATTTTAGACTTCTCTTGATCATATTAAAAGACTTCATTAAAATCACTGGTCATTGTAAAATTGATTTAGCTCTAACTTTTCAGTGATGTCTATTCAGAAGCACTTGCATATCATTGCATGTCATCTGTCAGCAAGGTCCCAATTTGTCTGAACAAGAATAAAATATTTTCTTAAATTAAAGCAAAACCCATTTGTAGCTATCAAGCCATACTGTTGTACAACCCCAAACAGACACTACTGAGGTCAGGCTTCTTTTCTCTGAAGTACATTTGCTAGAAGAGAAGTAAACATTTTCACACTTGGGAGTTGTTAGAGCTGGGTAATTTCCTATTCACATATTACATGCCCATCACTGGGAGGTTAGAGAGTTCAGACTATTAGCACTTGTTCTCTATGAAAGATTTAACAGAAGACAGAGATTAAAAGTAGAAAGCTTTTTATTTCCTTGGCTCAAAAGCAACGTGTAGTCAATTTTGCTCGAACTTTCTCTAACACACTTGTAAATGTTTTAATTTGAGTCTGATTATGAGACAAAGAAAATCACAATCCTTATTTAATTATTGTCTTTGGGCAAAACCCCAAGCTATTTGAAATTAATAAACACAAATGCTTCAAATATGTGCAAAAGATTTCCCTGAAGAATACACATCCAGGACCTGTTGTGTTCTTGTATGCCTTTGCACTACTGCAGTAGTTCCTCACCTAATTTTTGCTGAATTTCCCCTTTGTGAAAATGTAAAATCAAAATGGTTTTTCCTGTGGAACACCTATCTTCCTCTTGTCAGGAATTTTATATGAGGCACTGGAGGTATATAGGTGTGCTGCTATCATATGACAAGTTCCATAAAAAGGGAAGAAATGGAGGATTGTCCTGATTTGAAGGACAGATGTCTGCCAAGGAAGGCAGGAGCCTCCCTTGGAATGGAAAATGTAAACCCCTTCCCTCCAAATTATTGTAATTTTGAAATTAAGGGGCTCTCAAGCAAAGATATGGGAATAGGAATAACAGTTCTTTACTAGGATTTATAATAAAGCAAACAAACAACAACTCCTATGGCATTAACAACAAACAGAAGCAGGAACCCAGTCCCAGCCCTCTGGGCCTGCAGGCACTGTCCCCTTGGGTGCAGTGATGGTCACAGCCGGCAGGGGGCGCTGGTGGTGCTGGGTGGGCAGGGCAGGTGCAATGATTCCCCCGCGGCTGCAGGGGGCGCTGTGGCGCGAGCTCCAGCAGCGCGTGGCAATGGCGGCTCAGCCGGGACGGGGAGGGATGGAAGAGAGAGAGGCTTTGCTTCACAAACCCCCTGGGGCAGTCG
>WEKY01037906.1:0-32817 GCA_013390045.1 Picathartes gymnocephalus | reverse complement strand
CAGTGAAACCCAGAGCAGTGCCGAAGGAGCGGCGGGGGCGGGGCAGGGGCAGCCCGGCTCCCAGCAGGGCAGGGAGAGGCGAGCTCAGGATCCCGGGCACCCAAGCAGATGGCAATGGGTCCCCCCTTTAGTGAGGTAGGTGTTAATAAGGTCCCAGTTCAGTGGCTGCTCTCACAAGCAGAGGCTCACCCCATGGCAGAAGAAGCAGCTCTGGGTGGGGGTCCAGCAGCAGCAATGAACTCCTCTCCCCAGGCAGCACCTCCGAGCGTCCTCCTTGGAAGCCGAGAGCGAGAGAGAGAGCAGCTGCTCCAGCCCTGCCTTTTACCAGCCCAATTCTCGAGATATCTCCATCCCTCCGAGAGAAACTCCCAGATAAGAGAACTGCAACCAGATGCCTTTCTCTCCTGAGCTGGGCCACTTCTTTTGTTCTTCTTAAGTACCCAGTCGTTAGTGTTTCCTAGCAACTCATGGGAAAAAATTCTATATGTAAAAATGAACAAAAAGAAAGGAAAGAAAACCTAACCCTCAACAAGGGTATATGAATTAATTGTTAATACTGATAAAAATAACCCTAAAGCAGCTGTATTTTGCATCAGAATCAAACCAGACCCAAAGATAATCAGAATGCAAAGATGATTTAAACTTTCACCTCTGCAGAGCTGCATTAGCAGTGGTATGATGCACTTCTGGAGCTTTCTTATCTGTTTTTCATGAAGATTTTTCTTGGTATTTTTCTAAGATGCTGCTGTTTTCTGCAAATTGCAAACATGTTTCAAAACTTGTTAAAGAGAGTTTATTTGAGCACTTTTTGTGTGTAATCTATTCAATGGCCCGTGGAACATTAAATAAATATTGAATGCTAGAAAACAGACTGGTTTTCCTTCCTGGAATCTGGGAAAAGTGTGCATTTGCATTCACCTCAAAAACATGAACTATCCTTGTCTGAGCTGTGATTTTTCTTCAGTTTTTGTTCATAACCCCAGAAAACAATTTGAGAGAGAAGAGCATTGGGATGACTTGTGTTCTCTAATTTCATGTGGTTTTTTTCATACAGGATTGCATTTTCATGGAAATAAAATAATAGGATATATTACAGTAAGGGAGTATTTCAAATCACTGTGTATCCACTAGGATACCAAGGCAGGTTCACTTATTCTGTATCCGCACATTTTCAGTCTTAGCAGAAGTGAAGTATAATTAATAAGGAGAACAGATCATTCTGACACAGGAGAGGTTTTTGATGTTTCGGGACTCTGGGTGTTTTTCTGGGTAGAGCAGAGTTCTTGGAAGACAATGTTGTAGAGGCAAGTCTCCTTAGGTTCAATCATGCCTAAAATTCAGAGCAAATGCTCTAATTAGAGCATTATTCTGTAGAAGATGGGTAGCCCAGCTCTGCTGTAAGCTGATAGGGGCACTCTGCATGTATCTAGCCAGTTGAGTCCTTTATGGTATCTAGGTTTAACAATACCCTTTTTTACCTGGATCCCAAAAGGGCTTTGATAAGATGAATGTGTCTCAACACTCAGCTCAGATAAACTGACAGTTCTTCCAAAGATGTGCAGTCTCAGTACTTCAAATCCTTAAGGGAACTTTTGCCTAGCTTTATCAAACTCAAGCACAAGATCAGAATAATCTTCTGGCACAGTGCTATACTTACACTTCCAAGCTGAGTTTAAGGTGCATAATAAGCACTTGCCCTCTCTCTCTTGTAATATGGATATCTCTGCACTGTTAAATAAAAAAGGGTCAGAAAGAATTCAAGGACTAAATGCAATAAAGTTCAGGAAAGGGCTGTAATCCCATCACTTTCATGTTGTCCTTGAAGATTGCTTAAGTATATTTTGGGATGGAGCCATAAATAGGGATTTATTGTTTTCTTTTGTCAACTCAATACCTGAATCCTGAAATAACACTATAATAAAAACTAGCTTATTACCCTAAGGTTCTGTTGGCTAGAAATTTATCTGTTATAAGTTTGTGTTGACAATTGATGACATACTTTGATACATTATTGGAGATTTCAACTTCTTATATCACAACTAATATTATTTTAAATATTAAATGCCCAGGAAAAATATTATAGGATAATAACATAGTATGCTTCCAGTTATTTTTCAGAGAAAGCCAACATTTTGTTTAGCAATTAGACTTTGCATAGTTTGCATGAGTTTCTTTAAGCAGTACTTTAGAGGAAAAATTTTTTCTTATTCAGTGATTTTATAACTTCAGTAAAAGTTAATCTATAAACTATAAAATTAATGTGCTTACTCTAAATGTAATATACCTATTCTATATATGTACACATTAATTCTAACAAAGATAATGACCACGACATTCATCATTTAATGTCTTTTAAATGATTATTTATTCTATAGCTGAAGGAAGAATAGCTTAGTGGGACTATAACATCCTTAGAATTCAAACAATAACAAATATCAGTGCATTTTATTTTTGCATGAAACATTTACCAAATATTTGTGGTAACAGTTAAGCATGTGTCCAAAATGATTGACTTTAGATTTTTCACCATGAAAAACTGACAAGGGATCTGAGGAGCTGGAAGCTGTGCACTGTTCCATCAACACTTGCAAATTAGTTGAGAAAGAATGGTTACATTTTTTTCTTTAGCATGTGGAATTTAAATGTGTCAAAACTCCACAATAAAATCAGATCATTTGACCCTTTATTTATTTATTAATAAACACTTCATGGTTTTCCATAACGTACACTTGAATGGATCAACAACACAGTTTTGATTGTATGGCTCATCATATGTGAGAACACAGACTCATGGTGAAAAGGCTTACGTAAGATCCACAGAAGTTCATAAATTAGGAATATTTTATAATTTATGATGCAGGATAGTTGGCAAATGGGGGCCCATCCTGGGGTTCATATCTCCAGAACCCATTATTTCTCTTACAGGTCTATCGTTAAAGAGCATAATTGGGCTTTGAAATGACATGTCTTGCAGTTGTGGCCACTATGAGATACCTCCCGTGGCAGGACATAGTATGTATCTAAAGGAAGTAAAATAAATGTTCTGATTGCACTTAACTCTCCCCAAAAACTAAATATCAGGACTTGAATGGATAATAAACACACTATTAAGGAAATGCCAGAGCGAAGACACATGTTTTACGTCTGGAAAGTTACAACTCCCATGTTCTTTTATAACTCCAAATGGGACAGTTCAGAATTAAGGGTAAAACGTGAAAATTATCTGCCCACATATGTCAGATTTTTTCTATGACAAGAGTTGAAATCTGTCCCCTGACTCAACTAAGGCACATAATTAATAAATCAGTGTAACTTCCTCTCGAGTTGCTGATCTTTAAAGAATTTAAAAGTTTAAAATTGCACAATAATTACAGTTAACTACAACTCCATAAGCAAATAAGCAGTTTTTAGGATAACTCTAAATGATCTAGACCAGTTTTCACCTGAAATTGCACTTAGTACTTATCCTGGTATTCAGAACATTGTGATTGATTTAGATTTTTATTTATCCCATAGAAATGCTGATAGCTAGACCCTGCTAGAGAATTAAAACATCCTTCAGTATTACAATAAATTTCTAACTCAAAGGCAGCCTGACTTTATTAAGAATGCTTGTTGCAATACACAAAATCTTGATACATTCTGCTAATTTAAGTCTTTGAAGTTACTCCAAGAAGTGATGACTGTGGTGAGTGAACAACATCCAATCACAAAGAAATTCACTTAATGTATTTATTACAAGAATAAAGTGCATTTAAAACACTCATGAAAGAAGAGAGAGCAGTAGATAAGTACAACCTCTATTGCTAAACACATTAACTCAGACTTTGATGCATATAAAGAAAATGTTAACTTAGAATTTCATGTATATAGAGAACTAGCTGTGAGCTATAAATGAAGACTGTGCTGAAGGGTAATGCTTTCAGGTAGGTACAATGGTACAGAAGAAGAGTCATTAATCACCCCTAGTTTATTTAGCATTTAAAGCCTTTATGGGTGATCTGGAAAGACACTAAATGTCATGCCATCAAAATAATGGATGATGAAAATTTGCCAACTTTGTTCAAAATAGCAAAGGAAAACTGAGGGATGTAAATAGAAAATACAGTGAATAAAAGAGATCTGAGTTTGCTTTTCAGATATTCCGTGTCTCTGAAGCTTTTGGCTGGACTTGACTTTTGAATGGCACATTTCTCAGCTATGTTCTTATACAAATTAGAAGAAATTATGACATGCTCAGTAAAGTGTGAAACCGTAAGAGGATGTAATGGATAGTATCTAAGTTTTCTTCTAAACACTGCATTTCCTCTCCAATGCTCACTAAAATCTATGGGATAAGCATCTTGTTAGTTATTTTGCTTTAAACGTTGCCAAATAGGACTGATTGTATTAGTACAGACTCTTTGAAGGTGGGCAAACACAAACAAAGGAAGGGAAAAATTAGTAGGAAGCTGTTAAATGAAAATTTGTAAAAACTGGCTTTTATCAGCAGGTAGGTAAATTTACTTTTGAGACTACAGAAAGCTGGAAATTAACTAAGAATAATAATTATAAAGCAGTGTAATTTCTTCACGCGTTGCTGATCTTTCAATAACAATAATGTCAATTTAAACAGTGCATAATAATTATAATTAACTACTACTTTCTAATAAGATAAGCAATTTTTAGGGTAAATACACCAGTTATATCGTAAATGCTTTTGATTATTTTTCTGATATTTTTACCATGGAATTTTTTACAGTTTTACCTTAATATCTTATTCAGTGCATTGCATGTTTGATCATTTGTTTGTGCCTCCTCAAAATCAATAGAGATCCTAAAAAGGTGTCAAGACCCATCTACACAGAACTGATTAGAAGCATATAAATGTGCACAGACATAATAAGGATGTTAGTGGCACATATTTACACCCTGGTACCAGTGCCCAATATAAAAAGAGGATTATCTGAAGAAAAAAATGATAATGCCACAAAAGGATTTGCTCATATTTTTGTTTTGATAATTGAGATCTGGCTTTATACATCCCTTACATATGGCATTACAGTCTGAGGAGCCAATGAAGATTGTCCAAGGCACTAAGCTTGTATACCTCTCCAAAGCCACAGCAGAGGCTTGAGTACCAGAGAACATTCTTTTCACAGACCATCTTGAAAAGAGGAAAGCTAGCACTTCCTCCTTATTACAGCTTTACATTACAGGCATAAAGTGAATTTTGGTCAGCCGCTGAAAATTGAGTCAATATAGCCAAAAGTTTCTGGGCCTCCTTGTCTCTGTACTTACTTGCAAGTGAGACACCTATGGTGATCAGACGAAAATTTCTCTAAACATCTTAGAATATAAGTTTGTTTTACTAAACAAAAGCTGCCATTGCCATTTCACACACTCTGGCACTGAGGCTGTGCATGTGGCACGGTGCACAGAACATGGTGCTTGTGAGACCTGTGCCCTGCTGAGTACCTTATGAAGGCTATGTGAGAATAGAGAATTATGAAGGATAGTGTGCAATATAGAGGAGTTAGCATGTTTGCCCTATTATCCTTTTCATTTTCTGATATCGTGACACTTCTAAGTTAAAGACGAGAAAAAGAGAAACGAAATCAAACAAAAAAGAATCTACTATTTGTCACTCATTGACTGAAGGAGGTGGAAAAAAGAGATCAGAGGTATCCAGTCTATCTCCTATTAATATCATCCTGTGCCCAGGAATATAATTTAGGTTAAGGTTAACAATGTGTATAGCAAGAGCATGGATAAGAGGAATCTGTTGCAGACGCAGCAATACATTGTGTCGAAATGTGGGGAAGAAATGAAAGGTAGCTGGAAGAGACATGGGCAGTTAAGAGGTAAATGGGCCTTCATGAGTGATGTTTATTGACAACATGACCACTGATCTGAACGTAAATGGTTTAATTTACTTTTAAAACTTGTTCCTGTGTTAAAAGACCTCCCCTGAGTGGCAATAGTAGAAGCAATTTTTACACATCAGCTTTCCCCCTACTCTGTCTGTGTAGTTACCTTGATAAGTCCTCCATCATGAATAGTTAGATTCATTGCTTTCTTTTACCTTTCTATTTGCCAGTAGGGATTTTTAGAGACAGATGTATACATAACTGTCTGACAGAGAGAATACATTATAGTAGTAGCTTAAAGAAGCATAAAGAGTAGCTTTCCCTCTAAAGTTATGTAAAGAAGTCTTCATTGTTTATTTTTTATTGATTTACTAAATTAATAGGATTACCTAAATCGTTTATTAGACAAAAACTTTAAATCTTTGAGCCTTCAGGCAATTTTTCCAGGAGCTTGTAATGCTGCAGAGAAACATTTCAGTTTATTACAGAGGGAGCTTTTTCTTGATGTCAAGTCAGCACTGAAAGTGAAGAATTAGACAGCTGTTGATGTATCTGTATTCCTGGGTTGAGAGGTATTCTAGGGCTGGTTGTGTAAAAATGTGTTATAATGAGGCTTTATTTTCCTTTTAATCAATATTACAGAGCCTTTCTATAAAAAAAAAAAGCTAAAAATACATTCATTACACTTCACAGTACTTTGGAAATACTAATCTGAGAAGTACTGTTACACCATACTCATAGCACACACACCACCCCCCAAATCACTGTTTTTCTCAAGTGGCAGAACAGTGAAGTAGCAACACTGGGATATAAACAAAAGAGGCAACTGTTCATTTCTGTCATCCATTTGTATGATCAATAGGAAAGAAGTTTGAGGGAAGTATATGGTGCTTATCCTACTGGCACAAGATTTTATATAAGGTATTTCTCCTTTGAAAACTTAGGATGCCCTTGCTATGCATGTATTCAAGAGGAAACATTGTAGATCGAAGGCTTAGTTAAATAGGCAGTACATTTTGTAGAATCTCAAGAAGTAGAAATAAAAACATATATAAAAAATTTGGGTTTTTCCTTGCGAGAAGTGTAGCTGATTTATATATGTGTTCATTTCTGTTCTTTCATCTTTTAAGATAATTTGAGTGTCATTTTATCCATAACAGTAGAAAGAAGCATTAGCACAAGGAAGAAGACAGTAGTCTCTTGTGCATGGCAAAGTACGTGCTGTTCCTTTGCTGCACAAGAAGCGTAGCATGATTGTGAGTCATGAATGCAGACCGAAGCCATGTGCTGCATAATGCTTGCTTTTTGTTTTCTGCAGATCTCTGGTTAGGAAGCAGCTAAGATTGGTCCTGTCCTCCAGTTCAACAAATATTTGTTTTAGATACGTAACTGAAAATATACAGTCAGATTGAAAATGTTAATGTAAAGCAGCTACTTAATTAATTGTGTAATTGTCAATAAGTGATTGGTAACTGTCTCTGCTGCTAATGGTGCTTTTAGTATTCATCTTGGACATAAAGCAGTAGTGGATTGGGTACAACAGAATGTTTTTAATGGTTTTGTTATCTGCAGCGAACAGCATTTTCTGCATAGAAATTCGGACTCTTCAAAAGGGAGAATGTAAACTAGTTAGGACATTATTAACTCTCAGAGTACTGCAAAAAGAATAGAAGGGGAAAAATAGTCAAGGTAATAAAAACAGTGTCAATTAGAAAATTATTCAAGAACTGAGAATCAGAGTTTGGGCAAACTTCAGCCTAAATAAAATACTAAGTGTCTTCTAATTTTCTGAAAATAAATTAACTGTTTCTAGTATCATTCTTAATTAATAGAAATGTAAATAATCTCATGAAGTAAAAGACATTATCATGTCCTTCACATATTGCACACGTGAATACCAAGTCAATTTAATGTGTGGTTGTAAGAAGGAAAAATTGTATATAAAATAACCAAGATGTATTATTTCCGTGGGTTAAGTCTTTCTTTCCAGAGTATGGGTTATACTTTTCCCACTACTGTGTAATTATCAGTCTTGTGAAATGGAAAGAAGGAGATGGTTTCATTCTCCAGTCATTGCTGTCCCACTCTGTGTGACTCAGAGCCTCCGCAACCTCTAATACAGAAAAGTGTTTTATCTCATGGTCCCAAGAGACAAATTATGAAACTTAAAGTATATGACAAACCATATAAAGCTGTATCATTGCAAATATTGGAAACAATCCACAGTCAATGCTGAAACAGAAATGCATATTCATAGATAAAGTGGATAAGAAGTGTTGAGAAAATGGGATCTCTTTCTGAAATAATATCTAGGAAGCTCATAAACATGCAGAAACTCATACATTTTTTTTTTGTGCTCATATGCCTGCCTGTCATTATAGTATTCTTTTCCATTTCAAGTCAACTATGCAAACTACTACATTAATTGCCTTTATATCCTTTATAAACAGTATAGAGATCCCATCCTAAGATGCATAGTGAAGAACAGCTGAATTAATTTATGATTATTTTTCAACAGAGGGTGTTTAAATGACTAGATAAAACAAGATGAATATTATTTTGTTAATGAAATTGGAGTTTCACCTTAAGAGTCTGTTCAGCCTCAGCAGATGTTCTTGTAAGCTACATGGGAAAATTCAGTATAAATTTATAGACATTACAAGTGCCATTAAAATTAATGGAGAATTGCCACATCACACCTGCTGATGATTTCTCCTATAAACATAGTAAAAATTCTCTGTTTGATCCTC
Organism: Picathartes gymnocephalus; assembly: GCA_013390045.1. NCBI lineage: Eukaryota > Metazoa > Chordata > Aves > Passeriformes > Picathartidae > Picathartes > Picathartes gymnocephalus. The sequence goes on along the minus strand of WEKY01037906.1, from coordinate 24,218 downwards.
TATAATTTAGTTTTAGTCTCTCAGATTCATCCTATGCAATCTCTTCACTCTTCTCTGTCATGTTTCATATATATATCCAGTCCATGCTACTTTGTCATCCTCAAAGCAGAGCTGTCTTCGTCTAAAATAAAGTCTTAAATTCATAATAAAGCATGCATATGAAAACTCACCAATACATATAGAAAATAGCTAGTGATACACCTTGTCCATATTTTAGCCTTTTCACACCCTTTTTCTTTTCCTGATCCTAATAATTCTTACTATTCTTTTGTCAAAATCTAGAAAAGACAGTTTTTTCTAAGTAATAATGGAATAAGAGTACTTAGATATCTGCAGAATGACATACATGCACTTTCTCCAGTAGCATATGGATCACATGTCCATGTCTGGGCTATCTCAGTGCATTGATGCTGCATTAGTTCTTCAATATTCTCAAAGATCTGTAGATGCCACTGCTTTTTTTAATCCTTCACTTTTTATTGAATAGCTGTTTGGCTGTTTGAATTTCTTTGTGTTGGCTTGTGGGTTTGTTTTTTTCCTCAGGTGAATTAGCTGTTTCTACTAAAGGTTGAATTCTCTTGTGCTTTACATATTGGTGAGGTCTCTACTTAGTTTATTGAAATAAATGTCCTATTTATTATCATTGGAATTTCCTAAAGAAAAGTCTGCACAGCATCTTAATAATTACAACTATGAGACAGAGCTGTGCTATTACATATTCTATGAATTGAGTGTTAACAGATATTTGGGTATTTATCTACTTCTTAAAGCTGTGGAATTTGATGCCAAAATGTCTCTGCAGATTTTGACCTGCACTCTGTTGCATTATTTCTCTGTGCTCTGAGTACTTGCAAAGCTGAATGATCTAATTTCTTTTATTGCTGTATTGGAGTTTCTCTTTTACACCTGCAATCTGTAATCCCAGTCATTAACAATGATATTATAGAAAACCATATGTCATTTTGCTGCTGAATACTTTCTTTAAACCAGGGCTTCATCTAATATTTTATCATTTCAATAGCTTTTCAAAGTTTGCAGGCAGTTTCATGTAATGGTGTTCTTTCTTACAAAACCAGAAATGATATATTTGTATGCTGACTGATTAGTGTCCTAAAGAAAAGAAAAACAGCAAGGGCAAAAAGGCTTTTCTAAAGAACAGCTAAACTTTCCAAGGAAGTACCTGATGACCTGCAGTAATTAGAATTACTCTAGAATTAACTCTACTTACTTCACCACTCTAAATTGAGACATTTTAAGTATGTTGTCATAGATTCCCCATATAATCAATGAAGAGAGGGATAGACAGTGAGAGGATGTCAGAGCAGAACAGTCAGAGATCTATGAGAGAGGTCTCATAGAGAGTTCATTTGTGACTTCATCAAAGGGCTAATAAATTCAATGGCAACTAGTGAAGCAGCTGAACATATAATTATAGCTGGGATGCTACCCACAGGCTATTTAATCAATCCTTTGGCTCTATTTTTTTTGAGAATCCAGTTGTTAAAAATCCTTTCTCTGAAATAGGAATACCTGAATATATACAAAATTTCTTATTCATTGGAACTGTCTGTATGTACCAATTTCATAATGAAGGACATATCTGGACAGTGTTGATTTTTTTTGTTTAATTTTTTTTTTTTTCTTGCTGGCATCATCTTTATTTACCAGTGTCTAATCAAAGAATGAGATTCAAGATTACTTTCAAAGAAGAGACAAAAAATATGAGACACATTTAAAATCAAATATTTTCTTATATACGCTTTATAATAGAATGTGTTTCCCAAGCTAATGTCATATCACTGTCATAAGGCATAGAGATTATTTGGTGTGGGATCCATTGAAACAGTGTTTTTAATCAGGTGTTTTTTATTTTATGTTACACAGGAGAACAACATGCTATAAACACTGGAAATTCAAAAGATGTTTGGATTTCAAGGCTTAAGAGGAAAACCAGTATTATCTGCTAAACCAATTTGTTTAATCACAGGTAGATATTTAAATCTAGTAATCTACTTTATAATCTAAATACTACAAAGAAAAACTCTCTTGAAACATTCCATTCCTTTAAAAAGAAAGATAAAAATGGACAAATAGAGAAAACAAATCTGTACATTCATGCCCATCAGTTCAACAGATACTGGACGCCTTTAACTTTGCAATATCTTTGTTGCTAAATTATTTCCCTGTGGAAATGATAATTGTCCTATTTCTTCCTTTCCCCACACTCCTGCTTGTTTCTTTCTCTGCTGTTTTAAGAGAAGGAAAAATTGTAATGTATCAGGTGTGTTCTTATGCTCAATCCTCTGCCTCTCCTGGGTTTACAGAATGAGAAGTGGGCAAGGACCCCCACACATCACCACTACCCACGGGATAATGTATTCCTGCAAGTACAGGTCCCTGGGGGTTCCTGTACTTGTTCATGCAAAGAGAGGGGATGACAGAGGAAAGGCAAGCAAAGAATGGATTGTTGTGTGGTTAGGTGTTAGCATCTAGTTATGTCACTCATTTTTCCCAGTGCTAGCGGGCTGTGGCAACTTCATTACTTATTATCATTATGTTTCTTCATAAGGAACATTTTACTGACCTTTGTGGAAGTGCTGATTTCCTCTAAAGTGAGAACTAGGGTTTGCTGAAGCTTTTTGCGCTAAAAATACCCAGTGAGAAAATGGAAAATAAAAATTCTCTTGGAACTATATGTTTGAATGGTATTTTGATCTCAAAAAAAAAAAAAAATCAAAGCAAAAAAACTTGAGTTTTGAAATTCAGAGTTCTGAATTCTGAGGCATTTACAATGGAAATAGTAATTTCAGGAAGTCCAAGCTCTCTTTGATCATAACTGCCAAAACTTTGTTTCAACATTCCAAGTTACAAATTTGTGGAATACTCCAGCACCTAAAACAATTGATATAAAGACTTGCTGTCCCTAAAGGTCAAAATTATTTCAAGTTGTCAGGTAATAGACAATCCAGCTTTTTCAAATAATTTTGGAAAGCTATGTTCACTTTCCAGCAACTCAATTTCTGTAGATGCTTAAGTTATGTGTATGGGCATCCAAAAGCTGCTACTATATCCAAAAAAAGAGGAGACTGAGGGGTGACCTCATTTCAGTCTACAACTTCCTCATGAAGGGAAGAGAAGGGGCAGGCACTGATCTCTTCACTCTTGTGACTAGCGACAGGACACAAGGGAGTCGCCTGAAGTGGTGTCAGGAGAGGTTTAGGTTGGGTATTAGTAAGAGATTCCTCACCCAGAGGGTGGTTGGGCACTGGAACAGGCTCCCCATGGAAGTGGTCACAGCACTAAGCCTGACAGAGTTCAAGAAGTGTTTGGACAGTGCTCCCAGGCACAAGGTGTGACTCCTGGGGATGGTTCTGTGCAGGGCTGGGAGTTGGATTTTGAGGATCCTTGTGGCTCCCTTCCAACTCAGCATATTCTGTGATTCGGTAATTCTGTAAAAAAATATGTGGCTTACGATATCTTCATCTACCTTATTCATAAATGCAAACATTGTGGATAGAGCTGGGAAAAAGAGTTGCATGGTTTCAGTGTCTTCAGAGGCTGAAGGTATGAGCCAAGGGGTCAGGTATGTGCTGCTGTTTAAGTGGAACAAACACAACTAGTAGTGTTGGAGACTTCCCAATAGAAAAGGTTAGAGAGAAATAATCTTGGGCTTGAGAAAAACAGAACAATCCACTGAAAATACTGGTTATAACAAAAATTAGTTTGTCAAAAATGCTTTTGTAAACAGACAACCAGAATTGCGGTTATATGAGCAACTTATGATGCTTTAAAAACAGGAAACTAAGATCCCTAAGTGGCATCTGTCTTCAAAATTTTCCAACTCTGCTTCTGTAGATGAAAAATGCAAGAGATAGGTTGGAAACTGAACACTTCTTGCTGCCATAAAGTCCCCACATTTATCATGCTACTTGAACTTATTCTGACTATAGAGAACAGAATAAGCACTATGACTCAAATACATTTTAACTCATTCATTATATATATTTTGAGAAAAGCCATACTATATGTATGGTCAAAAGAAGTTCTGAAACACTGGAATAAACATTCAAAAGAAAAACGAAAGAAAGAAATTCACAGGGAAAAGAAATATTGGAGTCATATTTCTTCTGTTTCCTTTCATATATACTTATAACGGCAAAAGAAGAGGCACATTTAACTTCTTACAGAGGCAGACATAGTAACACATATATGCATGAGGGATGGTATCATTGCATTGTGTTATTAAAATATGTCTTATAATAATAATGTCTTTTGCAGTCTTTTCAAAGGAACAAACCTGTTTGGATCAGCTGTACCCTGATTTTTGTTGGTTGGAAAGAAATATGTAATGCCATTTCACATTCTAAAAAAGGAAACAACAGCTGAGCTGTAGCTCAATCACCACATTTTTCCAACCACTGAGAACTCAAAAAACCACAGCAATGAAAATTATAGGAAAATGTCTGAGGTTTCAGATACCAAAGAAAGCCTAAGACCAAATGCTATACAATCTGGAGGTGGCTGCCCAGCTAAAGTGGGCATGTGGGTGCCCTACACTGAATAGCGAGGGGAGAGGTATTGCTTCATTAAGCCTAGAGCCAGGATTGGCTTCTTGGAGCAGATACATTCAGGAGTGTAGAGGCAGCTAGTGTCTTCAGTCATGTTGGCTCCCCTGGAACAAAAAGGTTTTTCTTTTCTGGGAATGAGAACACTGTTCAGTTTGGCATATGTGATGTCCCAATATCAAACATCAGCTCCTGAGAGAAGTTCCTGGATTAAATTGTAGTAACCTGAGGAAGAGAGATCCTATTTCCTTTGTTCAATAAGACAGGTCTTTATTTCAGTATTAATTATTTCTAAAAGTTGAGACTTCTTCTGTTAGTTTGTTTCTCTTGTGAATATATATAGTCTCATTTGTACATTTTAAAAATTGGCAGATATTACATTCAACTATAATGTACAGCATGCAAAAAATTTGCTGTAATCATAAAAACATGAACACTTGGAAAGTATTGGTGATTTTTTCTAGAACCATATTTTAACTAGTTGAAAAAAATACTGTCAATTTTGCAGATATTTTTCTTCTAATTCTTTGTCTGTTTTAAAGAGCTCATGAACATGATGAAATACTCCAGGGAATGAATTATGATTATGAACTAATAGTGAAATGTCTGTGAGATTGCCAGCATTTCGTCCTCTTCTTTCTATCTAATCATGCCTTAAGATTTTAGCTTTTATATTTTTCATTCACCGGAATATGTCACTAGAATACCATAATGCACACCTTGTTGTGCCATTCTGTTTGAATAGTAAGGGTCACAAAAACATACAACAAAAGGGAAACACCCCCCTCCGAAAACCAACACACGACAAACTGTCACACCACTCCCTCCAAACCTCAGAAAATGCAGATTTCCAAAATATTTAAAACACCCAACAAAATAATTATTCCTATTATTTAGAAAATTGACCTCTCTTATGATTCAAAAAAATGAGAGAAACTGGCTAATAATCTTTATGCCAATTGCCAGGTCTCTAGTGATCTGCCTCAAAAAAATGTTAGCCGAATGTAGGACTGTAGAAAATTACTTTATTTCATCACTATCTTGTGGAGCAGGGCAGGAAAACCCCTTTGATTCTTTAAGACAGTTTGTGCCACAGCAAAATCACCTACCTCTACCTTCCCTCCTTTTCCACCTCAATAATATCTTTCCCACTTATTCAATAATCCAATATCTAATAACAATTGAATTTTCCAGTGAACTAATATCTTTCTAGACACTCTCCATCAGGTCTGTATCACTGCATGGGGTTGCTGTGACCCCAGTGCAGGACCCAGCACCTGGTCTTGTCCAAATGGCCCTGACTTGACAATGTGACCCATCCAGATCCCTCTGCAGAGCCTTCCTGCCTTCCAGCAGATCAACACTCCCACCCTACTTAGTGTTGTCAGAGAACTTACTGAGGGTGCTCTCAGTCCTCTCACCCAGATCCTTGATAAAGGTGTTAAACAGAAGTGGCCCCAATACTGAGGCCTGGGGAGCTGTGCTTGTGACTGGCTACTAGCTGGGTTTAGTTCATTCACCACCACTCTTTGGGCCCAGCCATCAGTGAACAGTGCACCCATCCAAGCCATCTCCACTCCAGGAGAATGCTGTGGGAAAGAGTGCCAAAGGCTTTACTAAAACACAGGCAGACAACATCCACAGCCTTTCCTTCATCCACTAACTGGGTCATATGTACATATTATGAGAAAGTGTGAGTAGTCCTTTAAAGGTTTTTATTCCTCTTTGCTGACTAGGAAGGGAATTAGAAACATATAAGTGAACCTTATTCCAGAATAATTCAAGATACAAAGTGGTACTTCTGCCCATATGTCTGAAGATGAAAGTGAGTTTAACCTTTTGCACTAAATAATTATGTTTTATTAACACATATAAGTAAATTACTATTTTTATTGGCTTTATAGCACTAGGAAAATCAATGGCTTATGTGACAGAATAATAGATAATGTATGCTTCCTATATATAATTCTACACCCATGTTGACAGTATTAGCAATTTGTAATAGTCAAAAATTATCTGCTTCCTTTTCAGTACTAGTGAACTGGAAATTTTTGGTTCAGAACTGTTCCATGACCTGTGAGCAAAAATATTAAAAAACGGCATGTACCCATATACACACCTATACATGTACACACAGACATGGTTTTCTTAATGAACCACAAGTTGGAAAGACTAGTTCTTAGCCTGTTGTATACATGGAGGCACTGAAAGTAAATGCTTCCAGGTAGAAAATGTTACTTCTAGATGATTATGTGGGGAATTTTCTGATGAATAATGGAAGGGAGACTATATGAAGTGTAAATATAACAAGGGAATTTTCTTGAATATAGATCATGTAGAAATACTGGATAATATTGCAAAGCTGTAATATTTTGACTTTTAAGAGCCCAGAGGATATGCTGGACGTATGGTGATTTCAGAGAATTCTATAATTGGAATTTTGCAGAAAATTTCAAAGAGCAGCAGGCCCTGGCTTTTCTGATAGCTAACAAGATTAGTCAAAGTACCTATCAAGAAACAAAATCCCTTCCTGTTGTTTGAAAGACAGGCTTCACTGAGAAAAAAACATCAAAGAAGGAAAGAAAAAATAATTCTCTTAACTGAAATGTATTGATGCATAATAATCTACTGTTGGGAAAAATAAATCTGGTTTCAGTTTTAATGTCAGCTCATAATGCAGTTTGGAGTCTAATGCTATTTTGTCATAATAAAGTATAATAAAGTAAAAAGTTGAAATGGATATTCTCTGGAAATAGGGACACCCAAATTGCAGTGGAATTTACATCCAAAATGAGATGTCGCATATCTAAAACTCTGAAGAGAGCGTGAGTAGAAAATTTGCAGGAGTTTTTTTAACAGTTAAGGACTATCACTGTAGAAGACAGCAAAGGACTAGTAGGGCATTAATATGTCGTTAAATTTTAATGAGAAATAAACCTATAAGAAATCAAGATTGTATAGATTTATATATATGTGTGTGTATGTATGCAAATTTGACTTTACATAAATTATAAACCAATTACAAATATTTTGCTTATAGATTCAAACATAATAATTTAAAAACCTCGTTGTGCACAAAGATGAATTTATAAAATTTAATTCTTAAAAGTAAAAACCAGAAGAGCCCTATCTTCTTAATGATACAGCCAAGTGTGACCAGATATGCAGGTGATATTGACCTCCAGGAGAAGCATCCCTTCCACATAAACAATAGAATTAAGTGTCTTCCATTCCCCCATTCTCCCCCCTAGCCCTGGAAATTAATTGTGAAAATATAAATTTTCTTCCACATTTATGATTATCTACAGTGGCTATATAATTACTGTAAAACTAATTGGTATCTATTACTTTCTCGGAAGCAGTATTGAACCTCTCTAAGTTAGTGTTTCTAGGTATGCTATTAAACTGGGACACCAGAACCATCAGATGATCTCTCCTTTAAAGTCATGACAAGTATATTCCATAATTTTAAAAGGATATTGCTGAGTTACCTTTTACCTACAAATCTCAACCTGAACACACTGATATGTGAAAAATAGTTGCTTATTAGTAGTTAATACCTTTTTCAAGTCATCTTGAACAGGGAATTCTATGATTTTGTTGAAATGAAGCTGAAAAACTGTAACTCAAGTGGACACAAAGTTTTCTGTGTGTTTTTCTCATGACAGGGCATGTAAGGCAGATGAATGAAATCTGTCAGTGGGATGTTTCACATACAAGACCTATGAAGATTTGAGACATTCCACATATTCAAAGGTTTGTTACTGAAGTCATAACCCTGGAGAAGTGTGACTAAAGAAACAAAAGTTCCTAGAGGACTGCAGTGAGTTTAGGAATTTTTCTCTCACTTATTGGTGGGACAGGGTGACTGTCCTTGATTGTTGAGCATAATCTGACCTGGGTTTGCTGATGAGACAGTCCTTTTGTGTTCACTTTTCTTTTTATGTTTCTCTCTGGAAAGATGTTACTAAAATGTAAGGAACACATTTTATTAGTTGGGATACTCATTGCTCAATGGGTAGTAAGCATTCTACTCTTACACATGGTAATCAGTAAATGTCAATAAGGGTATGAGAGACTGAACAAATGAAGACTTCTTCATTTATTCTGATAAATATTAACTCCCAGTACAGAAGCTCTGATATTCACACAGAATTTTGTTTAAGTGAACATCTATATGAAAGTGGAATTCTGCATTTTAATTCATTTAGCAACAAAGTATTAATTTGAGACTAAAATTTTGTCTTCTACATAAAGATATTTTTCAAATATTAATGTATTTTTGTTGGCTTTAAACCAACATATTTTTTGTATATGTATTAAAATGCTGATGAAAAATTATAAGCCTCTTCCTAAAATGTTTGAAAGCTATATTTTTACCCTCAGTAATTCAGAGAACATTTTTTTCATTATAAATATTGAACAAAATACTTTAAAATAAATGAGTAAGAATGAAAATAGTGCCATCTGCTTACTCAGCTTGAAACACATTACTGCTTAGCCTACTCAGTAGTGTTCTTATGATTTTACAGTGGCTAATTTATTTCGTATTTGCAACAAATTTGAAGGAAAAGTTTCTATAGTATCCCCTAAATGAGTTAAAATTACTGAAGACAAATGCAGAAGGAAAGATGGAAATAGATTCTGGATGGAGAATGGATTTACTGAAGCAAAAAATGCAGAACTCTGGCTATGCTTTGTGCCAAACTTCAAATAATTCCTTACTGGTACTTTTATTTCACATATATAGAATGTCTTATACTGGCATGATTGTTAATTAAAGATTATTCTTTAGAACCTATTTTAACTCTATGCATGTGAAGGAACAACTAACAAAGGCCACCATAACAAGGATTTTGTTCTTTTCTTTTTTTTTTTTATACTAAACTTGTGCTTCAAGATAATGCATTGCTGGATTCCATCTATTCAGGTTGGACATCTGCAGGCTGTAATCTCTGGTTATGATGGGCATTGTTTTCAAATTGTCATAGAGCCCTGAAGATATTATTTTGGCTTCTTTTAAATAGGAGACCAGCTGCAGTGTTCTTCTGTCATCACACCTCACCATTACACTGCAACGGAAGATGAAATCAAGATAGAAAGCCTCATTGTGGTAGCTAGAAAACAGACATGCAATAAAAAGTGTACCCAGAAGTACTCATAGTCTGCCTTTTGACAAGGTTGAACAAGTAAATGAGCCACGTGGAGAGAGTTGGAGGCAGGGAGAGACAAAAGCTGAAGTGAAACAGGAAAATCCTCTTATGCCAAGTAGCTTTCTAGCAATTTTCAACAGAGATGCTTTATAGAGTGTAAGAGTATATAAGAGGAATTGGTGAGTGGTCAAATAATTTTCAGTGTGAAAAGCTGAGAAAACTAAGAAGCTGTTTTACAGAAATTGAACTCCTAAAAAAACACAATGGTCTGGAGACTAAAATGAAGACAACATACTTCTGAAATTACAGCTTATAAGTAAAAAACTAACAGGCAAACAAAAAGAAACAAAAAGAAACAACCCCCCCCCCCCCAAATATCTTAATATTTTAGCATGTTCAAGGTAAGTTTACTGCTAAAAGGGTAGAGAAATGATCTGAGGAAATTTTTATATTTGTGACTGATGTCTGTAAAGGAAGCTGAAAGGAGCTTCCAGGGCATGTGCCTACAAAAGGTAACCTGATTGTGACCCTATAATCCCAGTTTTGTATAGACATGAGTTACAGGCCCCTCCACTGTGGCCAGTGCACTGAGGTGGATCTGATTTTATATTTTCCTCTGAGAGTGCATCCTCTGGAAAAAAGAAACTCCTGAACTGAAATGTTCAGTTTTACTAGGACACAGTTTAGGACAGTGATCTTCTAAGTGAGGAGTTTTGCTGGTCAGAGAGGGTAAAACTGAAGGACACTGAACATGAAGCCCATCATGTTTCCATCAGGGAAAACCTGACTCTTATCACATATTGAGAGTCTGATAATGAAGGAGATTATTAAATTTCCACTACTTGTTTAAAATTTCAGTTGCTCAAAGAGAGATTTTTTGCTCTCAGAAGCTCAAAAACTCTACAGGTCAGATATATTTTTTTTTGATATTTGATGCTGCTTCCATGATAGAAAAGATAAATCCAACTTACTAAGATAATTAGGAAGCGTTTATGGTGGTTTACTACCATCATTCAAAACCAGCTGAGTAATTGCACTCCCAGAATGACGAGTTAGTTATTAAAATTACTTCCTGACTCTCAGATAAATTTACTGGAAAAAGTTGGAAATAACAGAAAAGGTGAAATTTTTAAAAGTGGGTTGAAATCCTGAATAGTGTCTGTCTTGACTGGCTAAACTCAAAGGCATTACTCCTTAATATTAGCTCCTTTTCTTTTTTCCTAATGTCCCAATCTGTGAAACCTTATACAAAATGCTTCCACATTTGATTATAGCTCCTCATAAACTAGATGGCTTTAAAAGTTGTCTAGAGAGGATGCAAGATATTTTCTGAGCTGAAATGGACACTTTTCTGGAATTTAATTTTCTAGGACTACCTATTACTTTGTTGACTGAAAAGTTCACGGAAAAATGTTATGATTATTTTTAGGAATGACTCCACTATTACTAACAAGTCAGAGCTGAAAAATATGTCAGAATACACACTAGGTGTTTTTGCATATGGATGAAAGCAATGTTAAGGTTGTTTTGAAAATCAGATGAATGCATTCCTTCTGTATATTCATTTCTATATACATACTGAAACAACAGTTTATTAACTTTATGTTAATTTTTGTTGTAACAGAAATATTATTTCTGCTTCTGTGTTATCATGACCATTTTCCAGCTGAATTCAGAAGACATTTTTTCCAATGTAATGTTTTGTCTTGTCCTATTTCAATGCTTTTACCAATGTAATTGATAGTCATTTTAGGGTGAGGCCATGCCATGTTTCAGGATTTTGATGTCACATCATTTCACCTGAGAGCTGGGTCTTAAAAAAGATTACATCCTTAATATATTGTTGTCTGTTGTAACTAATACAGATTTTAAAAGACTTTGTTAAACTACTGAAATGAAAACAAGATATATTGTAATGTTAATAAGACTTTAAGTTCTGTGACTTTAAAGGAGCATACTACTCTTCTGATAAGAGTTGCATTAAAAAGAAGATTATTCTGTTGCTTTTCTGCCCTCCAGGAACAAACAGATTGAATTTTACTGTAATACAATATATGTTAACTTTCTGCTCAACAATCAAATAGCAAACATTTGTGTTTTGCAAGCACAGCTATATTTTCATACTTTTCCTATAGTGTTTCCTATAAACACTGATTATAAATGCTGACCTATAAAAATTATTGCTTTTCTTCATAGTCTTCCTTTTTTTTCAGATTATTTTATTTTCCTATACTACTTTTAAAGTGAAAGAAAAAAATTCTCATATATATGCTTATAAAAATTATGTCAAAAATTAATCCCACTTTTTATGCACATGAAAAAATGCAAGGATTTTCTCTCAGGGATAATACATACAATTTGTATACATACCTATATTTATGCTCAATTATATCTCATTAGGATTTTTTTTTTTTTAGAAAATCAGAGCTTTAAATTCAAGGTATATCCAACTGTGACTGAAAAACACTGCAGAGGATAAACTGTGTAGAAGTTTTTGGTCTTTTTAATAGCAGTTAGTCTTTAATAACTCAATAAGCTACATATGTTAGCAATGGTACACATGCAAAGCAGTGCTTTCCTTGCTCTTTAATACAACTCACACCTCACTTAGTAGTTGCACCCATATTAAGAGCAATAGTTCATAGTCACAGGGCCCTGAACATCCTGAGCTAAGCCTGCTTTCAGTAGTCAGTAGGACAAAATGCTCTCCAGGGGTCATCTCCTACATTTTTGTGATTCTGCACTGTCCTTTAGTGAAGTTTAAGGAACAGAAATGCAGCAATACAGTACAATTCTGTGCTACAAGACATTTTCAAATGGGTAGGAGAGTCTTCATTAAGGACACAGTCCACAGCTGATAAAGAAGCCCTTTCTTCTTATACAGCCATGTCTTCAAACTCAAACCTGCACAAATTTTGGCTCAAAAATATTTAGGAATTTTTCTTTCTCTCTCTCTTTTATTTTTTTTTTTTAAACTCCCTTGGCTATCTCTCACTATCTAGAATTTGCATTGCCAGGAACTTCTTGTGTGGTGAAGTACATTCACCAATTAGGACTCCATCTACATAGGAAATATATATTTCTTTAAGATATCAAAGATGGAGCTTACCACTTTACTGCATTTATTTTAATAATCTATTTTAATTCTGTCAAAGAGGACCCAATCTTTTTTACTATTATCCAAACTGAACTGAAACTCCTCTTCACTCTTTTTTCCCACCATTAGTTCAATTTCAGGACATTTTTTCTAAAACGCTTACAGAAATTAAATTTCACTAGCCAGTTATAGTGAAGGAAAATTGGCTTCTGAAGCTTTAAAAGCCTGCAGTTTATCATTAATTCAAACAGTATAAATCCATTTAATTTGCATGAAAGCTATGTCATGATCCAGTAAAGCACATATGGTTAGAGTCAATAAGACTCAGAAAACCAAATTCAGGCAAAACTAAGATAACAAAGCTTGCAAACTAAGATAAATAAATAAATAATAAAAGAATGATTTGACACTATGATTGTCTAGGAGCACTGTGTTCTTAAGCAAGCAGTACTTGGGCAGTACTGCAGGCAAATACCTCTCAGCCTCTCTCCTTGCTGTGCCTGACCTGCACTGAGGAAACAGGAGCTCTTCTGTGTAAGTCCCCATACCGTACTGGAAGGTGCAGCCTAAGTGAACTGGTAGCATTACATGTGTAGGGCAAGTGCTGGTGTGAGAAGAGACAAGCTAGACTGAAATGTCCATCAAGTGTTTATGACCGACACAGGCGTGCAGGCTGGGGAATGGGAGGCTGGAGAGCAGTGCTGTGAAAGAGACCTGGGTGTCCTGGTCGATGGCAAGCTGAACCTGAGTCAGCAGTGCCCTGGCAGCCAGGAGGGCCAACCCTGTCCTGGGGGGCACCAGGCCCAGCATCGCCAGCCGGGCAAGGGAGGGGATTGTCCCGCTCTGCTCTGCACTGGGGCAGGCTCACCTCGAGTGCTGGGGGCAGGTCTGGGTGCCACAATGTAAGAAAGACATGGAGCTGTTAGAGAGTGTGCAAAGAAGAGCAATGGAGATGGTGAAGGGTCTTGAGGGGAAGCTGGATGAGGAGCAGCTGAGGTCACTTGGTCTGTTCAGCCTGGAGAAGAGACCTAGGGGAGACCTCATTGCAGTTACAACTTTCTTGTGAGGAGAAGAGGAATGGTAGGCACTGATCTCTGTGGTATACAGACAGGTGACCCAGGGAAACGGCCTGAAGCTGTATCGGGAGGTTTAGGTTGGATATCAGGAAAAGGTTTTTTTACCCAGAGGGTGGCTGGGCACTGGAACAGGCTCCCCAGGGAAGGGAAGCCTGACAGAGTTCCAGAAATGTTTGGACAATACTCTCTTACATATGCTGCAATTCTTGGAGTATCCTGTGCACAGCTAGGAGTTGAACTTGACCTTTGTGGGTCTCTTCCAACTCAGCACATTCTGTGATTCTGTGATTCTGTGATTTTTGTTTATTCTCTTAATAGCACAGTCTTGCTGTTAGATACCTTGTTTATCTCTGTTTCTTCTCATACAGCTGTGTTACATTTCCAAACTCTGGTCCCAGGACTGCTTTTGTTTTTGCCCACTGAAACTTAAAATTAATTTACAAGTTCTTTTTGGAGCAGTGCTTGGAAGGCATGTTTCTCCCAACTAGTGCCCTAATCACCAGAAAGTATAAACTCAACCTATTCATCAAATTATTTTCCTCTGTTCTCTCCTGAAGTGGGAATTTCCAGGAGTAAGTTGATATAACTGTTTCTGGTTATGGAAGCTCTCCATCATGAGCTATTTCCCTTATTACATTCTGTAGAAGTGAATGGTAATGGTTTATACATATTTGCATATAGAAAAGGCACTGTGCCCATTTCAGTCCTGTAAGATCATGAAAATCTAGTTATGCAGTTTATAGTCAGGCTGTTGGAGAATTATTTCCTTCAATAACTGTAAGAACATTATATGACTTTGTCCTATTACAGAAAATGCTCTCTATTTCTTGTCTCTTATAGTTTATAAGATAGAAAATTAAAATTAAATTCTGCTTGATATATATGAATAATTTGAAATGCGTCTGTCAGGCTGCATTCAATCTCTTGCTAAGGAGAAGATGTAGATTTGTCTCAGGGAAAAGAAAGAAAAAAGGCTTCACAGGCTAGTGGGAAAATATTCTGGTTGCTCTCTGATAGACATTACAGAATATAGAGAATATTTCAGGCAGCAGTGATTTACTTGAGAATTTACCAAACTTTAGCCTAGTTGTGTTTGATGAGACTGTGAGATCTTATTTCCTGGCTCCCCCCTGTCCCCTACTGGTTACATGATTTCTGACATACTGGTATTTTCCAGAATAGCTGTGTGCAGACAGCTGAGAGGAATACCTATAACAGATGTAATTTCCCACAAAATGTCCTCACATAGCCTCTAATATAATTGTTTTCCACCCTTCTACACTGTGGTGTCCTATATAATAAAAGAAAGTATTTGCATAGATACCTGATCATTTGTTTTAGGGCATTTCTTTATATAATTTCCTAGAAAATATGTAGACTAAAAAGGGTGGCATTTAAAACCTAATCAAATACATTAATTTCAGCTGACTGATCTGAGGTCCAGTCATCACAATATCAGCACCCTTTACCTTGGATTTCTGGTAGCATTTTGATGGATTACTCAGTTCAGATGGCCATATTTTGTAGCCAAAGCTCTTAGACTCATTTGATAAAGATACATGTATTTCCAGTATATCTTTAGAGTACAGATAAATAATAAAATACTTCTGTAACTACATAACTCTGTAGCTTTGGGCCCCATAGGAAATATTTTGGAAAGTAAACTACACAGCTTTGGAATGAACAAGAACACTTTCTCCTCAGATGTAACAAACTCTCTTTTCAGATTAAATTATATAGCTCACACTCTGCACAGTTTAATCACAGATAAATGTGTCTATATATAGCTAGATTATTTATTCCAGAGTCTTTTTTTTTCTTTTCAAGATTTCACAGCAAATTGCAAATCAAAATATAAATGTGAGGAATTAATTATTACTTCTGATTCCTGCACTGTCAATTAATGTCAAATCACTCACTACTGAATAAAATCAGAGGTTCTGAGAGAAGTGCTTGGCATTAACAAGAGCTCAGCAGCAATTATTTGCTTCATATACTCCAGAGTTATCTTGATTAGTGCTTAGGAAGCAATGTGCTATTACTCTAAGCTTAATGTTGATGTAATTTAAAAGAAAATGAACGTCTGTTCATTTGTTATCTGATATGAAGATATTTGAAGGGTATTTTGTGCCCCTGATATTAATTAAAACAAATACACTTTTTTTATGAAATTAACTTGATGTTGGCACTTTCGTTGTGAGAGAACATAACAATGGAAAAAGGCGTGCCATATATGCTTTCCATAATTATTGCAGGTTGAGACATAAAATAAGGAAAGAGCAAATTTAAGAACCAGAACCAGAGCTGATGAACGCTAGGGACATAGATTTTAAAACATCTGTGAACTTGTACAGTTAGTTAAGGAACAGTTTGAAAACAGTGAGGAAGAAATGCAGAAGGAAAAGACTCAGGAAATGAAGTTATGCTAGAAGTTGTGTATTAGAATTATAAATAATAAACTAAGACTCCTTTAGAAAAAGAAAAAAAGACATCATGTACAGAATTTGTCCTTCTGTTTAAAACTGTTTCTCTTATCACATTTATTATAGCAATTTATATTATTGAACATTCCATCATTGATAGCAGGACACCTGATATGAACCAGCATCTTTAAAGTTAAAAGCATTTCTTATATGTGTGTGATGCCTTACTGGCATGGGGGAGAGGGGAAGAGAGGAAGGATTAATTGCTCTGTTTATTTGGTTGTGCTGCTTTCAGACCTCAAGAGCCTGTTGAAGAAAGTCTTTCTTCCCTCTTGTAAACCTATTTCTCTCACTGGGATTGATTGGCTGGTTCCCAGAGAGATTTTCTTCCTGTTGAAAGAAACAACTTGTCCTGGTTCTGGCCAGGACAGTTAATTTTTGCAGCAGCCAGGAGCTGGGAAGGCCAGGACCTGGAGGTTTTTCAATACCATGTCATATCATTTTCCAGGGATGAGGGAAGGGCTCGCTTCTGGGAAACCAAGGTGTGATGGAGGGAACGCTTGGGTATTGTCAGGGGGGTTCCATCTGAATTGTTCATTTTTTTTATACCTTCTGTCATTAGTATTGTTGCTGTTACTGTTATTTTGTTGTCTCATTGCTGTTTCCAATAAATTGTTCTTATCTCAGCCTGTGACCTTTCTATATTGTGCTTCCAATTCTCCTGTCCAGCTGCAGGGGAGCATGAAAAGGAGAGGGGGAGCAAGCAAGCAGAACATGTTTGGAAGATTTTCAGTGGCAGCACTAAATTCAGAAGTACCAGTCCTAAACCATGACAGAGTTTTAGGATGGGACAGAGATGATAAGCTCTTTGGGGCTCTTGGAAGCAATCTGTGCATTTAGGTTTTGAGTGCAGTTATAGCCTTGATGAGATTCACAGCCCCCCAAAAAAAGGTAGCAGTTATTGAGGGCTCTGGAACAGATTTTCTGTTCCCAGGAACACAACTAGTGGGACTTCCTGAAGCATGCCAGATACTAAAATGTACACTTTATGGTCATTGAGTAATAGTCCTCATGCTCCTTGCTTATGAAGTTCCTTCCAAAGTCAGCTTGTCATTACATCTTTCACCCTATCTTCCTATTACCTGGTATGTGGGAATTGTGACCAGCCTATTAGACAGTTAGAAATCATCAAGACTGTGACCGGTGGGTTTCTGCTCAGTGAAGTGATCCAAAGGAGATCAGATCTTACCTGTATTTCTTGACATGAATTTTTCAGTTGTTCATCACCATTTCTCTGGTTTGTGCCGTGTTTTTAATTTTTAATTCTACAACTTAGAAACTATACTGTTTCTTCACTGACCTACTTAATTGATCTGAAAAACATGTGCTGCCTACTTTTGCTTACAGTTGGGGTGTCGTGTGTCTAGCTCTGAATCTTGATGTTGAAGTGAGTCTGAATCAGTCTGGGTAATTTCAGTCTTCAGTCATTTTGTTTTGCCCTTGCTGAAGCTTAGTGCTAATGTTTAAAGCTAGGTGTCTTACATTGTGGGTAATTCCCTTCCTCTGAGTGTGCAAAAATGTCATGCAATAATTTTAGTATTTATAAGAATATCGCTTAATATTCATGTACTTGTTAGTCGCTGTTTGTAAAGCAGAATATGAAGTCTTATTTTATCCTCATTTTTCTGTGTATTGCCAAAGCAATTTTGCTTGCTAAATTACATTCATTCTTTCCCAGAAAGCTTGTAAAAAGATATGGAAGGCTATTATTCATCTATACTCTTTACTTTCACTCTAGTTTTTATTGTAATCAGACTAATTTAATCTACTATCTTGTGGCAGAGTAATTTTAAAGAATATAGTACTATTACTAAATTATCTTAATTTTTTTCATATCTCATTGTATGCAGGTTATACCACCTATTTTCATATCTAGCAGAAATGTCATTATTTTAAGCAATGAAATAATAATGTGCATAATGTAAAGAAAAGTAAAATACAAGATAAAATATGAAATACTGTTCTTCCTCTGTTGCACAGATATCGTTTTTATACATAGGAATCAATTTTTCTTTAATATCTGCATTTGCTGCAAAGGGAGAAGAAAATAAAATTAGCACTTACAGTGGGATAAATATAGTACAACTGAATTTTTTTTTCATTCCAAATGACTGTTCTCATTATTATCATTACTTTAAACAGGAAAATCACACACAAAAATACAAGCATTAAAAGTTTATTTAATTTAGGGTTTTTTCCAAACTAGTTTGCTGTATATATTCTAGTTCAGTATCATATAGTAGTTAAAGAAATTAGGGAATGAAAATAACTGTTAAAGCATAAATTTGTAGCTGCATGGTCTGAGTTTCTAGGAATTTTTAAGGTCCCAGTAGACATTATTCTATTTACTCCAAGAATTTAGCAATCCAAAAATGGCACAGACGAAAAAAAAGACTTCTACTAGGAGAAAGAAGAACCTCCCTTGTGTGCTCTAGATCAATGCCTTAGCAGAATCTGGCAATTTTGTCTTGAGCTAATGGAAAGAGGAAGCTAGAGGGTGTTCCAGACCTCTGTGCATGGAGGGTTTTTCCATAAGTGATTATCTCCTTTCTTTGGTAAAAGATATTCAGCTATCTTCAAGAGCTAGGCCTTTTTCTTTTTGCAAAGCAGAATATGGATGTCAGAAAGGCTTTGTCTTACTAGGATTTTCCAAAATAGTTTTCACTATTGTTGAAATGCATATATTGGAAATATACTTGAATTTAAATGTACATTTTATTTTCTGTTATTTTCTCTTCAGTTTTTTAATCTAAGAATATTTCAGCATTTAATTTAATTTTTTTTAAATTTTTAATAGTTTTACTTTATTTTGGGGTTTTATGTTATTTTTTATAATCTTAAAAGTATTTTATTACGTGGAATTTTACAGCTGATTGCCTCTAGAAGTATGTAAACTTCTAAATTTCATTTTATTATTTAAATTTCTGGTTTATTATGTAAGTTCAGTTATGACAGGCTGTTGCAGTTTTGTTAAGCAGTAACTTTATTTAGTGTTTTAAAAATAAAATCATAACATTATGTTATGACTTTATGTATTAGTAGCAGTTACTCACTGTTCTCTATTTAATTACGTGCTGTACTTTAGCCAATGGGTAGATACAGGTAATATGCAACAAAACTCTTACATTCCCAAAACATAAACATAAAGATATTTGTAGTAAACTCACAGAGGAAAATTAGTGGCCTGAATTTGAAGAAGTCAATATTCCATTATCATGCCACTTAGTCTTACTTTGTAGTATGTTTTTTGGCTTGCATGTAGAAATAAGAGGTTAAGGTTACCTTTTTTCAAATATTAATGTAATTTCTATACCATTTGAGGGCACTTCTACTCTCTTAAAGATTTGCTGTAAATTATTCCAACAGGTGAAATCTGTTGATCCCTAAAGGCATATTTGCATATCCACGTGTCTCCATGGATTTCAGTTCATATTTTTCAGGAGTGGACTTGATGTCTAAAGAAACTATCTTAATTTGAAATTTCTGGTAAAAGAGTACTCGTTTACACATCAGAACATCAGCTTTAATCCATGTATTTGTTAACACAAAAATTTTCCACTGCAGCTGATATGTTAAGGAAAGTATTATGGTTGCATATTAATTGTAATAGAGAAGACTAGTGTTGCACAGGTCTTTATAAGCTCAAAAATCTGTTTTTTCTTATTACCTAATTCATATTTTTCATTATTTTACAATTATATCTGGATTTAACATTCAAGATATAAAAAAAATTTCTTTGGGAGAATATGGAATTCCAAGTAATTTATAATGAGAACATGGCATATATATACATATAACAAGGAAACAAGTGAGAAAGGAAACAGGAAATACCTTCTTCAAAAGAAAACAGAACATAATTTGTGGGTTTATTATGTAGGAGTAAGAAACACACACAAATTTGTTTATCACGTCCTATGTATAGCAGCCTTGACCTGTTTAAGCAAAGCTCACATAGGATCAGTAAGAGTAAAAATACTTAGTAATGTTTAATAATAATGATGAAATAGTGAGTTTCTAACATTTACTACTTGGAAGTTCTTGAAACGTTTTTCAAAAATTTTCAACAGAACTTGAGGACAGAACATCACCATCCTTGGCCCTCCTTGAGTTTTGTGAGAAGCGGCTTACACCATGGGCAGGAGGGCTCAGTTCTCCCCAACTCAGAAAGCATTGAGAGCCTTTGTGCTGCCCTAACTGCCTTCTGGTGCAGCAAGAGCTGCTGCATGTCCGCGGTTCCTTATAAGTTATGGAGGAAATGTGGCCTTCTCCTTTCTTCACAGTGATTAAGAGAGGTAGCATGGACTAGGTAGTGGAAGGAGGTAACAGTCTGTCCAACGGGCAGTGGCAGCTCTCTGTCTCTTTGCTGCTGCAGAGGTGCAGAAAAGCAGAAGAGGGGAGGGCTGCTGAGGGAAAGCTGTGAGATTTGGTTCACAGACAAAACTGGCTAGAAAATCCCCTTCTAAACACTTTTCTGCTGAATAACACGATTTACCAGATTTGTAGCACGTCTCAGTGCCATTCCGTTCTGTTTCATCAACACTGCCCAAACTCGACCACACCACTCGCGTGTTCGCCCATCTCATCACCGCTCTGCTAGCAAATCCGATCTGCTCTGTGCCCCTGGTTCTGAGTGTCTTACTTTCTCCTGCCTGTGCTCATATGGGTGTGGATATATCCAAAATCCATGGTTAACTAGTGCCTTGAGTTCCTTGAGGCAGGTTTGGCTTGTAGAGGAAATATTCTCCCAGACACTGCCTGAGCCTGGTTGAGGGATGACACAGGAATAACAAGTTAGCTATTTTGGAAGGGAAGACATTTTGCCAAGTGGAAACAAGACACACCATGGTTTTGTTGAGTGATATTTCATTATGCCTGATTTACAAGTTATTGTACTATTTTTTCTCTATTAAATAAAAAAGTTCCCTAATGAATTGTACCTGACCTTTCTCATTAATCTCCCTTCCAAGGAGGTACTTGTGACACATGCAAGGATATTAAAGTTGCCTTTATCTTGCCAGTGGAAGAATTGGAAAAAACGTGTCTATGTCTGGACATCATCTATGCACATTTCCTTGAATCAGGACAGCTTTGTTGCTATCAGGACAGCTTTGTTGCTATCAGGACTCGAGATAGCTTGGTTACTAATCAGTTTTCTGATTGCAAAGTGACATACCTTTGTAACAGAAAAGAATAAAATTGAGGTAAAATTGTGAAATCGAATTATTTTCAATTTTCACTTGAAAAGTGTCTAAAGAGATAACATAGAGCATAATCTAAATTTATAGCTGTCCTAGGATGGTGCTCTCAGGCCTGAAGGAAGCTGTCAAGTTCCTTAGAGGGAAAAATCTCTTTTCAAGCCATTACAATAGCCTAACAGCCTTACTAACTGAGTAGTAAGTTCATGAGTTCTATCATTGGCTCTGATAGAAATTCCTTCTGGTGTTGCTTAATTCATTCACCCTAGCTGATTTATCATGGAAATGCTACAAGACATTGCAAAGAGAGTTTATGGTAATAGCATCACAGGTATTTATGATAAACAATTCACTGCAAGTTTTACATTGCCAAGTGGTTTGCAAGGACATTTACTATGACTGTTAAAAATTGCATTAGTTTGTGTCCTGTAATATTTGCACTTTCTGTTCTCCAGGTATTTTCTCTATAGCACAAAATAACTAAAACTTTTGAGGAAATCAGTGAAAAATTGAGCTTATACATTTGAGTAATCACTTGAAAACACATGCTATTGCATGTCAATTATGTTATGGACATGAGAGTCTTTAAAACATCAGAGGCAAAACCAACTTTTATTTTTGGAGAATCCTCCTCTGTTAAATTGCATCAATCATAGACTTGCTGCAGGTACCATAAATAATTACTTCATATTATTGATATTTCCAGTTTCTTTTCTAGTTTTTAATCATAGTGTCTGATCTGACATCTTTCTCTGTTTCCGTGGTGGAAATACTACGTTCTGTTTTTGGCTTTACTGTTTTAGAGCAATTAAAAAGTTTCTAAGTGGTGTGAAATTATATACCTGGAGGCCAAAATTCTGAGTCAGTTTTACCCTCAGTCCATCTGTCTCACGCAGTGAGTTAGCTCTGAAAGCAAATGTCTGAAACACACAGTGAGTATCAAGGCTGAAGGGACAAACTCTGACATGAGTAGGCAAGGTAAGCTTCAGGTTTGTCTTGTGGAATTAAATTGCATCGACTTGTTTTGGGACCAGGCTTTTATCTCTGCAGCTACTCATCTTTGAGGGATTAGTAACATTAGTCAGTAGCAGAAGGCAGAAGATGGGCACATGACTTTCCTTGCAATGCCTGGATACTGCTTGTGAATGCTTTGGCTGGGAATCAGTCACATTTCCTGCTCCTTCTCCCTAACCTCCAACACCAAACATATATCTCCATAATTCACCTGTCTGGACACATCATTGTTCACATGTCTTACTCATGGCTGGCTCTTTTTGTTTCACTCCTTTAGAAACAGAGACCCTCGACTTGATTTGTACAGTTGCTGTTACTTGACTTCTCTGTTCTTAAGTCAAAATTAGACAAAATTTAACAGATGTGAATATGTAAAAAGAAGTATGAACATCTACTGGTATTTATTGACAATTTTGAGGGGCGAGAAAGAACAAACTCTGAGGTGAGGAAAAATGGTCTTTTTAAAAGCTGTAATTGTGCACTATATATTCCTATTTGAAGACAATTTTTGCAAGTTACTTCATTATTGCTTTCTATAAATCAATAAATAACTCCCCAGACTTTCAATACAAGTCTCTAAAGATATGCACATTAATCTTAGAAAGACAAGACCTTGAAAGAACTTAAAATTAATAAGTCTCCTATATGGCATTTAAGAAGATGAATACACATTTTTTAACCTATAATAATTTTATGAAGGTGTATGCAGGAGAATGCATAGTTTAAGTATGTCCAAAACTTTAGCAGCTGTGTAGAGAGTAGAATAGAATAGAGCAGAACAGAATAGAGCACAATAGTTTCAGTTGGAAGGAACCTCCAATGATCATCTAGACCAACTGCCTGACCACTTCAGGGCTGACCAAATGTTAGAGAATGTTAAGTGCATTGTCCAAATTCCTCCTAAACATTTGACTGGCTTGAGGCATTGATCACCTCTCTAGGAAACCTGTTTCAATGTTTGACCATGCTCTCGGTAAAGAAATGCTTCCAAAAGTCCAGTCTAAACATCCCCCAGTGTGCTTTGAACCATATCCATGCGTCCTGCCACTGGACCCCAGGTAGAAGAGCTCAGCACTTCCTACTCCACCTGCCCTCCTCAGGAAGCTGCAAAGAGCAATGATGTCACCCCTCAGCCTCCCTTTCTCCAAAGCAGACAAGTCTGAAGTCCTCACCTACTCCACATAGGACATTCCTTAAGGCTCTTTCACTAGGTCTGTTTCTTCTTCTGGATGCATGGACCTTCATATCCTTATAGAATTGTGGGGCCCACAGAGTACTCCAGGTGAGACCACACCAATGCTGAATACAGCAGGAAAATCAACCCTTTTACCCAGCTGGTTCTGCTCTGTTTGATGCACCCAAGGATGGGATTTGTCCTCTTGGCTGCCAGGGCACACTGCTAGTTCATATCGAGCCTGCTGTCAATGAGCACCCCCAAATCACTTTCTGTAGGTCTGTCCTCCAGCCACTCCTCTCCCATTTTATATTTGTTCCTGGTGTTTCTCCAGATGTAGAATTCAGCATTTGGTCATTGTCCTGTCACGTCAGTGA
The DNA here is from genome assembly GCA_013390045.1 of Picathartes gymnocephalus. Classification (NCBI taxonomy): domain Eukaryota; kingdom Metazoa; phylum Chordata; class Aves; order Passeriformes; family Picathartidae; genus Picathartes; species Picathartes gymnocephalus. The sequence goes on along the minus strand of WEKY01037906.1, from coordinate 84 downwards.
CAGTTGTCCAGTGCTCCAATGTACCAGAACATGCTGCAGAGCCTCTTATTCCCTGAAAAAATCAACAGCACCTCCCAGTTTAGT
>WEKY01037905.1:9418-22030 GCA_013390045.1 Picathartes gymnocephalus | reverse complement strand
CAAGGTTCTGAGAGCTTTCTGTGTCTCGGATTCCCACCCCAGAGCTGTTTTCCAGGACACAGGGTGAAGCCAAGCTTACCAATGTCCGTGGGCTGCAGGGCCATCAGAGGGGACCCCAGGGCTGTGCCAGCTGCCACCGCCTCCAGCCACAGCAGGTAGGTGTGGTTGAGGTTTGGCGAGGCCACCAGGCACTCACAGGTGGCCTGGTCCCCACAGCGACACGGAGCCACCCTCACTGTCCCCTGCAGAGAGCTCGTGGATGCAGCTCCCAGGGATAGCTCTGATCTGCAGGGGGAGGGGGAGAAACAAAACAAAACAAAACAAAACAAAACAAATCAGTATTTTTTTTGCTGTATCTCAATAGGTTTGTCCACCTGGATATGGTTTATTGAGCAAAAAATATAATTCATGAATAGAAAACAGAATAGTTGTAACAAACCACTTTGGTTTTGTTGCTTCTCTCTTTTTAAATGGTCTTCAAGTCATGAACATAATTCCATGAAGTATTCCTACATTTTTTTTTAGGCACACAGTGTTGTTTTACCTTCCCCTGGCAGCTCCCTGCCATCCCAAAAGAGATGAATTTTTAATTCCCATTCGTGCTGAAATAATACAAAAACAATTTAATGTTCCTCCCAACTGCTGCCACAATGGGGAATTACAGGGAATTTTATAATCCTGGAATGGTTTGGGTTGGGAGGGACCTTAAATCCCATCCCATTCCACCCCCTGCCATGGGCAGGGACATTTTCCATTCTCCCAGGGTGCTCCAAGCTCCATCCTTGGACATTTCCAGGGATGGAGCAGCCACAGCTTCTCTGGGAAATCCATTCCAGGGCCTCCCCACCCTCTCAGGGAACAATTCCTCCCCAATATCCCACCAAAATCTTTGGAACCAGCATTCCCAAAGGATCCTTCATTCCCATCTCTACTCCTCAGGCTCTTCCAGAGATCCACATTTATGGAATTCTGCAGGTATCCAGTGACACGGGCTGGATTGCCAAGGTTGGGAATTTAAAAGTGCAAATAACTCGTGGCCAAATTTCTCCCAGCAGCAAAGCCAAGACAAATCCAGACAATTCAATTCCCTTGGATTTTTTCCTGCTTTTGACTTTTCATCCTTACCCAAAAAAAAAAAAAAAAAAAAAAAAAAAAAAAAAAAAAAAAAAAAAAAAAAAAAAAAAAAAAAAAAAAAAAAAAAAGAAAGAAAAAGAAAAGCTCCTGTTTTGAATTGTTCTGAAATGATTTTGGAATGATTTCTGCCCAGTAAGGGTTTTGTCTTACTAATTCAGAGAAAGAAATGGAAATTCATGGAATAAGAGCCTTTCTGTGCATTTTTCCAATGGTTTTATGGCTGGCACGAGTGACTGGAATTCTTGGATTCAGGGAGGGCAGAGATCTGTGCCTTGGAGGAGAGGGAAGGGTGAGATCTGGAGTTTTATTTTTGGCTTTAGTCCAGTTGTTATCGGGTCCATTTATGTGAGAGCAGAGCACAGGAACTGGGCACGATTCACCAATTCCATTTCCATCTCCTGCCCTGCTCCGAGAGCGAAAAGTCAGAAACTCAGGAGAATTCGGGAAGGTGGGAAAAGCTCAGGTTGGGACTGCAGGGAATCCACTCCCGGCTCATCCCAGCCCCACTCCCTTCATCCCTGTCACGGTTTAAAAACGAGTTAATTCTGAGATAAACACGCTATTTAACCATGAAAAAAAACCCGGAAACGCCTCTGTGATTCACATTTAAAAAGAAAGAAGCCCGGGAAATCGCTCTCTTGTGGAAAAGAGTGGAAAAGTCTCCATAAGGTGACAAGAGAGAGACTCCTCTCCCAACTAAACTGATGAAAACCTATTTTCAAAGTAATAAACTGACTGCAAGTCTCTAAGTTTTGTCTCTCTATGTTGTTGATAGAAAAAGCGTTGTTAATAAAAAAAAAGATTAATAAAAAAAAAATTATAGTGAAAAAAAAGAGTCCAAAGATTAATTCTAATTATTATTATTTTCCTTTGAAGTTTTTTTTTTCTTTTTGTCCTATTAATAAATTATCTTCATACCTTTAAAGTTTGGAACCTGCTTTGCATTTCTCCTAATCCTTATCCCGTAACAGAAAATAAGTAAATCAATTTAGTGAGTACACTGGTGTTAGGCCAGAGTACTCAACCCACTGCACTGAATTAACACCTGGTGTAAAAAAAGGACATAAAACCACGACAGGAATTGGTGTGAACGAACCGAAACTCCAGTCCCTCACTGATCTTTGTGCATCCCCCTCGGGGTTGGGATGCTCTGAGCCTGGAAAAAACATGGAATTTTGGCAGCACTGCCCTCCCAGCTCCTGAACAACTCCAAGCAGGTCCATCCCGAGGTACGGTGTACATTTATTCACGCTCCAGACAGTCAATCCCGACACTCCTAAAAGAATTCTCACCAGGAGTCTCAGACTTGAGGACACAGGAGTTATGCTGGTGGTGTCTGGCAGACACAGAGCTCTGAAATTACTTGGAATAGTTTTGTTTTTCTAGATGTGGTTCTGCTGTTTTCTCCTGGATTTCCCTTCTAAGACTTCGCAGAATTTTCTTTGAAGCTTCCCTGCCTTCCCCTGGTGCTCACAGGTTTTATTGGTCTCCAAAAGCCACAATCAAGCCTTAAAAAATGTAGTTTTTTTCTTCAAACCATGCCTTTGATCTGATGCATCTGGAAAGTGGTTACCGCCACACCAGCCCCTCATCATTCCTGATAATTATTTCAATTTTTAACCATCCAAATGAACTTGTTTGCACCAAAAAATCAGCAGTGTAAAGGGAGAAAAATGCTGAAGAGCTTCTCTTCTGACTTATTAACCCTCCCAAGCTGAGGAGTGGCTCCTCCATTCCAAATCCTGTCACAGAGAGGTTTTCACCTCAGAAAACCTCAGAAAAAAAAAAAAAACATTTAGGAAGTCCTAAATGTTTTATATTTATATTCAACACCCTTCAGGTGATGCTTCTCCTGCTAAATTCATCTGTAGCCCCATGGGGAACTTGGAGACTTTCAATTACATGCTGCAAAATTTCAATCCTGTTCTTGCAGTTGAAAAGGAAAAGTAAAATTTACTTTAGGAAGAATTTCCTGAATTTTCAGGAAAGGTCCATCCCAACCAGGGGGTTCTGAAATAAGGTCACCATTGGAATTTTGCTGTGATTATTCCTAGATCCTTCCCGAGCACTGCCTTTTTTGGGAATGGATGGAGCAAAGCTCTCTGGAGCTTCCAGGATTTTCCATAAATATTTTCCAATGTTTTTGATCGATGGTAGCTCTAGGAAAATGCTTATTTGAAGAAGCTGCCCCATGAAAGTGCAGATCTGAGGGCTGCTGTGCTCATCCATCTCTAATGAGAGGTTGATTTGCTCTGGCTCAATGTACAACTGATGCACTTGAGGAAAACTGCACAATTTATCCCTGAAAACCATGGGAATTTAGCCCCAGAACTGGAGGAGAGCCTCACAGGTACTTCAAATAAGGCAAAATATGAGTGCAGCCTCATGAGATCAAAGGGCAAGTGATAATCCGTGCTCAAAATTAAACTGGGAGCACTCACCAAGGGGATCCTAAAGATTCCAGCTCATGGGATTAACCATGGATTTTACAGCATTCCTGGGATCCTACAGCTGGAAAGATGCTTGGTAGACAATTAACTCAGCTTGCCTAATGAAGATTTGGAATAATCTTTTCTCTCCCAAAGTCCCTCACTCCAGCCTCTCATACTGCCATGGGCTGAACAAAACATTCCCATTCCTGATATTTCCAAGCAGGAAAACTGTGGATGTGGTAAATAAGAGGATAATTCTCTAAAGCTGAAAAAAAAAAAAAAAAGCTGTGAGAGACCCAAGGTTTTCTGCTGTAGATTCCTCTGTGTCATTATTTTTGTGCATTGCCCTGCCTGTGAGAATCCTGGCTGGAATTCCAGACTCCCAGGGAGAAACACATGCCAGGAATGCATATTTTTAAAATATGGGAATGTTTTCAAGGTGTTTTGGCCCAGGAATAAAATGTTAAGGTATCAGAGAGCCAACAGGGAAAGCTGTCACCTTCCCAAAGGCTGCAAAGCTTGTTCTTGCTGTTCCCCCACAACACAGGGACCCTAAAAGGAAAATATTCATATGGAACGTGGGGAGGGAAATGATTTCTCTAAGGTTTTGCTTTGTTTCTCGTCTTTGCAGCAAAGAGGAATCAAATAGAGACTCTGGTGAGTCCACAGGGCCTGATTTCCTAAATTGCATGGCACTCCCTGAATTCCCTTCCCAACACAAGGAAGGGAACTCATCCCAGCTGGGGCTCCAATGTTCTGGCATCCCAAAAAATCCAATAAAGGGATTTCTGCACTGGGATCACTGGCAAAGCTTTTCCTGCATGGAGCAGAGCAAAGGCAGAGCTGCTTTCCCCACAAACACCCATGGAATGGTATTTCAGGGATAAAAGTCATGAGGAACACTGGAAATGGGAACCCACTTCATCAAAATGGGATTAAAATATTGTGGCAGCTAAACAACCTTATTTATTCCTAAATAATGTACTTGGTTTCTACCCTGCTGATGATTTGTGCCAAACAATACCTGGTTTTTTAGGAAGTTTTCCCCTATAAATTCAGTTCATTCAACTATTTCAGTTTGTCCTGTGTGCCAAGGAGATGAAGTCTGGGTGTTTATACCAATCCTTCAAATCCATCAATAATCCAGAAAAAACACAGGTTGTTTTCATGAAATCAAACAGATGTTTTTTATAACCAATGTACACACGACCTGCCCATCCCACAGGGCAGGATGATTCCATCTCTCAGAATTCCAGGGAATATTCACCACAGTGACAACGAGGTGAGAGCAGCATTTGCCATTGTAATCACAGGTTAAGTGCCACAGTTACTTCAAGAGAGACAATAAAAAAATCAAAAGCAAATAAAAAGCAGAACCAAGGCTTTAAAATTAAGCAATTTTAACAACAAAGATACTTTAAGAAGCCAGTGCTGATTTCATTAAAACATTTAAAAAACACGGGAAGGACAGAGAAGGGGGACTTCCCATTCCAACCATTTTTCATTCCAAAAACCACAAACTTCCCATATTATCCAGGATTACTTTTAGACAGGACACAGAAAAATCTGCAAAGCTGAAGCTCCCACCATGCTGGAAGCTGAAATGTTGATGTTTTAGGAAATGTTTCAGATTTCCAGACAAATTTAACAGAGCCTGTACTTACCCAGAGTATAAAAGATTCACCTTCAGGTCAGCCCTCAGGTCCAGCTTCAAAAGCTGCAGGTTACAAACCAACAGGTCCAGCTTGCCTCTAATCCAACATTCCACGTTCCAGCTCCAATCTGGACAAAAGAAAGGGATTACACCTTTCATTTACATTGAAACCAAATAAAACAACTGGAGAGAACTCACTCACACAGAGAGGACAAGGAACAGATATTCCTGAGGGTGAGGCTGCACCCCAAGTGGGAAAATATTTATGAATAATCTGAGTTGGGCACTTTAAACACTTCCAAGGCTCACAGTTGTGGTTCTCCTGGACTGTCATGATTAAAGAGGAATATTTTTTATCTGGATTTAGGGACAAGGCTGCAGGGTGAAGAAAAATGAAGCTGTTGGTGGTTGCTGTGTCCTGGGAAGTGGCACAGCCTCAGCTGGGGATTTGTGAAATGAAACTCTGCCTCCTGAGGTCAATGAGATTCCTGCCAGCTCCGTGTTCCTCAGAGACAGGAGGAGGAAAAAAAAACCTTGGAAAAATAAATCCTAATCCATGTACAGATATTTACTGCATATTTATTATTTAAAGCATCATAATTCATGGAGAAATGATGCCATTTGCTCTCCATCTCCCCTGCCTGCTGATGGAGTTTAAAGCCCATATCCACCAAAAATATTTAAAATATTCCTCACAGTGTCTAAACGCCTTTGAAGATCCGGGTTTATGGCCTCTTCTGCAGTGCTCCATATTTTATTTAGAATTTCCCTGGAAAGATGGACAACTTTTTTTTTTTTTTTTCCCTTTGGAAATGTGATGTACAAATCCTTCATCTTCCACTACATCCCGAGGAAGGATTTTACCATATTGGGGAAGGATTTTACCAATCTGAGGAAGGAATTTACAACATTGAGGAAGGATTTTACCTCGCTGAGGAAAGGTTTTACCAACCTGAGGAAGGATTTACCACTCTGAGGAAGGATTTTACCAACCTGAGGAAGGATTTTGCCACACTGAGAAAGGATTTTACCACATTGAGGAAGGATTTTACCATTCTGAGGAAGGAATTTACCTCACTGAGGAAGGATTTTACTAAACTGAGGAAGGATTTTACCACTCTGAGGAAGGAATTTACCTCACTGAGGAAGGATTTACGCCACTGAGGAAGGATTTTACCACTCTGAGGAAGGATTTTACCTCACTGAGGAAGGAATTTACCTCATTGAGGAAGGATTTACCCCATTGAGGAAGGATTTTACCACTCTGTGTTTCCTGTCCAAGATAAAAGTGAATCCCCATTAATCCAACCCACCCCTCTCTCCTCCCAAACAGCAAAAATCCCTGAATAATTTTTGAAGAATTAACTCCTTGTACCCTGGAGTGCTAAACCCACCTATTTGCTGAGAAGCAGAGAGATTTATTTCTGAAGGAATAAACTTCCTTGCCTGCATGCTGGCTCTGTACAAAGAACAATTCATGTTGCTGGCACTCCAAAGGCAACACAGAAAATTTTCTTCATTCATTAAAGGTTTCATTTTGGATGCTCCAAGCTCTCTCCTCAAATCAGACCAGGAGAAAGGACTCAAAAAAGTCTCATTCAGCAGCACGCAGGGCAGTGTGAAATTCCTGGGAGGAACTGGATGGACCATGCAATGGGCAGCTGCCATCTGGAGGAAATAATCTGCAAATATATAGGGAAAAGTATTGGGAATAAAAGGGAAAGTTTATATTATTAAACAATCAAAAGGGAGTGGCTGATGTGACACAGAAATGCAGCCATTAGGTAAAAATCTGGTTGTTTCCAGGGGTTGTTCCCTGAGGTAAAGACAAATAAAATAAAAATGAAAACATCCCCTCTAGGTAAAGACAAAATGATGAAAAACATCTTTTTCTGAACGGCGTCAGAGCTGACAGATTCCAGCCTTTTACCCCAACCTCACTGCACCTAAACTTTGGTTTTTTCAATCTCTTGAAACAGGTCAAGGCCAAAATTGTAGCTGCAGCATCTCTTTGGAATAAATTGGCTTTTATTACCCAAAAATACAGTGAATCCTAAACTGAAGTGAATCCTAAACTGGGTAGGAGTCTCATCTTCCCATGCAGTGCTGGAACAGATTCCCTCCAGCTCTTTTAAACCATTTCAATAAAAAAAATAATCTTGTTGTAAATGTAAAATGCAGTTCCACTGTAACTCTTAAATAAAAAAGGACGATTTTGCTGTGGGTGCAACTGCACAACCCCAGGGCATTTTCTGGGAAATGAGAGGCAGGAAAATGATCTTTTTTTTCCATCGGACTTAAAATAAAACCACTCTGAGCACATTTGTTGATAAGTCATAGCTTGAACTGTGCTCACAATGGTTTAGAGAAGGATGAGCAGGAAACAACTTCCTATAAAACACTCTGTGAAATCAAAAATTAAAGCTCTACTTCCAGCAAGGCACAGGGGCATTGGTGCACTTTGCATTTTGCTCAGGAAGGGCAGAAATTTCAAGCAGTTCATTAAAGACAAATTAATTGATCCTCTATGCCTTCAAATAGCCAAAATAAGAAATACCAGAATCTCTCTCGCACTGTTTGATTAACAGAAATTTGTAATTCTCTAGCACAGAGCACGAGTTAAACAATGTCAAAATATGAAATGAGAGCTTCAAAACAAGCTGTTAGAAACAGGAGATGCAGGGGGTTACTCTGCAGAGGGTTTTGCTTTCTCTCCACACAGATTTTGAGCTGGAGACTCCTGCAGGGTTCTGCTTTTCCCTCCTCTCCCACTAAGCAGAGTTTGTGCCTCTCTAAATCCCATCTTCATTAGGCCTCCAGCAGGAGGAGTGGAGCAAACTCTCTCAGGCCATAATCCATGATTTTAAAAGGACAAAAAAAGTGTCATGGAGCAGGACAGAAAACCAGCACTGTCCCCAGCTCATCTCTTTTTTTTAAGGAGCTTCCCCTCTGTGTATCAGAGATCATCTCAAGGGATTAATTAAATCTTATAAAGTCAAAAATGTGCTCAGCTCCTTTCTTCAAAAATGAAGTTAAAATGACCCAGAGGAAGGCCAGGCTTGCAGTTCTGAGGCTGGGGGAGCAGGGCCATGAAATGGTGACAAACTGCTCTGAAATCCCAGGAAACCTCCCTGGAGCATCCAGGTTTTCCAATTAAAGCTACTCAGTATGTTTATATCATAAAAGGTATTTAAAACAATGTCACCAATGCAATATTTGATACTGAGTGGATAAAAGTACATCTAGAGCAGGATAAAAAGGTGTTTGTGTATATAAAATGTACCTAAATCTAATGATTTATTCATCTTTTTGATTCATATTTTGTAGAGATGACACAAATTTTCACAATAACCTCACTGGATTACAGGGTCTGCTTTCTCCCTAAGCACCATCGGCAAAACTCTTTAAATAGTCCTTATTTTAACTTAAAAAAAATAAAAAAAGAAAGGCAAATACCAGCTGTCCCTGCAGAGCAGATACCAGTATTGTCAGAGGCATTTCCCAGTTTATTCATCCAGCATTTGGAGTGAGCCCTGTGCCCACGGGAGCAGCAATGGCAGCATCCTCCTCCAGGAGCAGAAGATTTTTTCCTTACACTTTTGGGCAACAAAACAAATTCCCCACAAATTTTTCTCTCATCCAATCTGCCCAGGGTATTTATCTGGATGTGTCCTGACTCACCACGTATATTTTACTGATGTTTCCTGATCTGAAAAGTTATCCCAAACTGGTTTTTGGGGTATTTTTTAAGCCACTTACCCATCAGCACAAATATGGTTGGGATGATTTGCCAACACATCTTGTTTTGTACAGCTGACCTGAAAAACACACAGAAAATTAATGGAGAGCTTTTAATTATCAGTCTATTATGCACTTCTGTTCATTTGATGCTCACACCTTCGGAAGCAGAATAATGGAAAACCAGAACGGTTTGGAAAGGAACTTAAAAATCCCTTTAATTCCAACACTCTGGGGATGGGGGGAGACACTTTTAACTAGAGCAGGAAAGGAAGAACAGACCAGAAAGGAAAAAAAAATTCAGAATTTTCCAAGTGCAGCAGACACAGAAGCACTCACCCATTTCAACACTGAAGACTTCACTAAACTTGACAGCAACATTTCGTTATTGCTCTTTCATTTCAGATACTTGGTTCCTTTTTATTTTCATCCAACAGTTACATAAATTCTGCTAAAAGCAAAATATATCTTTATACTTGAAGCTCCATAGAGGAGAGTTTGGCTGCTGTGGTAGTCAAGAACCGAGTAAAATCCACAGCTCAAATGCCAGGGTGAGAAATTCGAGTTAGGGAATCCCTCCAAAGTGTTCCATTCCTGAAATATTTCTGAGGAAACTTTCCTTGAGAACATCCCTGGAGCCAAAAGAGGCAGTGCCAAGGTTGTGTAATGCACTGGCCCTGCAGTTTGGGGCTGCACGTGCTGTAAAATAAATATATTTATGTGTTCAATCTCTACCTGAAGCAGCAGCCAAAGTCACAGTTCCCAGATCTTTGTCTCCCACAAATTGATGGAGCTGGATTTCTCCAGGACTGTGCTCTGCAGGATGAGTCAATCCCATCCACTTTTCTCCCCATCCACCAGGTGCTTTTTAAGCTCCATTTTCAGGAATTAAAGAGGGAATCTCACATTTCCCCAGCCTCTATTTCAGGGGATAATTTGGCTCTCAGCACGGCGGGTAGGTGGCCCACTTTTTCCTGTTCCTTTTCCATTAGTTTATTCCTGATAGGAGAGACAAGAAAGCCAGAGGAATTATGGAGCTGTCAGGTCATTTCCCAAAGATACAGGCAGGAATTATTTCCATGAGCCTATAATTGGAGTTATTTAGATTCTCCCAAATTTCTGAAAGAAGTAAAGAGAACCTTTTAATACTGTTTATTTGACATAAATGTATATTATTCACACTATAAGGGGTTTAATGAGAAACAGCCCCTATTCCTCTTTTGCAGGTGCAACAAAAATCCCCTGTTCACGCTTCAACCCTTCCCCAGCAGGAAACTGGCAGAGATCACATCCAAGAAAACTGGACATCCATTTCCAAAACTTAGAAAGTTATCCATAGGTCCTGGGTGTTGGAATTTTCCCCATGAAATGTCTATTTGCACCGAAAATCAAAAAACCACAGAGCCCCAGAACCCCACAGGAAAGGAAAATTATAATTATAAGGAGTATACTGAAGATAAAAAAAAAAAAATTAAGGAATAATTTCTTCTTGGAAGGGGTGGTCAGGATTGGAAGGGGCTGCCCAGGGAGCTTTGGGGTCCCCATCCCTGGAAGTGTCCAAGAGCTCCGGGCTGGGGACAAGGTTGGACTTGATGGTCTTGGAGGACTTTGCCAACCTTAATGATTTTGGGATTTTCCCATAAAAATGACCTTAAAGAGCAAGCAGAGGTTCTGATGTCAGCATTAATTTAATATTTGGAGCAGAAGGGAAAAGCACATTTCAGCCCAGCTTGGAATCTCCTCTGTCACATCGACCTAGGCTGGTTTTACAGAGGTGTTTTTCCAGTCCTGGCTCCAACAACATTCCTGACCAAACCCAGAGCTGTACATGACCAAAAATCCCTGTAAGCTGCCTGTCCCCCAGAACCAGCCCCTCTTCTGCTCAAAGTTCAGCCTTCCTTGTGTAAACTTTGCAGAACTGGGTAAAAAGAGATATCTACGGATAAATTCAGGGCAGGATAAATGTACCTGGAGCAAACAGGATTCCCCAAAATCTTTTCCAGTGAGAAGAGTGAACTTGCCAGAATTCCTTACTCCTTTGTAAGAAAGAATACAAGTTTTACAAGAACATTTACAGGGAATAGGAAGTTAAATAAAGAGAATTATTAAAACTTGTAAGCTCTGTCCTGGAGAGAATAAATTAACACAGCCAGGACAAATCAGTTTATTTGTGGCTGGGGAAGTGTCCATACAAAAGGAAGGAACTGGGGTCCTTTTTAACAAATATATCTCATATTATTGTGGAAAAAATTAACCACTGACTTTGCTGCTGCTGTGTACAAGAAATTTTCTGATTTCTTATGTAAATACTATATTCCTCTCCATACCAACAGAATCACAGAATAGCTCAGCAAGCAGAGTTGGGGTTAAAACCAAAACACAGCAGATATGGCAGGCAATGAAATAAGATCATTTTCATTTACAGGACAGGTGAGAAATCACAGAATCCCCTGGCTCATCAGCATGGAAAATACGTTCAGCACAACCTGAAATGAGCAGGAGCCACAAACACCTGCACTAGGCATGGGAAACCATATAAACCATCCCTGATTATGCAAGCACTGCGCCACAGCTGGTTTTAAATATTAAAAATCTCTAGAAAGCATAAAAATATTTTAGCAATAGTGGCTGTGTTCCGCATCCTCTGACCTGTTCTTTAAGAGTGCCAAGGGCTTTCCAGTCCTGTTGGTCTGAGCATGGAATTCCGTTTACCATTAAGTATATCAACAATCATTCCTAATCAAGAGTTCTGAGTAAGAGGTACACACAAAATAGAAATGAGCATGACCCACACTGAATAATTTTGCTGCTCTTAAAGCTTTAATAAAGACAACCCAAGTCGTGCAGAAGCACAGCCATAAATCCAGCTCTAAACCTGCTGGTGGAGCTTCTCCCCTGAGACTCGACAGCAAAACGTCCCGAACTCTTCAGAGTTTCTCCAGATCGTGAGATTTCTCTTGTTTGTAGTGAAACCACTCCTCATTCACGCTGTGGATCTGTCCTTCCTTACGTGCAGATTCCTTGGCATTTAAAGGTTATATCCACGTTATAGGCACACCGGGAAGTTGAGAGCTCTCAGTGTGTTCATTATAAACTCTATTTATAAATGCTGTACCACTTATTAACTTTCCGAAGTGCTCTTCTATCGCAGCTCCCTCAGCATCATGGACTCACAGCCCACGTTCACCGAGATTTATTTTTCTTTTCCTTCCTTCTGACACTGAATCTCAGGGAATACAAGGAGGGAAAGGGCTGATCCGGGTACGCTGAAATCGCCTGGATCTGCCAGCAGGATGCGGAACCGGCTGAGGGCTGTACTTAGGGAGGGAAGTTTCAGGAAATTCGATGGGGGGGAAAAAAAAAAAAAAAAAAAAAAAAAAAGTAAATTCACCAACCTGTTCCTCTTTGCTCTCGGGGTCCCGGCTTGAAGTGACGGCGGCTTGAAGTGACGCTGCCTCGGCGTTGCTCCGATGGCGAGCCCCGGACAGGCGCTGCCCTCAGCCCGGCTTCCCTCAGCTCTGACTCCTCAGCCCGGCTTCCCTCAGCCTCCCCTGGTTCCCTTCAGCCCCGATCCCTCCGTCGCCAGCCCGGTTCCCCTCAGCTTCCCCCGGAGCTTCCCCGGGTTCCCTTCAGGCTCCCCCGGTTCCCCTCAGT
>WEKY01037902.1:0-21383 GCA_013390045.1 Picathartes gymnocephalus | reverse complement strand
ATACCTTACTTACTATTGTATAGAATCTCTTCTCTAAAGAGATATATTTCAACTGGGGTTTGAAATAAATTTTAAGTAATTAGCTAGGTATTTTCAGTTGTTTTCTATATTCTTTACAGTTTTATATGTAGTCTCAGGAACACAGTAATTTTCTTTGCCTCCTTTCTGGGTTATACCTACTGATTTCTCTTTTCCCATTAGACACATGCTGTATTTTCATAGGAGCTTAGTTCCAAGGACTCTTTTTTCTTCTGCTCTGCAGTGTTTTCAGTAGTCCTGCTGTTCTACAAGTACATACTTATGTACCTATTGTACGATAACCAGAAGAACAAAATTCTTTTCTGTTCATCTTCACACCTTGGTGATAGAAATTAAAAATCTTTTCTCCTTCAAAGAAATATTAAGATGCTTGGAGCAATGTCTTTATTTTTAAGCCTGCAATTACTAGGATATACGAGATGAAATTTTATATGTTCTCTGTTTTTAAAGTAATAACTGTTTCTAAAGTAATCAGAAAGTAAGAAAACATATTTCCACACATACTGAAATTAGTCAAATGACTTAGGAGAAAGCTGAACTGCAACCAAAATAAACCTGCAGCTGGTTTTTGCTGATCTTCTCAAAATGCTGCCATGGCTTTTGGAACATTTCCATACATTTTCAGGTTAGGCATCTCTGGCTTTCAAACAAAACCAAAATTAGAATTATTGAAGAAACTATGAGACGAGCAGTTTTTCCACAGTATTTTTAGCCTGATTACAAGCAGATTTCATGGGAATTTAATGGTTTTGTTCATTTTGAGATTGACTGTACCATTCAGAGGATTTGTTGTATTTTGCCAATCCTTCTAGCCAAAATGTAGGCCATGGAAATTTTTAAATTCTCTCTTTACTGATCAAGTCTGTAATGATATCTATCACTTGTGTGGAAATGAGACACTCAGGAGTATGGAAGATCACTTCTCCCTGAATTAGGATTTTTAAAAGGAGATACTATAAAAAGGAAATTGACAGTGCAGTAATAGTAGCAGGAAACTGGGAGATTTTTAAAAAGCAGATGCTCTTGTGAACCAAACTGGAGACTCTGAAATGTTCATGAGAAATTTAAAAATACTTCAAATCTGAACACTTTCTCATCTTATTTCATTGAAATTCAAATTATATTAAACTTCCACTTTAAAATGAACATGCAGATGCTTAGAATTCTTTTTTTTTTCCTTCACAACCAAATTACCTTGTGATGAAATTCAGTGAAAGCAAAACACTTAAACTTTAGACAAAAAGTTGACAGGCTTTATCCAGTTCTTTAGAATCCCAATAGAAAATAATTACAGCAGAGATTACATAGATATAAAAGAAAACTGACGTGGCCCGTGACATTTTGGTTCTATTTCCTGTCTCTAAAAGCTCAGATTTGCACATCTTTATATAAGCAATTAAACGTATACTTTGACGTGTGTGAGAAATATGGAAATGTGCTCATAAAGTTCTCATAGGAGGCTTTTTGATTTTTATGATCCATTCAATGAGCATTGAATCATACTTGTAAGTATACTCCTCATTGAATTTTTTTCCTCCTCATTTCTCTAATTTCTGCAGGGTTCATGTGGAGGAGGAGGAAAATTTCTGCACAAAGTTTGAAGAAATTTGTTCGCTCTAAGAAAAACATAAAGAAAGAGCAATTGGCTATCTTGGGAGCTGCAGCAGAAATTAGATTTCACAATGCTCTTAAAATAAGTGTCCAGATCTGCATGGTGACAAACTACACTGAGGTCTGATAAATCTCTCCTCTTTGTGAACCTCATGACTGTGCAACCATGTCTTCATTTGTGTTTATAGCCCACTGTTTTAGTGTCATCCATATTTATTGCTGAAGTTTTGCCAAAGGAACACCCTGTACTGTCAGAAAAGCCACTGGGATTCCTAAACAGTAACTAAACTTGCCAGCAGCCAGCATAAGCCTCGTTCTTCCTAGACTGTTTCACAAAGGTGGGATCAAAAGCATCTCTCTGCAGCTCCTGAAACTCCTCTGTCACCCAATGTAACTTGTCCCAGCAAGCCCTTGGGTTTTTGCCCAGAGACAGAGATTTTGGGTCTGAAGCTGCTACTTCCTTAGTCACTGAGAGTGGATTTGGCATTTTATGTGCAGTTTATATGATCATAAATCAGAAATCTCTTTCCATAAGTACTTTTGTTTGTTTAAGTTAAGGAACGGATGTAATACCTCCTATGAAAACACATCAGTGACTGCAAGCAGTTTAAAATGGTCAAGAGTTACAAGAAGCGTCTCAGGCATGGAAAATATTTTCAGCATGTCAGTCATCTGTAAGTATTGCTCAAAATTAGTGTGGTCAAAACTCAATTGGAATTGAAGCTGGCCAGAACTGTGGGGGAAAATAAAAAGAGTTTTTTCAAATATATTAAAATATATTATTCAAATCCAGTTCTTAGAGATGTATTTTTACAAAACTACTGTCATAACTGGGGTGAGTAGTGGGAATTTCCCTTGGAGAAACAAAGAAAAAAATTATCTAATGGAACTTCTTCCTGCTGATGGAAATGACATCTCATGTACCAGGTAGATACATATTGGGTTTCTCTGTAAAAGTTAGCTTGAATGTTTTTAATCCAAGTTGCCATGTTGGATTAATTTTAGTTAAAAAGGTTCTAGTTTGCAAATGGGCAGCCAGTAAAATAGACTTTCCTAGCGTCAAAACAGATTGTTATATAACACGAACAAGATGATATCATCCAGTTTCCAAACAGGGTAGTGTCCACATTCAGATTTCTACCGGTTTGGCTGCACTGTCAGTGAACTGAAATCTCAGTATTTCACACAGAAGCTATGATAGACAAAAGAGGAGCTGCACTAAGAGACACTTGTCCTGTTTTTGTCCAGTCATCCGTCTTAGGGAGAGTGAGACATATTCAGTTTTATAGGCTATCTGGGCACTTTTTGTTTACATTAAAAGCCAAGTTGTCTACTAATACATAAATAGGATGCAAACTCAGCTGATATATCATAATAAGAAGGTTTAATTCACTGAGAACCTGGCATTAGGTATTTTTAAACGAAAAGACTGAGCACATTTAATTGTCAGTCTTTCTTCCTAAGTGACAAGATTAATGGTTTATTGCAGCATAACAGGTAAATTCAGGTTTGGCACAGAACAGACTGAAAAAAAGAAGGAAGGAATCTTTTAAAGGATATTTCTGATAACCTTAGAAAGAATAAGGGTTTTCCTTACTCTTCTTATACTGCAAATTTGACAGTATTTGGAATCTGTGACAGAGGCTGTGGAAGACGGTGCTGAAAGCCAAGTAGAATACATGATTTGGAGAATTTTTACAAACAACTGATGTCTGCCTCTGACTTGGCAGAATGCAAATCTTTGTGACCATAATGAACAGGCATGGACAACTTGCTTAAAATGTGAATGAGAGAATCAGAATATTCAAACATAATGTGAGACTGGATGTTGTATAGAGTCAAACATTTTTTTTGTCAAGAAAAAAAAGGCAGAAATCCTTTCTTATATCCATTGATGAAAAAAAAACCCTATGAAGTACAATTCAAGAAACAGCGGAAAAGATTTGCCAGATAGTCTACATAATAGTAGAGCCAGTAAATATTTTGTTCTGGGAGCAGCTATTGTCACTAAATAGGTGTAAATCCTTTTAGGAAAGCCAGGACTAAGTAAAAGTAAACTAAGTAAACTGTTTTCAAACAGTTTTGCTGATGCAAATCTAACTCCAAAGGGAAATAGTTTTCTGTAACTATTTCCAGATGTACTTGTAAAAGTTACAATGATAAGGTAATTATGTTGTAAATAGTGGGAATGCTTTTCTTCAGCAAAGTGAGAGTTTCTTTATTCCTGGACTCAGTTAGCTGGAATGAGAAATACACACTGGGAGGAGCAAGTCTAAACCCCTGTTACTGATTCTCTAAATTACGCTTTCCAGGACAATCAGTATTTGCTTCAGACAGATTCTCTTTCTGATGAATGGAAACTCTACACTGAATACATAGAACACATGATTGTAGATGGGCTGTTCAAAGCTTTCAAAGTGTTTTCTTCAGTATCTGAATGAAAACACTGAGGCAACATTTAAATCCACTCCTTTATTTGAAGTGCAGCTTTTTCTTAAGAGCAGTGAAATAACTTTTAAACCTTCTTTGGTTGGATTTAATGTCAATGGCAATTTCTGTGATATTATGGGGGGAATCAAAAACAGCTATGATACTGCATCATCTGTAGACAGATTGTCAAATCCTTTGGAAAAGACCCTTTTCAGTTATTCTTCCTTTTGCTACTTTTCCTTTTGTTTTCTTTTCTTTTTTTAAAGTGTCACAATTGACCTTTCTTCTAGGCCTTTGAATGCAGTTGTTTTCCCAGCTGACTCACCCCTATCCAATGGCTTATCCCAAGAAGGCTAATATCTCAAGAGAGGCTGTGAGGACTTTTCCCATCTGTTCCCTGTGAGCTGTCATATTCTGCTCTCCTAAACCTCTGCTTCTCTTGTTTTATGAATGTATCCAGTCATTTCCATCAGGCACCAGCACATATTCTTTAAATTATATTGGCTAACTTTTTTTTAACTTCTTCTAGTTCACTTGCCCAGTTGAGAGTGCCTCTCTAATCCACACTGAAATCTGCAGCTGAATGGAGTCTCTACAAATCTGATTCCTGAATTTGCCTTCTACTTTCACTTGAGCATTGCGCACAGGCAGTCTTTGGCTTTACAGTGCCTGTTTTACTGAGCATTTGGTGCCAAATGACTTCTACATATTCCAGGCTCGGCGTTTGTCAAGAACTGCTGGTTTCTTTGTGATCTAGGTTGAACGTTTACTTTCTTGGTGACTACTTCTCATCAGGACACCTGATACTGTTTCTGCTCCCAGATCTGCAGGTACAGGTGAGTTATGTATCTGTAATAATTTCCTTATCTATAAGCTGTGAGCTTATGTCCCCAAATAGTGGACAGAAGTGTTTAGTGAATTACAGTGAAACAATTTTACTAGAAATTTAATGTTAATGCAAGATTTTGTGCAAGAGTATTTTTGCCAGACTAGAAGGATATATGAAAATCTTGATGCAATTTCTTCCTTTTGCAGGTTTTTTTAATATGAGATGGAAACAAATATCAATAAATAAATATATCAAAATATCACAGTTTACACAGGCAAAAACAGATTAAATGTAAATTGGTTACACTGTACAACAGTAAAAAGGAAACAAAGGACAAAGTTGGACACAATATTGCATTTTTTTGGAGCTCTACTGGAAAGTGACACTGATGGTCATAAGGATCTGAATCACAGTCCATCTCACTAGCAAGTGCTGTAAGTTAAATCAACATGTTAGAGGATGTGAGTAATAACAAGTGCACTGTTTTGTGTCTAGCTGATGACAGTAGGTACTTTGAATTTTTGATATTAGTGTGATGTATGAAACAGAAATTACAATACTTGAGAAACATGTATCCAAGCAGTCATTTCCTATTAAGTTGTTTCAGGGAGCAGACAGGAAACCTGCTACTAACTGACAAGTTATAATTGTTATTGCTATCGGTGCAATATCTTGGGTCTTGGCATGTGACTTAGCTTTAAGGATGTCTTTTCTTCCTTGAATTTAATCCTTGCCTCTACTGCTTTTTCACTTTTGGATGTTCATTTAGCATTTTGTAGATCAGAGGGATACCCTGGAAGAAATAAGCCAAGCAGCTAGAGGGACTTGGTCACTGTATATGTTCTGGAACAACACTTTAACAAAGAATGGTACTTAATGGATCGATGATTAAATTGGATGTGTGAAGCAGTTTCTGCTCAGTGGACAATTTCTTAGTGAAGGGAAGCTGGAATTTTATTAAAATTCTGAGATCCCAAAATGTTCATGAGACTTACTGTATTCTAAAGAACAGGTATTTCCATTCTTGCAGAGGTTCCTTTGCTTTCATTTCCTGTGCCTATAAATGAAATACAAATAGTTATATTATTTTATTGTCTTGTTTAAAATCTCTTGTTCGTCTTGTTTCTTTTTCTTTTTTTTTTTTTTTTTTTTCAGGACCGATATTCTACATAAGTTAAGGAATCTTCAAATCAGAAGAATTTTTAATAGTTGTTTCAGATCAAGTTGACCATAAGTTTTTAAAATTTAATTGGTGAATTTAATTTTAAAAAGGACCTGAAATTTAAAGGAAAATAGCTCAGGTTTAGTCAGGCTTCTCTAGTTTCTGTTTAACAGATATTTTTATCTATACATCCATAAGCACAAATATACATATATATGCATATATATGTAATCCTTCTCTTTACATGTGTATACATGTAAAGACAAGGATATAATAATATGTATGTATTTATATTGAGAAGGATGGATTGAATAATCTCTTTAAATCTCTTTTCTTTCTTTAAGCCATGAGACAATAGAGATATTTTGCAGACTTTTGATCTATTCTCTGGGAGAGTTTAACTCTCAGTAGCAATCCTGGACTCTTAAGATGGGGACCACAGTGCTGTACCCATCCCCTCAAATGCCCATCTGAGTTATTTCTTGCTGTCAGACAGCCAGTCCCTACCCCTGATTCTGCAGCACTGAGAACCTGAATAGGGTTATTACTTGAACCACATGCAATAGATGTAGAACAGGAAGAGATCAAATGTAAATGACTCCATGATTTTTCTCAAGAATAACTTGTCATTCATGTGAAATACATTTCTCTCTTGCTTGAAAAGAGGGGAAAAAAGGAACCCACCAACTAAGCCTTAACACCATGCTTCTGTGTTTTATTTGATTGAATTTACTTGTTCATTAGTATTTTTTCTGTGTTTGGTTTGCTATAAGTTTTCAGGTGTTCTGTGCTCATTAACTCAACATTTTCTTACGTTACGTGTTGCTGAATGGAGAAGCTCACTCATGAAACCAGAGACAGGCTGAATAAGAAAATGTGAGAAGCAGAGTAGAGAGCTCTGGGTGAAATAATGAGACATCCATAAAATCATAAATGTTGGAAAAGTTCTCCAAGATCATTAAGTCCAACCTTGACCAATACCACCATGCCCATTAAACCTCATGGTGAAGTGCCATGTCTGCTTGTTTTTTGAACATTTGCAGGGATGGTGACTCCACTACTTCCCAGGGGAACCTCTTCCAATGCTTAGCCACTCCTTCAGTAATCCAATGTCTATGCAGGACCAGGAATCCACAGTTGACATTTTCAGTCTTAAAAATGACCTCTTGAGAACTCGTGGATAGCAGCTGCGAGAACTGGGGGTGAGGATGCCATGGAAAACTAGAGATAAGGATTCAACATAACAGCTCTAAAACTTTGGTACATACTTATATAGGAGCAAGTATAAAAATAACCCTAAATGCATTTGATTTTGGGGATTTTTTAGAGCCCTTTACCTTGGATGCTTTTACTGAATATATTTTTTAAAATATAATCATGTTTGGTGTCTGTTCCCAATTCTAAGGAAAATGTTCTGTTGACTTAATTGTGTCAAAAATAACAACATTGTACATTTTCCTTAGTGTTCTCAAGTTTCATTCAAGAGACTTAATAAGAAGCGTTTATCAATATTGTACCAACATTGTCCTCCTAGGAATCAATTAAAGTGTTTAGAAGAAAAACTCATTTGTCAGTGGAAGGCAGTGTTTTCACCTAAATAGTCATGTGCTAAAGGCATTTTTGATATCAGGTTTTAACTATGGATCTCCTTTATTAATGGAATATAGATTTCAAGGCCAGACAGGACCATTAGTTTATGTGGTCTGCCTTTCACAGAATAGAATTTCCATATTGCACAAATATGCCTTAGAAGGCCCATCTAAAATTTTTTACTTTTATTTTTAGGTTTGTTCTTGCATTTCAGTTAATCCTGCAATGCAGTCAAAAATGTAACATTTGTTCCTTTCCCACTCTTGGGCCTCAGAGCAGATCTGACAGATACAGAGGGATCACATGCCTCAAATAGCTAAAGATTCTTGGTCAGGGTGTTCAGCACAGCATGCGAGATATAGTGGACTTAATCCACAGTCTGATTTACAGCAGAACCTTGGTCTTGGTGCTGTTTCACATTTCAGATGAATGCATGAAACATGGGGAAATCCACTGCTGCATTTTGATATATACAAGTTTTATATAAAACCTGTTGAAACGTTGGTTCTATCTACTGCCCTGCAGGGAGAAAAATAATTTTTGAAACATGAAAATTCTTTTTCCAGATGATCTGAACTAAGAAACTCGCAGATAGTATATGATTTTGATTTGGCAAACAAATACTGAAAATGTCTCAATTCACCCAAAATTAATAGGTTTTTCTGTGCATAACCTGAGGCAGGTTAAATCCCCTTACAGTAAAAATCTACTGAGTAATCTTAACCTTGCAGGATTAGGGCATCCCTTCTTTTGTGCAGGTAGGTCACGTAATTAGCAGCTTAATCACTCTGCAGGTGTGCAAATTATCAGTGTCCTGAGTGCACTAAAAAAGCCCTGACCAGTTCCTGCCCACACCCAGGGGGCTCCACAGAAGCTCAGCCCTGTGGACCCACTTTCCCTGAGGTACAGGGTGCTGCTGCCTTGCAGCCTCCCCTCAGCCCTGTCCCCTGGGGGTGCTCAGACCTGCCTCTGCACCTGTGCTCCAGGTGTGCTCTCCTGGGTGGACCCCAGTGGCTCTATGCTCTTGCTTGCCCTTATCTCCGTCTCTCTTATCACTCCTGGCTGTACTTGCTGGTGGAACCCAGGACCTGTTCCACTACTGACTCTGGGGCTATTCATGCACCCAAACACCTGGCACTGCAGCCATGCTTAAGGCCCTCTGGGACTGGCCCCTTGGTTGGAGAGGGTGTTTGCGGGGCTAACTTTCTGCTCCTGGCTCACCTTCCTTTGGGAAGGTGAGCCAGCTCTTGCTGCCCTATGATGAGTATGTGCCTGTTTGCATACAGAGGTGCAGAGATGGTACATGCAAATCAGAGGTAATCCTCTTGAAAATTTGAGCCATACTCTTTAATGTAACTTTAATTAGAGAAGTGTTAATAAAAATAGCACCATTATAATGTTTTATTTTTTCAGTGTTTAAAACACTGGTTTTTTATGAATCAGAGCTTTACTATCAACCTGATTTTTCCAAGTGACTAAATGTGTTTCTGTAGTTATTTTTCCCCTACCCTTATTTGCAGAAAATGTAAAGACTTACACTGCATATGAAAATGGGGAATCTTTCCCCATTATTTCTTCACTATTAATTTCTAATCTGTTATGCCTCTTAATGCAGCTGAAAAATAAACTTCACCTGCATGGAAATATCTATTTTAAAGTACAATTTATGGACAAGTATTTCATTGTGTTTTTACACATTGTCAGAGGATTGCTATTGTTTATTAAACTTTTAGCCACTTTCTTCAAATAGTGATAGGAAACCTTTCTGAGCAATATAACTTGCAAGGAGGTTCAGCTGTGTCACGGGATTGTGGAATTAAGTTGAATGAGATTCAGAGTAAACACAGTTGTTTTCAAACCCCCCATGTAACTTTTCTGAAACAAC
The DNA here is from genome assembly GCA_013390045.1 of Picathartes gymnocephalus. Classification (NCBI taxonomy): domain Eukaryota; kingdom Metazoa; phylum Chordata; class Aves; order Passeriformes; family Picathartidae; genus Picathartes; species Picathartes gymnocephalus. The sequence goes on along the minus strand of WEKY01037902.1, from coordinate 11,837 downwards.
AATAAGGAATAAACATTTATTTTTGTGTATCTTTGCCTTTAAATTACTGTGTCTAATTATACTGTTGTGAGCAAGTCCATGTCCGTATTCAACTACACTTGTGGCTGACCTTTTTGTCAGCAACAGGTATAGCTTGTAGAGCAGATGAGCCTTTGGGATGTCTAACAGGAAAGTAAGGAATATGGCTTTATTTTTTTGGACCAGACTGAGTTCTAGGACATCCTTGTTAAGAGCTAAGCAGGTTAAGCAAAACGACTTAACATGTTTGAGGCTTACTAATACATTCCATTGTCACTATGTGCATTTTTGTGCCTTTCTTATGGATGGGTCAAAATAATGTATTTACCAAATTATTTTATCACTCATCGCATCACTGAGGTGTTTTTTGTATTGCTGAGAATTATTTCAAAATTTAATATACATAAACATGTTCTAACTAGAAAATGCAGGATGTTGTAAAGAAATTTTAATCTTTCCCATAAACAGCATTTATCAAATTACTCTGAGTATAGAGTCTGTCACTGCATAAGGAATCACACAAACTCAACTAATATCTTTTAAAAAAAGGGAAAAAGCAGGGAAAGTTGGGGAGAATGAAAGTATGTGTGTTTGTGTGTGGGGGTTCTTGGCTCTGCAAACTGACAAACAATATCTACTTATAATGTGGTTAGGAATTACCTGAAAGGTGGAAGAATCTTAAAAAGATTGACTTCACTGTAAAGCATGAAGTGGTACCTCTGCAGTCCAAAGAGGTGTTGGTTATCAGAAGAAAATGTGTACTTTTGGAGGTGACATCAGTTCTGTGCTCTGAACCAAATGATTTTTCATTTTTTGTTCTGATAACAAGCTGGTGGTAAGCTTCACTGAACTGAGAAATTGTAAACTCTTAGAAAAGACTGTCTAAAGGTAACAATTCCATGTTTCTGTGTAATGTATTCTGGATGAATCTGATAATTTAAAGTCCACTCCACCAAAATGGGAGTGATGCTTGTGTCCTCTTTATCTTCAGTTATGTCTAATGTGTTTCTAATTTAAACATGATAATGCTGTTGTCAGATCAAATATAGATTTTGAATGTATTATTCTTCTCCAGTGGGAATGTTTTAAAGGTATGTGGGCAGTACTGACTGAGTCTAATAAAGTTTTAGGTAAATTTAAAGGAAATAAGAGTGCTTAAAAGTGAAAAGGCTCATAGTTCATGAGATGGAACATATTTAATGAATGGCAGCTAAGGAAAAGTTAGGGAACAGTCCCCATGGATTACCTACTTAACCTCTAAGGAACCCTAATTCAACAAGTAAGTTGTATCTTTCAGGTGAAACAGCATGGGTTTAGAAACAGATATTTTTAAAACAAAAGTGCCCTTTAGGCTTGTTATTCAAGTATTTTCCAGCATATGGGTAAGTTAAAAATAACCATGATTTTATGAACTGTTATTATATATCTGTCACTGTCAATATCTTGGAGTACCAATCAGAGTTTACAGTCAAAATAAAAACTGCATCAACATTATTTATCAAGGTATATTCTCAAGCATTCCATATTGTGACAACAAAAAATGTAACAAAAAGCTTTCCCAGCTTTGGAGAAAGTGTAGCTAATCTGAGTACATTGCATTTTGAATGTCCGTTCTCATGATCTGCATTGAGGAATATTCACAAGTCTCAAAAGCAGCTGATAAGTTATTTAAAAGACTATTTGTTTCTCTTCCACGATCAAGAACTAAATGAAGAATCTACCTGTATTCTTTGAAAATTCAGTTGATGAGACATTGACATGATTCTAAAATATATTCTGATTTCAGGCTGATTATGAGCTTTGGTCTCAAGTTAGAGGTCTTTTTTTTATTTGTGCTTTCTCCTCATCCTTTGATTTTTCAATTGAGTGTTGTTTGGGAATGCAGGGCTCAGTGACTGCTGAATTGATAAAAATAAGGGGAGAGATGGTGATGGGTGTGGTGTGGTCCCCTTTTTTGTTTACTTATTTTGGGTTTTTTACAGGGGTTGGGGTTGGTACAGAACAATAATTCATTTTTGTGTAACCTGCTAACTTGCTGTGCCTGCACTCAATCTCACTGTCTGTGCCATTGATAAAGTTATTAAAAACCACCTGTCCCAAGACAGAGCCCTGAGGGACACAACTCCTCCCCAGCCTTCACCTGAATGTAGAGCCATTGACCATAACCCTCCGTCTGTGCCCATCCAGCCTAATTCTTACCCACTGAATAGCCCGCCCTTCACTTCCATGTCCTTTTCCAATTTGGAGATAAGGATGTTCTGTGAGACCGTGTTGTGGGCTTTACAGAAGATTAGGTAGATTACATCATTTTGTCTTCCCTCATAGAAGGCCACCATACTGGTCAGGCACAGTTTGTCATTAGTGTAGCCTAGCTGGCTGTCTCAGATCATCAACTTGTCTTGCTTATTGTTTTATTGTAATTTTTACCTTCCTTAGGTTTGCAAGAGCTGTAATGGAAACATGTACAGAAGGAAACTCTTTATAAAAAGAATCTCAATTTGCAGCATAATTCTTGTTATTTCTAAAAAATAATCCTAAATCCTGGTGGAAGAACACTTTACTACCGCTTGGCCTTGAAGAGCAATGCTAAGAGAAAGTGTCAAATAATTCTGAATGACTTTACACTTTCATGTGGAAAGCAGTAATGATGAAAAAGAAAAATAAATGCCATAAGGATACCAATAGCTGGTAGTCCAGGAGCCTGACTCCTCAGCTGTCAGATGTTTCCTCTGAATTCAGAGGAAATTGGTCATGGCCTGTCACTGCAGAATAGAACTCAGGTCACCCTGTTATATTGTGATGTGTCTAGATAGAAAAGAACTGTAATAGCTTGGATTGGGTCCAGAGTTCCCAAGAGCTGAGGTATGTCAAGGCTATGTGACTATGCTGCTGCAACTCTTTTCACAGATAGAGTCCCCAGATTTCATAAAGTTTAGCTAGAAATTTTCTGCTGAATATTAGCTTAAACATTCATGTACAGATTTTGACTATCTTTTTTAACATTCGTATAATAGACTCTATCTGCTGTAAACTTACTTTTATCCCTTTGGTCATGCAAAAGATTCGTGCATTTGTGTGCCTAATGAGGATCCAATCATGAAAAAAAACCTGAGAACAAAAGTTTCATGTTCAAATTTGTGTGTAGATAACTTTGCCTAATCTGAGTGCTTTTTAATGACAAAATCAGGATATAAAATTATATATGTACACTTGGAGAACAAAGGTGGTGCATAGCATTTTATTTATAATAAAACAACATAAAGTTATAGTAATTTATATTATGGCTATAGTTCTCTTTTTGTGTTGCTGCCTTACATCTGTCCTCCAGTATTAAATATACAAATTGTTTTGCTCTATTATTTACCTGGGAAAAGCTCGTTTGACTGCATTGCTCAGCAATGATCTCATTGTTGCTCACTGTTGAGCAGCAAAGTGGATGCCTAAGTGTGTGACATACTGAGGATAGCAATTAGCTATGTGAATAGGAATGGAAAAAAATATTCAGAAGAGGAATAACTTTCTCAAATTTTGCCCTAATATCTTATGTAATTCAAGTAGGTCCTAGAAATTAATTTCCACAGGGCTAAATGCATCTATTAACCTCTAAATAAACAAATGAACTAGTGAAAAGCTCACTTGGGCCCCCCAAATGCAGAATTGTTTCAAACAAGTTACTTAATATTTATAATTCTGTAAACAGGTCCTCCTCTTATCCCTTACTGTATTTGAAATATTTTCACTTATCTGCCACTTCTGTTGTTATACTGGAGAGCAAGCTGTCCAGGTGTGAGATTATCTGCTTTGCCTTGCTTTTATATTAATTTGCAGGCTTCGTGATTTTAGAAAGCATGTGTGTGAGAGTACAGGTGTAGGTGTAAATACATATATGCTTATACATTTGTTTATAGTGGCATAACTGAAGAGTCCAGCAATTTTCTGTGAAGTGTTGATAGCAGACCTTTGTTTGCAGAGAAAAAAAATCCCATCATCAGTACACTGCAGAGGCCTGGCATTCACAGTCCCCTATTAGCTTTATGCATTACTGACCTCCACAGGCATTTTAGGGGAAGACACAGCAGGAAGAAACGAAGGTCAGTACAGAAAGTGCTACTGCTTTTGCAGGCAGGTATTGTGTAGTTAATCATTGTCTGACACTATTTTTGTGTATAAGGCTTGACAGTCCTTTCTGGTGAAATTATTGGTCCGTAAGAATTTTTTTCTTATTTCAGTCTAAAAGTGACAGACAGACAGTGATAAACAGCACTGTCAAGTTCCACTGGGTCCATGTCACATTATACTTCAAAACCCAAGTGAAGCTGTGATCATGGCAAAGTTCTCCGGGTGCCACTACATCCAGATCAAGACACAATTGTGAGTATTATTCTTCCTCATTGGTTCACACCAAGTTTGTCCGTGTGTAAGAAACCCAGATTTGAAGATGTGATGAAATGTGAGTAGAACCCTTCCTGTCCCGTTCCAACAGCTGCATTTAATATGTTTATTTCCTGTTTGCATAGAATTTATTAATAATTAAGAAAAGTGATGTGGTACTCATCAACACATGTGTGTTTATGTTTTGAATATAAAAAGGTTCTTCCTTATCTATTAACGCTTCTAACAGTAAAGTAAAGAGAGTCAATATTTCCTTAGCATCCAGATTTAGGCTACAGGAGTTATAGAAAATCCTTGAAGCAGAGGGGAATGTTTGAATTTGAATAGACAAAACAAAAACAAATGTTTTAATGTGTAGAATTCTTTGATTATCTGAAAATGTAAATCTATTGGCTAGGTCATTGAAAAAATAGAACAGGTCTACAATCTTAGTGAATTTCCTGATACTTCTCTAACAGCAAATACACTGCTTTCTAAATTTTAATATTTTTCGTATGTTAAGGGTGATTTCATGGTGACTGGGGAATCCATGACGATGGGCACTGGGCAGCAATTCTCTTGGGTTGCAGGCAGTGGCATTGGCCAGAGGCACCTTTTTATACAGTGGAACACTGGAGACATGGCCTGACTGATGAAGGATTTACAAGTTTGTAGATTATTGGAACTGTAGCTCATTTACACTAATACTGATTTAGAGCATAAAAGTCCTGGTGGGGGAACACACAGACAAATCCTTAAAATTAAATTTTCAGGGCAGAATTGCCATTTTTTTTATTGGACAAAATGAGGAAATCAAGTTAATGGTCTGACTCCACGATCTTCATCTTGTATTTCAAAGAAATAAATACAGTCCATGCCTGTATGATTGCATGAACCTAGTTAAGCAAGCTTTAGATGAGCACTTAGTTGTTTATGGCACTAAAGACACAGAACCATGGCTTATCAGCAACAAAGTAATACAGGTATAAGCTGTGATTTAAAAAAAAGAAAAAAGTGTAAGTGGGGTATTGTGTAGTAGGCTCTAAGTGGCTGCAGAATATTCAGTTTTCCAGGGGCATGCTGCTGCCATGTGTTGCTACAGTGTTTGGCTCGATTCCCAGGCCTGCGGCTCAATTCTTGAATGGTCAGGATCAGGAAACACCACAGAGTTCTAGGGATATATCATAAACAAAACAGGCTCTGGATATGCCTCATGCTTAGCACATATGCAGAATGAATATTTGAGGAAGGAACTTTGAAATAATGCTCTTTGGGTTTTTACTCAAGTTTTCTGAACCTATGAACTCTCCTCAAGTGGTCTAAGAAACAATCTGAAATTATTCTGTCTGTGAACTGTACAATATTGCAGACTTAGACTTCAGACTTAGTTTAACCCACTTTGTATAAAAAACCATTAGTAATTCATTATCATAAACCTCCTTTGGATGGAAATGCATTAGTGATGTCTGCGCGAATAAGCAAGGAAGAGTAGTGAGAAGAAAAAGCCTCACACAGTACCATGTGAACCCACAGTGTCTGCCTCAATTTGTACCTTTTCAGCATCTGACAGTGAATGATAACATTATTGCAATGGTATTTACAGGCACTGCTGGAGTATGGGTCTGTCATTTTTTTCTATTCTGAATTGTTGTGCATGGCTTTAAAAAGTGCCCGAGGCTGAAATATGTTTCAGAGGTCGTCAAAGAGGAAACAAATTGGTTTATTCCCTACTTTTTATGAAATTCGACAAATCAATTTGAAGTTGGAGGAGTTCCAAACCTAAATGTACGTTATTATGGATTCAGATGGATAAGATGGTTCCTGGTGGGGATAAGTTTGTCATAGTGTCTTTCAGGAAATTATACAACTGTCTTTAGTTTTCTTCTATATTACTTTAGCCTAAAGAAAGGAGGTTTCAAAACGGCCATTTTAAAATCCCCTAGAAGAATAACCTTTGCAGCAGTCCTATTTTATAACATAAGAACTATGAAAACCTGGCCTTGGAGGGATTATAACAGAATCCTGTCTATTGACTTATATTTTGTGATTAAGTCACTAATCTGGCATCCAGCTTTACTTGCATTTGTTCAGAATGACAGGAGTCCCTTTCAGTGGTCATCACAGATTTCTCTTTTCATCAGCTTTTCCTCAGAGGTAATTGCAGCTGTACACAAGCCATTCAGTCTCCAAAAGAGGACAAAATTTATTTTAATGTCCATGAGTGCACAGTTACCTCAGAGATGAAGTTATTGTTGTGGAAGAATAGGAAAATCTCCTTTTGCTCTGATGAAACAGAGTGCCTGACAAGATTAGGAAGCAAAAGATCTTCCTGATTTTTATTTGTTTGTTTGTTTGTTTGTTTGTACATGAGCAAAACATTGTTCAATTTTGTAAATATAAGTTGATTTAAGCTTGAACTCTTTTTACAGAAGCCAAATCTTTTGTAAAGCTTATTTCTAAATACATTCTATTGGTTTTAGTGTCTTGTACTATAATGATTTTGCCACTGCAGTGGAATTGCTGTCATTGTATATGGGAGTGTTGCAGTTAGTTAACTGGTTTTTGTTAATGAGAATTTTTGATACTCATGATTTACTTGTAGTTTTGAATTCAATGAATCATTAGTCCCAAAGCAAAATCATATGTTTCTACATGTTATGTGGACTTTTTTTACATTCTAGTCCATTGATTTACATGTGGGAGATACTTGTAATTGTGGTTATACAGCATCTTTGAGTGTCTCCAAGAGCTGTTTGCATAGTGGAGTAATCTCTCAGGAATAAAGTCACTTCGTACTTCTACTGGGTGTAGAGCACCCAGACAGTGAGTTACTTAGAGTAGCTGTAATGCAATATTGTTTACTGAATACATATTCCAGGTGATTTTTTTCTGGAGAAGTTCAAGAGAGAACTTTAGGGATTTCTTTTTCCGTTAATATTAATTCCCTTAAAAGATCCAGTTTTATTTGGAGTCCTTGCTCATACTATAGCAGGTAAATAATGTATACTTTTGCTTTCAGTTTTCCTGAGGACCAAACTTTTACCTTAATTGAATTGTCTTTGTGAATCTTGAAACAAATTCAGCCAATGCATTTTATGACTGTAAGAGAGATATACCTGCTTATCTCAGGTTTGAAATTTGGTTTTGTTTTTTTTTTTTTGTTACTTGCAAATCTCTCATCAATCGATGATGCTGAAAAGACATTGAATAAGAAGTGAACTGCTTCCTAATTGTGGAATTTTAAGACCTTAGAAATGTGTTTTAACTTTGAAAACAAGCAAAAAATCAAACCATAAAGTTAAGGATTCCTTTCCTATAACAAACAGAATTCTAGCACAAAGGATAAAAATCCTCTTAGATTACTTTTCAGCATCAGTAGGTTTTAAATGTTGAAAGTTATATTGTTGCATTTTTGTACTATACATATTCATAAATATTCACCTGCTGATGAGTTGGAAACCACGGGCATTGCTTAGAAGGTAGTAGGAGCTGTTTGTTTATTTTTTTAATTTTATAGACAAGTATTAAAGATTGGATGAAAACTCCATGGAAACAAATAAATGATGAGCACATGGAGATGGAGCTCAGAAGATTTGCAAATGTGATCATTTCCCTAATGAACAGTGTTTCGCTACTTGAAATAATCTCTCGTGTTCTGAGTACTCTGCATTATGTGGGAGCCTGCAGCTAAATTCCCTTCATTAGAGCGTTTTTGAACTCAAAGGATTAAAAAAAATTGGGGAAACAAGTATTACAGGATTGAACTCCCAAATCTCAAAGTACTTCTGAAAATATCCTTCTGAGTTTATTTTTTCTTCCGTAACCAGCAAATTACGCAGCTGGCTTTCACATAAGATTCAGAAGTAAGATTCCAAGAAGCAGTCACTACCCTGCTTGCTTCTTTACTGCTTCTGTCTTTTTGTTCACAACGGTCTGCTGTGTAAGGAATGAAGACCTGTCAAAGCACTAGGACATGGAATATGTGCTTTTCAATAAAGGATTAAGCATCTGAAAAGAGCTGAAGTATAAGAAATTAAAACTTCTTGTAATTCAGAACCCAGAGATGATGGACACAATAGTCTTTGTGTTCTGGATTTGCAGAATTTTGGATACCTTTATTTCTGAAATGTTTGTGCCTTATTTCTAAGGCAAAGTTTGTCAGGTGAATAACACATAGAGGACTTTTTCATTTCAGCTGCACAGAGGAGCTGTGAGATAAACAGATATGTGTAGTTAAAACAGTAGGAGAAATGGCAGTAGAGATAGATGCACACAAGGATGAATGTAAACTAAGATCCTAGGGGTGGCTTATAGGAATTAAATATCATCTGGACACATAATAATCCGGAACCTGTTAGGTGTCTCTCTATTCACACCCTTCTTTAAAAACTGAATTATGAAATAAACCCCCAGTGTTTTGGGGATATGAATGATCAGAAGGTGAAGGAACTGCTAGCTTAGAAGAAATAAGTGTAGAAGGTAGTTATTCTCATTCTTTCCTATCTTAAAAATTTCTGCATGTATTTGGGACTTATATGAACTTGAACATACCATTGATCAGTTCTCCAAATGTTGCAAAGCACTCTATATATATGAAAATTTCACTTTGATTTGGGGCAGAAGGATGAGGTCACTGAGTATTTAAATAGTTTGTACAATATGGGGTAACATCAAAGTGGAATTGAAGAATGTCTCAGTAGTTGGGGCCCTTTCTAAAGGCTGATGAGACAATGGCTGAGATCTCTTGGGGGAGAAAGCTGAATGGGAGCCTATCATATGCTTTTGTTTGAATGTAACTCTTTGAGTACCAACTGTTTGAACAAAAACTGTCTACTGAATTTGACACAAACTTTTTATAGGTTTTGGGTTCCACAGGAAAAACATTCCTACTGTATATCTTGATATCTCCTGATCTTTCTAAATATATGAAAAATACTTACTTGCCCATATATGGGCTCCTGTGGATAGGGAAGTTCTATTAGCTCTATTTTACAGCTGAAAGAAAGTTCTGTGATTCTTTAAATGACACCTTCAGAAATTTTGTGAAAGCAAATCTCGCAAGTCCTGGCCAGAGCTCTTAAAGTTGATCTAGCCCTTCTTGGAAACAAACACTCCATTTCTAATTACAAGTCTGCTGTCAGCAGTGCAATGAGTTGATTTCAAATCCTGTTTATAACCTTAATATTTTATGAAGACGATGTAATGTTCAAGGAACTTCTTAGAAATTGTCAGACCAAAAATATTTTGCATAAATGAGTTGGAAAATATCATGATTAAAATAATATGAATCCACCTGGAGAAAAGATGTCCTTACTGGTGAATCATTTATCAACAAAGTCATTTTGTTATGTGCATGCTTCAGATGCGCGCATAACAGACAGAAGCAACTGTTCCTTATTTTGAAGGGTGACCGGCTGTGTCTATGTGCTCAAATGGTTTAACTTGTATTTCAGCAAAACAGGAACTGTTCTGGTACACAGAACTGTTTTGCAGATTAGTACTTCAGGCTTATGACGCTTTAGAAATTCCACTGACAATGACCTTTAAACAATGGCAATACTTTCATTTTTACAGTATCTTTCCTCTGATGATGTGAAACACCTGTTTAGAGAGTAAGATTATATAGAAAGATTGCAGTATAGAAAACAGAAGAATTACTTGGCTCTGTTTGGCTCCATTCATTTTGTTCTGCTGGGGTTTAATTTCCTTCAATAACAACTAATATTTCTAGCACACCTACTATAGTAGTTCTGAAAAGAGCTATTACCAGAAGGATTCTATGAGCCCTGTGGAAGATGAGAGTCCCACTTCTTCTTCATGATGCCACTTCCTCTCTGCAGTTTTACTGAAAATAATTTCTGAGGGTAACCATTCAGAGCAGGGAAACTTTTCATCCTAGATTGTTGTGTTCTTTAATCACTGTTTTTGGCCAAATGAAAATCATTCTAAATGTAGTTTTCTTCAACATCTATCAACAGATTGTGAATTACTTAAGTTAATTGACAATGTTACCTAAAATTTGGTGACAATAAGAATCTGGCAGTATAAACAGTGGTTATATGTACTCTTCAATGCCCTGTGTTTTGTGAAGAACATGTCCAATTGGTACCAAGTGGTATGTTTCCTTGCCTGATATTCTGCCAAATTGAAAGATATGAAGCAAATAATTCTACAGACCTTAGACTCCCTGTTAAGACCACATTATCTGTTACATCTAATAGGAGAAGCTCAGTGGATCCTGAGGTCACAGCCAGTTAGACAGCACTGAGGAGAACTCAAGGAAAAATGGGTATCTTTGTTGTCCATTCTGTTAGCCCAGAACCATTTGCCTATTGTGCAAAGCATGGTTATTGTCTGTATTCTTTATTGTCTCCTCTTGAGGCTCTCTGAAGTGTAATTTTATGCAAAGATGGTGGAAAGATTGTTGTTGAAGCTGAATAAGAAATCTCAGAATGTAAAGATTTATGTTTCTAATTAAAAGTATTCTCACACACTGGAAATGAAATAATTTAGTAAATTTGAGGAGCCAGCGTAACCAAAACCACCTAGGCTTAGGAGCCAGAACAAGTGTGTAGTGAGCTTTAGACAGAATTGCCTGACATGCAGCCTAGGCTCCTGAGAGGAGCAGAAAATTTGGATAATCAAAAATAATTAGTAAATTTTTTCCCCAGAAAATCTCCCTAACAAACAAATGAAAGAAACCCGAAAGACATTAACATTTTCTGTGGGAAAATGATGCTTTGGGTAAATTTCCTGTCAAGAAAAGTAAATGAAACCATGTATTTTAAATCAAAAATAGCAGCTGCTTTTGACTGAGTCATAAGGCAGAGGTCCCAGTAACTAAGTAACTCCACAGTTCATGCTGTTGATTCTCCTGGGCCTATACTGAAAACTGCAGTTAGTTCTTTTTATTTCTCACTCCTCCCCAGTGGAACTTGAGTCTGCTGGACTGTGAATACCATGACAGACCATGCTGTCTTCCTGTAGATCAGCCACTGCTTCCAGTAATGTAGTCACATAGCAATGTGCAACGTGTAATATGGGCTGCCTGGAGAATGGGAGCCATGGAGGATCTGAGCTTAGGACTGTGCAGATGGATGAAGAGATTAATATTGACTTAAAAATTGGAGATTAATATTGACTGAGAGGTTGAAAGATTTGTCTTTTTGGGCAACTATTTAAAAAAAAAGTTTTGTCCTGAAACAAGTTTTTTATTTTAACTATTAATTTTCATTCAGAAAAAACAGTATTAGACAATTCCATGACATGGAGATTTCATATTTGATCTTCTCAAATTGGGAATAGAGAAGGAAAGAAAAATTAATAAAAAGAAAACTCTTTTTCCTCTAGAAACAGAAAATTGTATTCTCTGGGAGACCCTAGTTTGCCTTTAGCACCTGCTAACCTCCTTTATTCTGTGTTCTCTTGTCTTGCTAGTGCACTCAAGT
>WEKY01037900.1:186902-204040 GCA_013390045.1 Picathartes gymnocephalus | reverse complement strand
GTTCTGTTTAATATTTTTAGTGACAATNTCTGTTTAATATTTTTAGTGACAATATGGATGAGGGTGTTGAGTCCTTCATTAGTAAATTTGCAGATGTCACCAAGCTGGGAGGATGTGTTGATCTGTTGGAAGGCAGGAAGGCTCTGCAAAGAGACCTGGAACAGTTGTATGGATGGGCAGAATCCAATAAGATGAAGTTTAATAAGTCCAAGTGCTGAGTCCTGCATTTTGGCCACAATAACGCCCTGCAACATTACAGGCTGGGGATGGTGTGGTTGGACAGTGCCCAGGCAGAAAGGGACCTGGGGACACTGGTTGATAGTCGACTGAACATGAGCCAGCAGTGTGCCCAGGTGGCCAAGAAGGCCAATGGCATCAAGAACAGTGTGGCCAGCAGGACCAGGGAGGACATTGGGCCCCTGTACTCGGCACTGGTGAGGCCACACCTCGAGTGCTGTGTCCAATTCTGGGCCCCTCAGTTCAGGAAGGACATTGAGACGCTTGAGTGCGTCCAGAGGAGGCAACAAGGCTGGTGAGGGGCTTGGAGCACAAGCCCTGTGAGCAACGACTGAAGGAGCTGGGGTTGTTTAGCCTGGGGAAAAGAAGACTCAGAGGTGACCTTATCACTGTCTACAACTTCCTGAAAGGTGGCTGTAGTCAGGTGGGCATTGGTCTCTTTCTCCAGGCAGCAACTGACAGAACTGGAGGACACAGTCTTAAGCTGCATCAAGGGAAATACAGACTGGATAGTTGGAAAAAGTTTTTTACAGAAAGGATGATAAAGTACTGGAATGGTCTGCCTGGGGAGGTGGTGGATTCACCATCTCTGGATGTGTTTAAAAAAAGACTGGCACTTGGTGCCATGGGTTAGCTGAGGTACTAGGATTGGGTTCTTGGAGGTCTCTTCCAGCCTAGTGATTCTGTGATTCCACAGCTGCTGTAGAAAGCAGTGCTGGTTCAAGCCTGGGTTTAGTCGGATGACCCCAGAAGACAGGGACGGTAGCAGAAATCCATTGACAAACTGAGTGGTTCAAACTGGGAAAATTCAGGGTTTTGTTCTAGTCACTTGAGCTTTCCTAATGACTTCTACATTCTAGGTTTGAGCCATACCAAGAGAAAATTTGAGCAGTATGAGTCTGGTTTGTGCATTGCTTTATCTCTTGCTCTATAATCACAAAAGTTCATCATCCACTGAAATTTTTCTAAGGTCCCCTACCTAGATTAAATAAAATATGAAAACATCATTGGTTTTAGGAAATGAACTTGTATCTAAACTGAAGCTGATCCAACAGGTGAATGCAATTTGTTTTTTGCTATGTTATCTTTGGCTTTTTATCAGCTTTGCAATTTTACCTTATAATACTTTTTTTTTAAAGAAAACCTGACATTTAGTGTGTCAGCAGTGTAGGCTTGTTGCTGAGCACCTTGTACTTTTCCTTATGCTCCTTGTTGGACGTGTCTCCAGGAGTACCTGTGCTGTACTGGTGCTTCCCTTTGAATTGTCTTCCAGAGCAGACAAGCATCACAGCAGACCCTTGGATGCACAGGGGCAACTTCATGCTGAGGAGTTTTCACCTGTGATTTATAGGTGACCTCTTCGGTCAGACATTCTTTTCTCCCTGTAATGAAGCCAGGAGTTACCTATTCCCACCTGCTGTGCCCAGACCCTTGGAGCTGCTGACAGCCAGCATGAGCTGCACTGGTCTGCAGGGTGCTTCAGTGCAATTTGAGTGGGATGCCTGGGGTAAGATGCTGGGCCAGGGATGCTGCTAGCCCAGGATTCAGGAAACGCTTTTACCTGGCTTATGACCTCCTCTGTGTATTCACTCTCTAAGTTCTCATGTGGGTAACTAAAAACTGGCATCTTTCTACTGAAAATATCTGATTATATCTTTTGTGTATCTCTGATTTTAGGATGAAATTTTGACAGTCATCAGGAGGGTGGATGACAACTGGGCAGAAGGAATGCTGGGTGACAAGATTGGCATTTTCCCTATCCTCTATGTTGAGGTAAGTTTATAACACATGATGGTAGATGCTGGTCTTGAAATCTTGTGCAGGTTTTGTACCTACAAGGACAGGATAACCTCAAATATTCTTATATGAGAAGGATAAACTAAAACAGAATTACTGAAAAGGGAATTTTTGGTTGTTGTCTGCTAAGGCACTGCGGGGGTACACCCAATTCAATTTAAAGTGGTCAGCAAAATATGTTCCATGAACTACTACTAAAGGCTTCCCCTTTGGTGTAATCTTCACAGTGCATAGGGAAAATAGGGGAGGATGATTGTAGTTGGGATACCTTGCATGCATCTGAGGAGAGAGGCGAGTTTTGGGCTTGTAGAGAGCAGCAGTCTGAATGCACAGGCTTTCAGAGGGGTGCTGTGGGTGTCCCCTGCCCCAGCAGGGGCTCGGACACTTCCACCCATGTGCCCAAGATCTCTCATTCCATGTGTGCCAGACCCATCTTTGTCTTGAGCTCTTTCCTGTTGTAATTTCCACAGGAGTCTTATTTCAGAGTAGATGCTGAGACTTCACTTCCTCTGTGCAGACCTGTAGTTCCACCTCTTCCCACTGCTGCCCATCCTCCTGCTGGTGGTGGCCTTCCAGCCAGATGTTGCTTGGGACCAGGGCTGCAGCCAGCAGTGATGGCCCTGCTGGTGCAGCTCTGTTGTCTGGGTGCCAGGCAGTGTCTTTGAGCAGCTTTCTTCCTTCGTGGGTGAACCAGGGGCACAAAGAGCAGATGGGCACCACATACATGTGTATTTTTCTGAGGTGCTGCCACTCTGTATTCAGTACTCAGAGTGTATCACCCTGACTCTGCTCCCAGACGTTGTCTGGTGCCGCTCTGTAGTGAAGCATCTCTTGTGCCCACAGCAGAGCCTGCTCTACTGTGTGTGGTTCGGGTGCCTGCCTCTGAAATTACTTCTCCGGATTTCTTAGTTAGTGATTGGAGACAAAACAGAGATAATTAGTGCCTGACTACCTAATTATTAACTCTGACAATGACCAATTTGGAATAAACCATCATTAATATACATTGCATTCCCACAGTTGACAAGAACAATAATATTAAAACCAGAATGTGTAGGAGTCATTATTGGGAAACCAACTGCCTTGCATAAGTTAATGACTAGTTTTCTTCTATTCTGAATGTGTAAGAAATTTTCAGTTTGTTGTGATTTAATCAGAAAGCTGAGTTTCTCCCAGATTTCATCCTTTTACCCTTCTTTTCCTTGTCCTGGGAAAATGCAATGTTACTGTCCTGAATTTTGCTGCAGAAGGAGTGAATTGGGGACCTCTGCACAGCCAGCAACCATTGCACCTCACCACCTTTCCCCAGCTCTGGTTTCATCTGTAGGCTGGCACTGCCTACACCCCATGCAGCATCCTGATCCTTCTCCCACTCTTAGGTATCTGTTCTCCATAATTACAGCTCTTGAAGGGTGAAGGGCTTGTAACCTCAGAAGAACAACCTGTAGGGAATATGTGCAATGTCTTGCTGAAGTTCTCCAAGCACTAGCACATCCTGGGTGGCCATGGAGGAACAGGAGGTAGCACTGTGCAAAGTCAGAACAGTGATGCTTGCAGATTCCAAAGAGGTGCAAACAGCTAGGTAGCCAGCACCAGGGGCCAAGAACACATATAGGACTGTCTGTGTGCATATACATTCGTACCAGACACACACAGAGTAGGTAAAATAAGTACAGTTTTCCATATTTGTGTCTATTCGTGTGTATACACACACATATATTTTGTCTGTATAAATTTGAAATCTAGGGACATGAAAGTCCTATTCAAATTCGATACTTGGGTGCTATGGCCATAATATTTGTGCAGTGGTTTGTAGAGCCAAAAGGAAATGATCCTCCAGACTGCAATATCGGCCACCTATTTCATCCACATAGTGGATGAAGGCCTTGTTCTGAATATGAGATGAGATTATGCAATTCAAGTTATACAATTATGTTGCTGTTGCCAGCTTCAGATGTTATTTTGCATTAAAAATTAAAAGGAATCAGCAGGTCAAGTCCCAAAGAAGTTTTGAAAATCTCAGTGCTGATGTTTATAAAATAAATCCATTAAACAAGTAGTACTTGAATCTAAAAACACTCCTCAAGTCTGTCCAAGTCCATTAAGTGGTTTTCAAAATCTTGGCAGAATATGTAGAATAAGCAAAGTTTAATTCTCACAGTAGCCTTCCACTTGTGTCAGTCGATTGGCTGAAGTGTGTGGGATTTCACATGGCATCCTAACCCCTGCACTCTGGATAGAGTGAATTCCAGCTTGGCAGGCTCTGATGTCCCCAGTTGCTCCCACGGCCCAGACAAGAGCTCTTACCCTTGCTATGCAAGTCAGAGCATTAGAAAACAAGCCAGTCACTTTGAGGATCCCAGGATTTAGCATGCCAGGGCTACAAGCAGTGGATATAATCCCTGTTGTGGCGCCCTATAGTAACACTTTGTCCTGGCAATGTGCTGCCATACCCTTCACATAGGTGCTTGCACACAAGCCTTTTGCAGGTGTTTACAAAGCTTTTTCAATGGGTGATGAGGAGGGGTGGTTAGCAAATTCCTCACCAGGATCACCCCTTCTGTAAAGGAAGCCCAAGAAGACAGCTTTTAGAGCCAGACCGTGGTGGCACAAAGAGGCACAAAAAACCAGCAGACATCAAAATATACCTTGCCCCTGCAGTGTTTTAGAAAGCCTCTATCTTAGCATTATATTTGGTTGTCTGTATATGAGTGTAACGTGGCATGAATCTTATTCTTTATTCCTTACAAATGTTTAGCAAGGGTGTTTGCATGTCTGCAGAGAGGCTTTTTCCTGCCTCTATAGTGTTATCTCTGTCCCAGCCTCAGAGAAGCTGCAAGTGGATAAGGAACAAATATGCACACCTCACAATGATCACTTTTACAGCATGAGTCATGAACAGCATGTTCTGTCAGGGAGAGTTTGGACTATGGTTTCTTCTTACTTTGTTGCTATCCTTTATCTTCAGTAGAAGTCATTTGGGCTGATAATTTATGTTTTAATCTGTGTACAGAAAAAAACCCCACAACATAATGAAACTGATCCTCAAGGTGCCTTCTGTCCTGAAAAAAACATCTTGTTAATAATCTGTATGGTTTGAAGTCATATTCTTGCTAGGAGTTTTGGACCTGCAAGGACTTCAAAGCCCTGACAAAATTTCTTTTATTTTACTGTGTTCAAGCTGGCTCCATCATTCTTAATAACTGCTGTTATTATCTATGTTTGAAAATTGTGTTCTGCTGCTATGTGTAAAATTGAGAATAATGAAGAATAAAGTGTGTCCTAATAGATTTAAGCATCTGGGAGTGAAATGTGAGGACAATGGTGTGCTAAGTATTTGGAGGGATGCATCCTGCTCAGATGGGCAGGAACTGGAAATTCAAAAATCTGAGCTGTTAGAGCAAAATTTCTGCCTGCAACCCCCAGAGCAAAGAAGTATTGACCAAGATCAAGAAGCCTTATGAGTCAGTGGTAGAGCAAGGCAATTATGTTGGGCTCTACTGTGACTGTAATATCAGCAAATAACAATTGATGAAGTGCCAACCCATTGTTATGTTTTATGGCAGCAGCAGCACTGAAAGCTGTGATTAAGTAATATTAGGAGCTTTAAAATTCTTTTTACAGAGCAGTGAAGCAGGGTAATGAGGGTCTTCTGTTCTTCACAGTTAAAAAAGAAAGAAAAACGTAGAAAGGAGGTCTAGGAGAAAGAGGGAGGAGGAGAATGGGCAGAGCCGATGGTTTCAGTGCCCTGCAGCATAGGTCCAGAAGACTCCCCTGGGAAAATAATTCTTGCAAGTCAGAGTTTGAAAAGTAAAATCCAAATCCAAATGCGTTGGATGCAATAAAACAAAATCCAAAGCCAAATGCATTTCTTAAAGAAAACAATGATTTTTCATTCCAAAATTATCTTTGCAGAGCTGACCATACATTTAACAGTTTTGTGCTGTACCACAGGATCTAGCAGTCATCCTAAGACAGCTTAACCCATACAGGGGAACCCGAGCACTTTTACCAGGATCCCAGCTGAGGTTGTTCAGTACTGTCACAGATACCCATCTTCCCAGCAGAAGGCCCTTAGCTGTATAACTATGTACTTTGCTGAGGGTAGCCTTTAGTTAGCTTGCAAATGAATGCAGATGGTTTACACTTTCAGTCAGGATGGCAGATTTTGTCCTTTCTCTCTCTAGATGCAGAGTCCCATCAGCCATTTCCCACTATGCTGGTGTCCTCAGTGGTAGTCATCACAGTTATATTCTTGAAAACTCAGATATGTGTGCATGTGTATTTCTAGCTCTCATAGCTATTTTGACCATTTTCAACAAATAATTGTTGCCCTGTCCACTTCTTGTCTATGTTTTCTCTCTCCTCAGTCTGTTTGGTTTCTCCCTTCAGCTGCAGGACAGATGGGTCCCTATGGGACTCTTATAATTAATTCAACCTTGATGTCTGACCCATCATTTATGTTTGTATGGTCTTGGTGGCAGCACATTCTGAATCTTTCTGAGTATCTTTTATGAAAGCCTTCCAAAAAACCTGAAGCATTAGATTTTCATTAAATAGTAATGTTTGTTTGGTGCCCTTTTCAAAAAGAACATGCAATCTCTGTTTTTTAAGGAGTGTCAAAATGGTTCATTTTAGCCTTACTAGTATCATTTAATGTGAATAAAAATGGAAGCTTTTGAAAGGTGGGTAGATGGAATCTAATGTAGATGATTTTAGAAAAGCTGACTTACTAAACCTCAGAGGAGCAAATTCATCCTAGTAGTAAGTAGGTATAACACTAATGAGTTAAGAATTATACCCATTAACATCACAATTGATTTTTTCTGTTCTCTCTCCTTTTGTATGTCAGATAAAAACAGAATAAGAACCATGTAAAGCTGACAATAATGGAAGCTCTAAGAGATGTTCAGCCAATTTCTGTTGAAAAGTTTTATTGATATGCATTTTCAAATTTTGTACATGTATCATAGCTTCTAAAAAGTTGGTCCCACTTTTTTTTATCCTGTACAGAATATTGTAGAATATTCCAAGATGCTTCTTGGTATCAGATTTCTATGTGAATGAAGTACAAAATATAGTTCTCATGTTTTATATTCAATCTAAAAAATGCAGAATTTGTGTTGTAGGCTGCAAGAGGGACCTCCGTAAGAACCTATCCACCTATTACTATTTTCACATCATTCCATGAATAAAGCTCATTTATTTAAAGTACTCTTACATGCATACAAAGTAGAATAATCTATGGAAGTTCAAATAAGGATGATGTTAGTCAGGAAAACTAAGAGTATTAGCTGTCAGAGGTGAGAAGATCAAATATGCAACATACTACAATATATAAATACATATTTATCTTTTATGTATATATTAGATATATATACACATTATTTTTAGTCTGTGGCCCATCTTTTCTGCATAACAGCTTGATTTCTTATGTTTCCTTTTGCTTCTATAAATAAAGAACCTTGTGCTCTTTGATTTAATTTCCTATGTAAAATGTAAATTACCATGACTTTGGGCAGAAAATTTGGGGTTTTTTTAATTTGACTGGTTTCTTTTAAATTCTGTAGCACTCTTCATAAAGTGGTCGTTCATACAGATTCTTTAACACTTTCCTGCATCTTCAGGATACAAAACTGAGCTGCACTGTCACCTTTTGACTTAAATGTCAGGTTTCCCCTGGACTAGCCAAGCACCTCAGTTCTGTAGACCTTTTTGAGTTGCTTGCTCCCCGCAGGCTGTGTCTGGACAAGTCAAAGCAGGGCTGCTTTCTGGTTTCTTCATCAGGGAACACCACATTTACAGTGAAGGTCATCTCAGGTGGGTGCCACAGAGGGGAAGCCTGCTATACAAGAGATAGGTAGGAGTACTGTCATATTTGAGTCATCCTCCAGCCCAGACAATTATGAGATCTGTGTGAGCCATGGTGAGAGCCAGCATGTAAATTTAGGCATAGCTGTAGGTTGTGAAAATTTGCCTTTTGAGAACTGACAGTTCTAGTTATACGTCTTCTCTTGATTTTACTCTTGCCTACTTTCATTTGAATGAACTCAAAATTATTCGGATTTATATGTTATGACCAATATTTCTATTCATCATAACCAGATCCAAGTTGTTATCACCTCTTATTGTTTCAGGGCCTGTTAAACCAGAAATTTGCCAGCTGTCATATCCAGAAATAGCTTTCCCACCCACCCCTCCTAATTATGAGTAACATCTGAATTTCCTAGACTGTGTTTTGTAAAAATAACTCTCTGGAGCAATTTATAGCAAAGAAAGCTTTCCAGCACAACCAACTTAAGCACAAAACCTTTGCAAATAAGACCATTTCCTGAGTCTTTCAAAGTCATAAATATCAATTCTATATCTGTACAGGGCATGTTTGAAGTCCTGCTTTGTAGATGCCAAAAATTAGATACCTAGGTATCTAAATTGATCTGATAACAGGACTTTGGTCTCTAGCCACAATCCCCTGAAGGACTTCCAGCACTTCCCCGGCAAAATCCTGTTTGTCATCCTGCCTGGTGCAAACTGACTGGGGTCTGGCCTACTGTGTTTTGCATTGGCTGCCACTTCCCTGTGCTATCAGCACATCAGCCCTTCCCTTCACCTCCAGATACCCTGAACTATGTTTGTGGTTTAATGTATGTTTTCTGGTCCTGGGTGCAATTCTGTCTCATTTCTGTTATTTCTACACTGAGTTTTGGGTTCTGCCTCAAGGTTTTTGTTCTTCTGTTACGGTTGCAAGGTTCCTTGTGTTGAAAAACAAGCATAGTGATGTTCTCAGAAGGACCACGTAAATAGATAGCTCATTTCTTAGAGATAACTTCTGCCTGTGCAACAAAAGTGTTGGACCTGCCAGCAGTGCTCAGAAGCCTCACAGTACACAACCATTGCAGTGACCAATCCCAGCAATGGTGCAGGTTTCCAAGCACAAGAAATCAGCATTCCTATTTGAGCATACCCACTGTCCCAGGGCTCTGAGTGGGGTCTAGAGCATATCATCAGTAGTCCATGCTCTCTAGAGAAGGTACTGAAAAGATCTTTGTCTTTTCCAGCCATTGATCACCTCTGACAGCTTCTAAAGACTATTTCAGCACTGATGACTTCCTGGGATCTTTCTCCTTTTGAAAAGAAAGTATATTTCAGTCTTTCTTACCTAGAGCTAATGCATGAATGTATATTAAGAAGCTAGATGTCAACAGATACACTGTCTAGCAGTTACTTAAACATAAAATCCTAGAGGATTTCATTATTTCTCACACCAGCGTTCTTCATTTTGTTTCCTTGTGTCCTTGTTAGCGCAGGTTGCACATCTTAATTAGCCTCCTTCTTGGGGAGCTTTCCTGATGCATTAAAACTCTGAGTGGGGCTCTTAAATCCAAATACAGACATGGAGGGTCAGTAGGAGGGTTTCGGGAGATGCCCCTGGCAAACTGGCTGCTTTCTCTGCCCCTTTGCTGGTGGCCACAACCCCGTGAGCAGAGAGCAAAATGTTTCCATGTGTCTGCCACAGCACTGATGCTGGGAGTGATGACAAAAAGTGGGTCCAATATTAAAATCCCAGACTGTGAAAGGACCTGGAAGAGGTGGAAGCACATGTTATCCTTTGCTGTGCTAGCAGTTGGTAAGATGCCCTCTATCAGAGGGACAGGAGGGACAGTTGATGGGAGTGACACCAAAAAGGAATTTCCAGAGAGTGCCTGTTAGAGCCCCCTCTGATCTCTGTTTTCAGAAGACGGCATGTTGCATAAGTATGATGGAGAGACATGGATTTGAGAGACGAACCACTCAGTGGATAAGGCATGGTCTGGGTGGTCACAATCAAAGAGTGGCAATCAACATCTTGATGTTCCAGGGGAGAGCAGTGATGAGTGGCGTTCCTTAGGGCTCAGTACTGGGACCAGTGCTGTTTAAAACCTTTGTCATTGACAAGGACAGTGGGATTGAGTGCACCTTCAGCAAGTTTTCTGGTGACACCAAGCTCTGTGGTGTGGTCAGCATGCTGGAGGGAAGGGATGGCATCCAGAGGGACCTGGACAGGCTTGAGAGGTGGGACCATGTGAACCTCACAAAGTTCAACAAGGCCAAGTGCAAGATCCTGCACCTGGGTCAGGGCAATCCCAAGCACAAGTACAGGTTTCATGGAGAATGGATTAAGAGCAGCCCTTAAAAGAAAGTCTTGGAGGTGCTGGTGGGTGAGAAGCTCAACATGACTTGGCAGTGCACAATTGCAGCCCAGAAATCCAGCCATATCCTGGGCTGCATCCAAAGCAGCATGGCCAGTGGGGCAAGGAAGGTGATTCTCCCCCTCTGCTCTCATCAGACCCCACCAGCAGTGCTGCGTCCAGGTCTGGGGACCCCAACATAATGAAGATGTGAACCTGTCAGAACAAGTCCAGAGAAGGGCCACAAAGTTGATCAGAGGGCTGGAGCACCTCTCCTGTGACAGCGGGGCTGGAAATAGATGATCTTAAGGTCCTTTCTAACCCAAATCATTCAGTGATTTTATGATTATTTGACCATGGTAAATAGTCACAAATGTGTCTGAACTTGACCTTTTGAACCTTTAAAGAAGAGTAGTTTCAAGAATGACAGTTTCCTGATAGGATGTAGCAGTGAATCGTTTTTACCTCTTTCTTTACTTCTTATTGTTGCAGATGCTGGAATGGTCAAACTGTTTTTATTCTAGGCACAAAGAGATCTGGGAGTGTGTTTGAATGCTGAATGCATGCTTCAAATAATAAAAATAACAGATTAAGTTGATTTTTTGCCTAAAAATGTCATTAGCTGTGTTTAAGTCTGAAATCCTCTGACATTTTGTTAGGTGTTAGAGCTGAACATTGAGAAAACCAGTTTCAAAAGACTAGAGGAAGAATCTGCAAATTAAAAACAAAAAACAAAAATGGGCAAAGATAGTTGGAATTAATTTGGGAATCTCTATCTTTTCCAGATTTTCTCTAGAACACACAGGACTCTTGAAGGCTGACCCCTTTGTGTTTAGTCTATCCTGTAGAAGAGATTGCATTGATTTTGCTTACTTTATTCCTTTACAAAGTAGACCAGCCATTGTTTATTTTATCTCCTGCTGCACCATTTTTGAGTGTAATACTGGCATTATTTTAATCTGACAAAAGCAAGGGCTGCTGCCAAAGGGATTGTCCTGCTTTTACCCCATGTGTGACAATTCTTTCCTTCTGCCCTTTAAATTCCAGGACTACCAGATATATCTGCATGCTGAGATGAATCAAGGAAGTTGCCCTGTTGAAAGCTATTCATTTAAGTTGGAATAGTTGTTTTAGTTTCCAGTCATATCTGTTTCATCATCCCATTTACTGCATAGTCACATGAACATCCATGCTGATACAGTGCAGAAAGAGGGAAGATGGGAAAGGAGGCCATGTGGCTTCACACTGCAGAAAAACATGTTTATGAGGGGCAGCAACTCCCACCCACAGTTATCCTGCAGTGATTGCTGCCATTGCACTGTGCTTGAAAGCATCACACCAAAACGGTGAGGTGAGGAATATGGGACTTTGTGCAAGCAACCTCTTCTACCTCCTGGTTGTCTTTCCCTCTACTTATCTAATTATTTAAGTTGTAATTTATGACAAAGCATACTCCATAAACCAGGTTAATAATATTAGTTTCTGCTCAAGTGAGCTGGAGGGAATGTCCTGCTGTAAATCTGACTTTGAAGTCTTCCAATCTGTTTAGACACAATTGAATCAAATTGACAAGAAATTTCATGCGAGAGCTTTCTATAATAGAATTTTTCTGTAACAGAATTTTTCTGGAAACCTTGGGACAAAGCAGGAGAGGTGCCAGAGCATTCAGACAGTGATAGACTCATGCTGGAGATATTCTCCTCTTACCACATGGCTAAAGGGATTGCACTGGGGGAAGAGGCAGCTCTGCTTCTCAAGAAGAAAGCAATCCTGCAGAAGGAGGGAGAGCACTCCCTCGTGGTCATCTCCTTGATCCCTTTTCCCATCTGCTTCAGCCTCAACAACATAGTAAGGAATTTACAGTCATGACTTCCTCTTGTATCCTTTCTCTTTTCTTTTCCCAGCCCAGGAGGAAGGACTATGAGTCTAATCTTTGAGAAATAATGTCCTCAGCATCTTCCCTCCTTGCTTCAGTCTAGTGCTTAGACTTGTCTGTTGCCAGCCAAAACCTTTTGCTTCCGTAGGTACATTTCTCAGGAAGGAGATGTGTGTGGTTATATTGATTTGGTGGATGCATGGTTTTACTATCCCTCAATATATGAACTATGGCAGTGGAAGAAGAGCTATAGAGATGATTGATACTGAATTCCTGGCAATCTCCCAGGCCAGACAAGATCTGGGAGCTCTTGGTACTGGCACTGAGCTTGTCTGCCCTACAGAACCTGGGGGGCTGTCATGGTTTAACCCTGGCCAGGTACTGCTTAGTGTCATGCTCTGTCTCAAGTACAAGGTTTTGTCTTATGGGGGTCCTTGAAGGCACAAAAGCACTCCTGAGGGCTGAGTTTAAGGTCAAAGCAAAAGCAGGTCCACACCACTCCAGTGACACATAGGTCTGCCTTTGCATGGAGCAGCTCTCCCTAATCACATACCTGAGTCTTCAGTGCAGTACACAGTGCACAGTTGTGTTACTTTCTCCTTGGTCACAGGGGTGAATGTACTTTCATGGCAAGTAATAAAGACATTGCCAATGGGAATCACATCCTCCTGCATGGTGGTTCCATTAATCCATGTGGCTGGCAGTTCTACCAGTCTTTGTCCAGCCTGATTGCTGAGCATTTGCAAAGATCAAACTCTCATCAGGTCATACCCTGATTATGGCTACATCCTTTTAGCATCCTTAGCAAATGCAGACATACCTCATTCATGACAGTCTGATGTGGTCATCTGCTGCTACTCCTTTCTTTCTCTCTGGAGCCTTTTTCTGTCCTTTAGAGCCCATACTACTCACCCTTACTTGCAAGCCTTTGCTTACTCATGACCCTCTCTGCCTATTGTCTTTTATTTTTTACTGAATGCCAGCTATGGCAATCACTTTGTCAGTTTTTTTAATCCCAATTTTCTTCCATAATGCTCTGTTCCTCACTTCTGTGATGAATGCTTCAAACATTTGCATCAACATTGCTCCTCCAGATTCTTGTCTAAAATTGTTCTTGGCTGTGATGGCTAGAGAAGGTATATGTTGTGCAAATTCCTCTGTCCGTCTTGCTGATAGGACTCCTGCATTGTATATTTTGTCTATAACTATACATTGTCTCTTGTCCTCATCCTAAATTGTACTTTCTTTGGGCCAAGAGCTGTCTTTTTGGTCTATGTTTACATAATGCGTCTCACAATGGAATTCTGATGTGCGGTGGGAGCTTTTCAGCATTTAATGGCAAAAATAATAAAAGTATGAATAAATGTCTTTGTGTGACTGCATCACATGATGTGGTCACAGTTTACAAAATTTCAGTTTCCTTGGGACAACTTGTCTGCCTGCCTATGGAATGTAGGTGCAATGCAGGGCAGTCTGTTTTCAGAAAGGAATGTCTTAGGAAAATATTTGAGGTTGAGTAATTCCACAAACAGGGAAAAAACCCCCAGTGTTCTGCACTTTCAGAAATATTTCCTTCTGTGCAGATTTTTTGCTAGCCTATTCCTTTTGCCTTCTCAGAGCTCAAACAGCATGGCCTAGAGCAGTGGTTTTCCAAATTCCTTCCACTTGCAGCATACTAGCATAAACAGCATTTGCATATGGATGTCATAAAAGTGACTAATGCTGGAAATCATCGTACTTTATTGCAGTAACGGGACACATGTGCCTGAGCATCCTAAATGATCTGCTACAAGCTCATTGGTGCTGAAGAAATGGCACACCTCTTATCTAGCACACCTGTGGCAGAGCAGGCTTGGACAGAAACCAGAACATTGATCCAGCTCCAGATGAGTATACAAGAGGCAAGGGCACTAGCCGCTTCACTGCATGATTCCACTGTGCTAACTCTAAACCAGAAATTAAACTCAAAAAGTTGAACAAATAACATTTTCTAGTTTGATCGCCAGAGAGTTCAATGTACTTTTGACTGCAGCTGTTGGCAAGTCAATGAAGAGACCTCTGACTCTGAACTCAGCCTTGCCCCCAATCATATTTTAACATCTCAGATTCTCCAGAGAGGTCTATAAATGGTTCTTTGAGGTAAGGGGCAGTGAGTCATGCCATGAGTGTGAGGTTGAGTGCTGCCATTTTCAGTCAAGAATTTGCAGAGTTTAGGGAGTTCATCACAGTTCACCCTTGTCAGATTTTTCTTCCACAAGGTAAGCAGGTAAGGTTGTGAACCCAATTGCATCATCATATAGCACAGAAAACTTATTTTCATATCTTACAGACTGGCTTTCGGTTACTGGTCAGGCTTCCAAAAAACCTGAGATGTGCCTATTGTGCAGTGTGCAATATGCTACGTGCCACAGCCCCTGC
Source organism: Picathartes gymnocephalus (assembly GCA_013390045.1). Taxonomy (NCBI): domain Eukaryota; kingdom Metazoa; phylum Chordata; class Aves; order Passeriformes; family Picathartidae; genus Picathartes; species Picathartes gymnocephalus. Next base: position 189,544 of record WEKY01037900.1, on the reverse strand, counting down.
CCCATAATGCCATCCCAATCCGTTGTCTGCCTTTTAGCAGTATGACAGAAGTATAGAGGTCTCCAAGGTAAGACATGGTTATGTAAAAATCGTTTTAAAATAACTGGTCACTGCATAGAGCAAAAAAGGATGCAAATTAATGCTCCCACAGAGGAAAAAGAGCCACGCTGCTGTACCAGGCATAAGCACATCTGTGTGGGAAGAAGTTGCTTTAAATGTGCAGGCAGTTCAAAGCAGAGTTTGCACTGTAATAACCATAAGGATAGGGCAACTATGAGACACAAACTCAGGCTCTCAAGTCATGTCTCTCTCAGCACGATTCCTTTTTTTTCATCTCTGTGCATAGGTAAGAAGACCAGTCTCCCTGTCACACAGACAATACCCTGGTGCTGCTGCCCATTTCAAACACACATAGTTCATCTCCCATTTCAGAGAAACATCTCAGAACTCTCCCTCTAGGGAGTTGTCCAGTGGTTTGGTGAAACAGCACCACAATATGTCCTGACTCATATTTTCACCCCAACTGGCAAATAGTAAACCCAAAGGTTGGATGCATCTCTCCAAAGACACAGCAGTTTTGTGACAGCTGGCTGACATCCACTGGTGTTGGTGCTTCCAGAGAAACATGCAGTGTGACCCTGGAGTTTGTGCAGGAACCCTCCACCACAACCAGAAACCCTGCTTTATAGCCAGCTGTAGCAGGAGCTCCATGCACACAGAATCTAACTATACAGCCCCCATGGGACGTCACACTATTGCAAATGCCCTGTACCACATTCAGCAGTCCTTTTCTGTCTTCTATTTGGGAAGCAGAAGCCAGAACACTATGTAGTAAAAAATGTCTCTAAATATAGTACACGCAGGGCAAAGGCTGGTTATCACAACCCTTTAGTGCTAATGTCTGCTTGAATTGCATATACTTTGGTTCCTTTTACAAGCAATTGAACCAAAACGTTTTCCTGGCATTTGCTTTCATTTTTTATTTCTGCTTTATCAGAGGTAGAGAGTACAGTGCATTTATTTGTATGCGATTCCCCACAGGTAATCTTCAGTTGCAGCACATAAAACTTAATTTTCCCTGATTGCACAAGATTTCTTATTCTACACAAAGTTGTAAATCACTGCAACAAAGACTCCTTGCTTGCTCAGTGTAGGCAAAACCTTGCAGTACTTGAAAAATTACTTTGGCTTTCCCATGTGCTCCTTGTGTGCAATTACAAGAGCTTCCAAGAGCTTCAAAGATTTATCCAACTTCATGCTTTCTGCAGGTAACATTCATGGTGTGAGGTGATGGTGTAGGTCTTTTTCTCATTATCCACCAGAAGACTTTTCTTATCAAATTTATAAAGGACTTCAGCAAATATATGGTTTTTTTCTTTCATCCTTATGTTTTGTTTCATTAAGCTGGAAGCAAGTGTTTTCCTTAAAAAATTACATGGTATTGTTACTTCTTTCCCATAACCCTGATCGTTCCAAAACCAGCATTTTCAAGAACTATATTTCCAGGAACAAATCTGAGAGAATGAGCAAAAGAGCACAACGTCATGTCTGGTAGCATGTGTGCACAGGACAGCTATCAGGAAGAGAAGGGTCTCTGCAACAATATGAGCATGATGTTCCTGTTCACAATCCCATTTATAATTACTTGGGGTCACACACCATAATTTGGAAGCCATTTGCTTTAAGACTCCCAGGCCTGATGTATACATTAACTCTGAAGACATACTCTGCCCTTAGTTGGTGATATTTAACTTCATTAGTTGGTAGTATTTAACTTGTCAATTTTCAGTTAATTCATAATTTTATGGTCATTGTTGATCACCTGAGTAAGCAATAGCACCAGGAGCCTTGTGAAACCTTAAGAAAGGAAGGAGGTAGAAAGTTGCCTGAAAACTCTGCAAACACAGAAGTTGGCTCTTTTAGAAGATATTGCTTGGAATTTACTTGTGATCCATACAGCTCTGCTCCAGAATCTAAACAATATTTCCTAGTCTGTGCTGCAGTTTTTAGGTACAGCTGGCTGTCCTTGTGTGAAGTACAGGTGTCTGCTGAGGAAGGCAGGAGCCTCCCTTGGAATGGAAAATGTTAACCCTTCCCCTCCGAATTACTGTAATTTTGAAATTAAAGGGTTCTCAGGCAAAGATATGGGAGTAGGAATAACAGTTCTTTACTAGTATTTATAATAAAGCAAACAAACAACAGCTCCTATGGCATTAACAACAAAACAGAACCAGGAACCCGGTCCCAGCCCTCTGGGCCTGCAGGCACTGTCCCCTTGGGTGCAGTGATGGTCACAGCCGGCAGGGGGCGCTGGTGGCGCGGGGTGGGCAGGGCAGGTGCGATGATTCCCCCGCGGCTGCAGGGGGCGCTGTGGCGCGAGCTCCAGGAGCACATGGTATGGCGGTTCAGTTGGCAGGGGAAAAAATAAAGATGGAAGGGAGGCTCTGCTTCACAAACCCCCCTTCAGCAGTCGGTCCCGGTGCCCTAGCAGGACTCTTGGAAAGCAGCAAACCGGGAGGGCAGGACATCTCAGCAGGCAGGGGGTGTGGGGCTGCAGCGCAGTGAAAAAACCCAGAGCAGTGGCAAAGGAGCGGCGGGGGCGGGGCAGGGGCAGCCCGGCTCCCAGCAGGGCAGGGAGAGGC
>WEKY01037900.1:71905-186740 GCA_013390045.1 Picathartes gymnocephalus | reverse complement strand
TCAGTGCCAGCCCAGCCTCTGCCCCCGCCTTTTACCAGTCTAATTCTCGAGATATCCCCCCACCCCCCTCCAAGAGAAAACTCCCAGTCAGAACAGTAAACAGAGATGCCCTTTTCCTCAGGCTTAGCCACATCCTTTGTTCTTCTTAAGTACCCAGTACTTAAGGCTACTTAGCAACTTAATGGGAAAAAATTCTATACTGTTAAAGGAAACAAAAGGAAAGACAACCTAACCCCCAACACTGGCTCACAGTGGAATTTTTCACAAATGAAGGGGTTTCCAGATTCAACACAAAGGTGCTTCAGAGGGCTTCCCTTCCTTGCAGTAACTGGCTGTAATGATACAGGGCTCATACAGCTGCCAGGTTTCAGTGAAGCATGAGGACATCACTTGAACTGCTTCTGAAAGCCTCCTGATTCATCCAGGTCCCCAGCCAAGGATGCTGCCCAGTGTAAGGCTGCTCACACTTCTGTCAGCACCAACTTCTTCCCTCATGGTACAGGTGGGCACCTGGACTCAGGGGAGGAGTCACAAAGCCTTTCCAGTTTACAAGAACAGGAGTGAAGGATATTCAGCATAGCCAGAAAACTGGTGGCGTTCTATTTGGAAAGTGTTTGTGTTGTTTCAGGTCTCCCATGGCTGTTCCCCCACACAGGGACTTTCAGCCAGGAGTCCAAGTACCCTGTTGAACTCCTAAACCACTCTGGCTTTGGTAATTTCTTGTCTTAGCTGAGAAACATCATCTGAGAAACAATTTCCTGATGGACATCTTGTCAAAACAAGCAAGTTCCTGGGAAGTACTTAAGTTCCAATGAGTTTCATTTTTTGATGAAAAAATAGTTTGTCAGTAAAATCTACACAAGCTTCAATAGGGACTCTTCTGGTACTGAAATTGGTGCCAGATGGGCATCAGTCCTTCCACTGTTGAAGGCAGCTGGAGTTTTGCCACTGACTTCAAAGGAATTAGGATCAAGCCCATGAATTCATGACTGCACTTTTTATTTAGCTTTCTGAATAATTTATAAGTAAAAATAGGTTGTATTCTCCCACTCTTTCTGATGTTGAGTAAAGCTGTATTTGGTTACTTCTTGCTTTCAAAGGAGCTTTGGTGCAGTCATGAGCATCTCATTATGGAAAAAGGTGTCCATAGGGGACAGATAGGAAGAAAAAGGAAATCCTTAGGCATATCGAAGGCACACAGCAGATCAGAGATTCAGAGATGACAGATCAGAGCAAGAGAGCCCTCATACTTGGAGCTGAAGGCTAAATAGCTAGCATTGTTTCAGGAAGTGGAGGGGGATCTAGAAAGCATACTTCTTTTTGGTGAGTTCATCTATTTTTAATGATACTGCATTTAGTTTTATTTTCTTTTTTCTCAGTTCTTTAGACATTAGTTTCCATAAAGTTTCTTGCTGTGCTTAACTCCTGAACAGACTCTGCAGCAGACTACACATTTCTCTGGGATACACCAAACTTGTTCTCCACCACTGCAAACCATTTTCCTTCTTAAAACTATTTGGAAAAAAGGGGAAGGAAAAAAAATTCCCAGTTCACCACCCAGGGCTTAGTGTTTACTTCTGCTGCACGCATCATTTATTTTCATTCTGCAAGATCATGATGGCACGCTCATCCAAGCACATGCTGTTCTAATATGCTACGTTCCTTCAGCCCCTCAGTGTGTTGGAAGTGACACTGCTGCTAAATGAGAAAGATCTTGTAGGACAGGCAAATAGATTGCTAAGTACTGCTGCCTTTCAAAGACCCACATTGTAGACAAAAATTATTGGCTTGCTTTGTCTGGACTATACATTTTTGTGTATGTGGCCGACCCTTGTTAGGAAGGCTATCTGCTGTAGGGTTTAGGGACTTCGTTCCTTGAGACATGCTGACATATTTAGCAGGCTGTTGGAAAAGAGAATGAGACTTATGCCTCAACCTATGACTGGAGGAACAGAACACTTGAAGTCTGAGATGTGCAGAAATACTTTCTGCAGCTATCATTTTGTTTGAATCTGTTCAAGCAAGCCCATGTACTGCACTTCTTATATTTTCTGGGTGCATGGAATAACTCTGCTCTCAATCACAGTGTGGGTTTCAGAAATATATCTTCCATGATGGATAAAACACTTGCAGAAAATCTGTTCCACATTTGCTTGTTCCTCCCTGGCAATAAATTAGAAAAGGCAATAGTGGATTGTTAGAGATTAACACAAAACCATTAAATAATGCTTTGGTTTAGCTATAATATTTTCTCTTAAACTGTGCCTTACTAATTACTCTTCATAAGATGGTGCCTAAATGAATAATTGAGGTAGGATTTTTTTGGTTTTGCCGAATGAATTTAAACTGTTCATGGAGAACTTTGGAGGCTTTCTCTAAGCACTTTTAAATCTGAATTAACAAAACATATAGAAGATTAAAATTATAGATGAATTCAATATGACTTGGTCAAAGAGCCTTTGGCACAAATTTGTCTGCTAATACCCCATTAGTAAGCTCTTGGAATTGTTGTGTGTCGTCTGTACTAACCTACCAAAGAACATGTAAAGTATTAGGTAAAGTATTAAGTACTTCCTCCTAATGTCCATTTGAGTCCAAGGCTGTTTTGCTACTTGGCTACAGCAGAAGAAAGATTGTATCCTGCATTTGCCGGTAGGGATAATAGTAAGGAAAAGCTGTTTTAGCTTTCTGAAAGACTACTTTTTGAGTCTGAAAATGCTTTTACAGATGCAGTCCTCTCAGGAACCCAGCAGAGACAGAAGAATCTTGTATAGTTATGCCCTTAGTTACTTAATAACTCACTGTGCTTCAGAACATAAATTAGAATACTAGCAAACTAGTTTAATGAGGGCGTACGAACTTAATATTTCCTTAAAGTACCTACTCTGAAGTGAAAACGCAGTAATAAATTCAGACTGTTTATTTTAATCACAAAATCAGATATGGAACTGCAAGTTGCCAAAGTCTCCGCAAGGCATAAAATAGGGATGTGCGTGATCTTCTCAATATTTATGAACCGTAAAGTATAAAAATCAGCAGTCCCTAGGTGAAAATATTTTCAGGCTTTCAGGGGGACATTTTGAAGATGTTTTATTAATAATTTTAATTTTCTTTTCTGCTCTGCTCAGTGGTTCCTTTCCCAAAAACTTGAGCATGATATTTTTTTTTCCAATTTGTTCTTTTCTATTAGGTATGTAGAGATTTGTGGAGATTTGCAATTTTTTGCTTTCAAAACTGGTTTGAATCTTATACCTGTATTTCTTCTCTATATCTTCTGATCTTATACCTGTATTCGAACAACACCATTCTTTAGCTAATAGTTTCCATACAGACAGAAAGAAGAAGGTTTTGTAGCAAATGAAAGTCTTAATAAACTGTGCTTTCTGGTCCAAATTAGGTCCAGTTTATTAAAATACTGAATCACGTGTGTAAAACTGAGAATTTAAGCAAGCTTTACTTATTTAGAAAAGAATGACATTTTAGTCAGGCATTAGTAACACTTTGGTCTGCACAGTATCAAGTACATGCTGAAGTATATTTGTAAGCTACACAGTGAGGTCCTCTGTTTAGTAAAGCAGATGAAATTAATCCCTTACCCAGACCTAAACGACTGGAAAGTAAGAGTATTCAATGTCAGAATTGTCCTCTGTCTTACAGAAGACAGCACTATCAGTAAAACACCACAACCCAGAAGCTGCTGTTGTGACCATGGTGTATCCAAGTGTCCCTTGGAAGTCTAAACTGAGATAGAAGAATTTTGCCACTAACATGCATAACTGGCATATTTCTCAAGGGAGATGTAGTAAAGATTAATTATTTAAATCTGACCTAAATTTCCCATGTTTCTCTCTTGTTCCATAATAGTAACAATAATAAATTCAAAATAATAATATCCTATTTGAACTAAACCTAGAGTTAATTGTCACCCATACTGGACAAGAAGTAGATTTTCCTTACTCTTCCTTCCATCTGGGGTACATAAGTAGGTGCATAATGTTGTCCATTAAAACTGTAGTTCATTAAGTCACATCAGGATATAAAGAACATATTTGGTCCCACGTGGGACCATCAGGGCAGATGACAGTTTCTCTCCTGTTTCCACTCATCCTTAAAAGTGAAATATGTTGAAACCATTTACAGGTAGTCCCTTTTAAACCCACATGTATTAGAAATTAGAAATGTCCGTGTATATGTGTGCGTGCAAGCACGTGCAACAGAGACTGAGAGAAAGTTACCATAACACATTCTGCAGGAAAAAAAATGAGATTTATCTAGAGACTAATAAAAAATAATTTTGGCAGCGGAGAAGTCCTGAGTGATGTAGCTTAATATTTGTCATCTATGTGGTAAAGTCTCAAGTAGGGTATCTAAGACAGTCATATCTAAAAGCCAGAAGAAGGAAAAAACCTCTCCCTTAGTTCATATTGCATGGGGTCTCTGCCTGGACACTAAAGTCATGACAGCTTGCATTGTGGCAGGGTGGAGAGTATGGCTTCCTGAGCAAGGCCACCAAATTTTTAATGACCAGCACTTGATTACTGCTCCCATGGTAGGAAAATGTTTGGCAGTGAACAAGGCTCTGTGCACAGAGGTATTCTACTCGCACTCTTCTTCACTCCCAAAATCAGGTGAGCTGGAGCTGTCTCTGCTGCGATTCCTCACAGCTGGGGAAGGTCACTGAGCCAGTAGTCACTGAGACCCTGTGAACAGTTTAGCTGCACCATCTCATCACATCTCTTGCATGATAAAGTCCCTCAGATAATATAAGGCTTGCTGTTGCAAGATTTTGCATTTCTAGACAGGATTGAAGGGCTGCTGGGAATGTTTGACTGGTTTGGCATTCAAATCTAAGCCTTATGCCTCTAAATCCTATGACAAGTTTTCTAGGAGATCCCCTTTATAAAGAATGGATTTGGGGTAAAATCAGTCTCGCTGCAGTCTCAAGGGCATAAGTCTCAAGTCACTTTAGGCTTAGCAGGACCAGAATTTCAAATATAGGTTCTTTCTAGAGAAGGGATCAAAACTGAGCGAGAAAGTTGAGTTCTGCTAGCAGAGATTGTCATAAGAGCTACAGACTTTCAGAAATGTCAAATTCCTGACACTGACTGTGGGTCAGAACTTTCCATTGAGCTTCTCATCTGGAAGCAAATCTGCCTGAAGATCAGATGACAGACACCAGAAAGCAATGCTTGTTTACATACTCAGAGTTTAAAACAAGAAATTTGCAATCATGTTTATGTTTTTCAAAGGGTTTCTAAAAGTTTTTTGTGAAGAGGAAGAACTGTTTGCTTTTACAAAGTAGTAAGCAGACTTTTCTCTGGTATTCATAGCCTATTTGGGAAGTACTTTCTAGCATCTGTGGGCAAAGCTGTTCAAAAGCAGTTCTCTACAAAAATAAAGTCGTAAGGCTATAAAGCATTTTTTATCTTGGCAGACCAAAATAATTTTTTCCCAGTACTTCAGGAAGCCTCTGACATTCTCAAAAGTTCATTAGCTTGACTGTTTGGGGAAGAGTTTTCTTTCTGTCTTTAATCTTCTACTGATATTGAGGTTTACTTTTGTTTATATCAATACAGGGCTATTTTTTATCACTTCATGTTTAGATGCTTGCTCTCTTATTGACATTTCGACTAGGTACTGCTTTGAACAAAAAAGTAAGGGAATTTGTTGTTTTATAAAGAACAGCTTCAGTGTTAAATTGGATTCCTGACAGTGGGATTTATAATTTAATTCTTATAAGAGATTCTGAGCTTGATAACAAGAGCTGGAGCACTTCATCGTCCACATGTAGCATGTTGTAAAATCAGAAGTTCTAAATTCCTTAACTCTATTTTTTCCCATCTCAAAGAGTTAAAATATATTCTTTTTCTTCTTGCTGTTGATTAGCAAAAATTTCTTCACCCTCTGCTGTAGAAGAGTCATGCATATTTGATAGCTTTATCCTTTTCTGCTTAATATTTCAAGTAATTCAGCTAGACTATCTTCATCAATGGGGTAAGCGGAGCTGTAACACCTACTTAAGGGAGGGAAGCCATCTGGTTTCCTTGCAACCTGGAGCCTGCTGGCAAATATTAGGTTGTACCAATTTAGAGCATGATGAAGTGGGAAATAATGGACATTTCTGAAGAATCTGAAATAGGATCAGCTGTTATTGGCAAAAATTGGCAGGTGCAGTGCACTACGCTGGGTGTAAGCATGGTCTCAAGTTGGAGAGTGCAGCTGGGAAAATGACTTGCTAATTGAATGGTTGCAGGACTCCCTGCAGCTCTGAAAGTAGTGCAGGATCATTAATTGGAGGCTCTTGGTTGACTTGGTGGAAGCTGTAGCAGAAAGAAGGGTCTTGCAAGTTGAGGTTTACTTTGTAGGTGCTAGTGTGTTTTTCGCCTGTTACACTGAATGAGTCCTCGTGGAGTCAGAAGTGCTTTTAAGTGCTCAGGAGAACTGGCTTAAGGGTAGCAACGTCTATTCTTTTATTTACAGCATGGTGACAGTGGTTGGGAGTTATAAAAGCTACACAATTACACATTTGTTTAACTGCACATTTCTGTTGTTATCTTTCCCTTCCCTCTCTTTTTCCCTTTTATTTTCACTTGTGTTAGGTTTCAAATTTGGCTTGGCTTGGAGCAGCAATGATTCTTTTTTTTCTATTTAGAGCCTTGGAAGAACTTGTCCTCAATTGTTTCTTGGATGCTGCCATAATTCATAAAAGTGGTTATAGAAAAAAAATGGTTTCGTTTTGGTCCAGAATAGTATTACATACACCTGTGGTTTATGTGGGTCTCAGAATAGCAGTGAATGTAAAAGCACGTGTGCATTAGCTGTGGCTCCCTTTTTCATATGTTGTTTTTATTCATTAAGTGCAAACATACTGTGGTGCATCCTAGTTTAATATAAAGGTCTGTTGGCAAAATGTGGCATTTTCCATCAGCTGTTAAAACCCCTCAAGGGAAGATGTATTGGCAATGAGTGCTGTGCAGAAAGCACTGCTGCCTTCAGAGTGCACTTCATGTATCATCAGTGATTATAGCATCCCTGGCCTTTACAGACACGAGGTTATCTGTGAGTGTGGACTGGATGAGGAACAGCAGCCTGAAAGCTGGCCTGAGCCTCCTAGTTCATTGTTCATGGGCTGTAGGTCAAATGTTAAACCCTTCAAGAGAACTGATGAGACCATTTTTCAAGCTGGACCCTGAGCAAGTCTTCCAGTGGCCATTAAGCTCTTCCAAAGTTTAGGTGATAGAGCTGGGGAGAATGCCTTCAGTTTGCATCTGCATTTGGATAACCTGTGTTAGGTGGGAGGCAGGGAGATGAAACTGGAGAGATTTGGAAACTGTACCCTTGGATCAAAACTATGTGTGGCATACGTCAAGCACAGGCCTCTGATAGAACTGAGAATAGCAAAACATTGATGAGGAGGCTCCTGCCTCCTTCCCCTGCCTCTGATTCAGCAGACTGGGACAAACTGGTTTGGGGAATGCCATGTTTTTAAAAGTTGTAGCTTGATGTGGACCAATTTATGGTTCCTGGTTCTAGCCTGACTCCTCCTGCTGCTTACTCTGCCTCTATTGATCTTCCTGGAATTAACAAGTGGATGGAAATAATTCACCTGGCCTCATAAATCAAATAAATCCATAGAATCATTTAGGTTGGAAAATACCTCTAAGGCCATCCAGTCCAACTGTTAATTCAGCACTGCCATGTCCACCACTAAAACCACAGCCTTGAAGTGCCATGTCTTCTAAGTCTTTGAAATACCTCCAGCAACAGTGATTCCACCACTTTCCTGGGCAGCCTGTTCCAGTGCTTGACAACCCTTTCCATGAAGACATTTTTTCTAATATCCTATCTAAACCTCCCCTGCCATAACATGAGACCATTTCCTCTTGTCCTGTCAGTTATTACCTGGGAGAAGAGGCCAACTCTCACCGTGCTACAGCCTCCTTTCAGGTGGTTGTAGACAGAGATAAGGTCACTCTGAGCCTCCTTTTCTGCACTGGAGGGAACTCTCTACAACTCCTTTTTTATCTTTTCTTCCCACACAGCTGAATGAATCTGCCAAGCAGCTTATGGAGATGGACAAGTCATGCTCGGCTGCTGCCTCTGGCTGTGACATACCGCTGGTGACGGAGACGGTGGCAGTGGCAGCAGCAGCAGCGGTGGGTCTGGCGCCGTGCTCCACGCTGGCCGGCGCAGGGGTGGCCGGGGCGGCCCAGCGGCAGGTGGAAGGCAAGAAGAACACCAAGAAGCGCCACTCCTTCACCGCCCTCAGCATGACACACAAGTCCTCCCAGGCCACCAGCAACCGGCACTCCATGGAGATCAGTGCCCCCGTCCTTATCAGCTCCAGTGACCCACGGGCAGCTGCCAGGATCGGGGACCTCACCCACCTCTCCTCCAGCGCCCCGGCCCAGGTAAGGTGGGGTGCAGGTGGGGTTTGGGCATCCTTAGCAGGTGGCACGCCCTTGTGTCACCTCTTCCAAAATTGCTCATCCTCACACAAAGCGGTCACGTGGTGCTGTCATCCTGGTGTGACAGTACTGGGCATCTGCCATTCCCATCCTTGCATTAATAAGTGGGCAGATGTGAGTAGCCAGAGGATAAGGCCAAATTGGATTCACTACTACAACACTTCAAAAAACAAAAAGTAATCCTGCAATTTGTTAGAAGTAATGCAACTGTTGCACCAGTTTCTGTTGTAGAAAGGAGTAATTTTGAGTAATCCCATTACCCTGAACTTATCTGTTACTCTGCAGGGTAGCAATGTCAGTATGAAATTCACACACTGGGGATAAAAAAAGATTTTTGGAATAATTATTTCTGTACAGATCACTGGAGGATGAGCAAATGTGCTGTACTTTGACAAGTGTTGCACCCAGCAAGTAGCTGCTGTTCAGAAAAACCCAAGGAGTTTTTAAATCATCACACAAGCTGAGAGTGCAGCCGTCTCCATCCTTCCCCCTCTCAAAGGAGGATGCAGAAGAACATCCTCCCAGACATCCTCACAGGTCCCAAAAGGAGCTTCCAAGAGGCTGCTTCTGGGGTCCTGGCAGAAACAGGAGCCAAATTCACCAGAGGTGCATTAAAACCTTTGCAATTGCCCACTGTTTCTATGGATAAGGAAATCCAACTGGCAATTTGTAGTTTGAAGGTGTAGAAGAGAAAATCACAGTCCCAAAGCTCTTCTGCCTCAGCCTTCCTGCCCAGTCATCTACACACCGTGTGCAGATTAGCACCCACAGGTGGTTTATAGACCAGTTCTTCATAGTCTGTGCTGTTTGTTAGTGCCTAGATACCCTAAGCATGGCAGGGTCTTCCCACACATAATTTCTCTGAGAAAAGCCATCCTTGCCCTTTTCCTCTCTCTGGACATACTTTCTGGCCCCTCACATCTGTGTCCCCATACAGGGACAAACATGGGTCATTTGCCATCCCTGTGGTGGTCTGGAGCAGGAAGCAATCCATGTTACAGTCACTGCCACCTTCTGCTCCTGCCTCAGCTGCTCACCTCCCTCCACTGCCTATCCACATGTAGGAGCCAGAGAGGCAGCTCTGTCCAACTGTAATAGCACTCATTTTCTTCCACATGCCTTTCCAGGAATGGTTTCTGTTGTGTAAGGTCTTCCCCTGCTATCAGCCCCCATCAGGAGGGTGAAGGTGAAGATATGGCCCCCACACAAAGCAGCATGGTGTCAAGATGTACTGGGACATCCGTGAAGCAGCGCAAGCACTACACATGAGGGTCCCAAACTTGTCAAGTAAATGAGACCCAGGTTTTTGGCACTGAGAGTGACACATTTGGACTTCAGAGAGATGTGATAGACAGTGGGTTTTCTGTTCCTGTGCTAGTCAACAGAAATACAACACACACCCTTTTTTGTTAGAGTCATGTGAAGACTCATTCTGAGCCAGTAAACCACAAAAGTTAGACTATGAAATAAAAAGTGCCTTGATTGTTCTCCCGTTTTAACAGAACTGGTATGCAATACCCCGCTCATTTCTCAAACAGTTTTATCATTTGCACACAAGTGGTAGAGGACAAGAAGGGCCTGATATTCTCAGGGACAAGCTATAATTATCAAAATCTAGCCCACAGGAAGCTTGGTTGGGTCTTTTGCAGCAGATGGGAAGACATGTAATTGATGCCATGGTTAAAAGCTCATCTAAGGCTTGGGTATAATGAAGCCCATGGTGGGAACAGGTTTGGGGAATGGTTCTGCCTCAGGGCACAGAACCAGTTTGCAGACAAGGCAGCTGAGCATATGTCTCTATCACTGCTGGTCAAAAACTGTCTTGGCCAAAATCCAGGCAAGGGAACAAGAGTCCTGGTGGCTCAGATCAACCTTAGTGAAAAGAGGCTTCCCTCTGTCAAAAAGTGTCATTGCACCCTGTCCCTGTAAATGCCAAGTGTGGTATTTACATGTATGAACATGTATCTCTGCTTTTAGAAACCTTGCTTTCTAATTTGTGGGATTTAAACATTTTCCTTAGAAAACTTTGCAATGAATATAGATCTATAGGGGAAAAAAAGTGGGGCTGAAATTTTCACTATGTTCTCTTGATTGTAGGAGCAGGCTTCAGAAAAATGCTTGTAAGATCAGCAATAAAATCACAAGAGCTACAAACATGAATTCACCTGCTTTTAAGCCTTCTTAGTTAGGTCTACAAAAAATACAGAATTTGGCTCTTACCAAATGTACATTAAAATTGCGCAGCTATATTTATATAACTATTAATCCCATTATAATAGGGGTTACATTTTAATTTAAAATGTCAGAAATTCAGTCTCTTCTCTGCCATCTGCTAAGACCTGACATGGCTGTGAAGCAATTAATGATGCTTCAGCCTTAGACAGAATATCAGTTCAGCACTTTTCTTTTATTCACACGGCTGAATGCCAGCCAGAGTAGCATAAACAATGGGCCCCATGAGCTCTTACATCAAAGCATTCAGGGCACTGAGAATCTTGTCTTCAGATTTTTTGCTCTAAAATGCACTTGGCATTTCTAAGGTAAATGCCCTGTATGTCTTGTTCAGGGTTTGACATCTTGACAAATCTGCAGACTGATTCTACTCTTACTTCAGAAGTGCTCAGGGGCATTGCTGAGAGCATGGGCAGGTTGTAGGAAGGCTGTGCATGTAGCTGCCAAACTCACCAGTGAGCTCTGCTGCAGGAAGATGTCTCACCTTTTCCTCTCTGTCCTGCATGTCGTTGTCACAACCCTTGAATGGTTCTCTCTGTAACCATCTCAGGCCCTTGGCAGTTTGCAACAGCAAATTCAGCCAAATCTTATTTCTTATAAGGGAAACAACAAATTTACAGTGTCAGTATCTAGCAAAGTTATGCCTTTTTTTTTAACTGGAATGTAATTTGGTTTATTGTGTCTTTATATCTCGACCTTTAAACTTCCAGGCACTTTTTCATTTAATAGAATCTATTTAATAGATCTCTTAATACAAAGAAATAAAGGTATTTTGTTCAGTTTAGTAGGTATGAGTTTCTCTGGAACATATCAGGATTGGTATTCAGCTTGCAGGGGGATTCTACATTTTGAAAAAGTACAACACAGTTTTCTTATAGCCTGTCCTTTGAACAAGCAGAATTCAATTACAGGAGTTCTTGAATGGCATCCAGTCCCCTACCTCAAGGCAACCAGCTGGTGCCCAGCAAAAGTCTTCTCAAAACAAGCATCCATTTTCCTTGTAGACCTACATCTGAAGCACTTGCTTTCTCTCTGCTGACATGAGAAGAAACAGAGACATGTAGGCCTTACTGCCTAAGTTACTGCAGGAACTTAAAATTTAGGTGAAAATTTTACATGTTTCAGTAAATGTAGCATATATTCCACCCCTTAGAAGTTATTTCATGTGTAGTACTTTATTCTTGTGGCTTTTGTTAATTCTTGTGAATTGAAACCTGACTTCCACAGAGCTGACATGTTTTTTTGTTTTTGTGAGTCGATAGACTATTATAAGCCTCCAGGAGGGCACAGATTTCTACATATTGTGCACTGACATGCAGACCAGACTATGAAATCACATGTTTTGAAAGCAGTTCCGCATATCATTAATTTAATAATTGAAGACTGCTGACCTTCCATAATATGTACATTGTTCTTTAAGCAGAACCAGCTCAGCTGTTTTCCAAAAGCCAAGATGTATTCTGAAATTAATGATGGTCTTAAAAAACACCTTTACTGACTACAAACTCTGGGATGCTTGAAAGGTAGAAGAATCAACTTGAAGTCACCTCAGCTGGATAAAATAGTGACTGGAATTCCACAACAGCCAGAATATAAAGCATTTAATTTAAAAGAGGCAATGCTGGAATCCTAATTTTGCCTGCAACTAAATTTGCTTGTATGCTTTTTGTTGCATGCAAGCATCACTCATTAAGCGTAAGATCTCCATCTGAAAGGTAATAGTGTCTGTCCATCATGCAGAATGTCCTGTCATACTGGCAAAATGGATTTTGATTGAAGATGTAAGTAGTGCTGCAGGCCTGTGATGGAGCTGAAGCTGAATTAGGTTATGGGTGCAGGGGAGCAGTTCGTAACTGAGACTCCCTGGGGAGTGGGGGAAGTCCCCCTGGAAAGTAATCATGCCTAGGCCTCAGATGGCTTGTCTTGCTTCCATTTTCACCCCTTATGAATTATTTGTTCCTGCTAGCTGAAAAGGTCATGGGTCAGTACTGCTCCAAATCCCCTGGATTTTGACAGAAAAAGCGTCTCATGAATAATGAAGCATGGCTTTGTGCACACCAGGGTAACAGCTGAGTGAGGAAGAAAGGATCCTCCCCACAGAAGGAACTTCTGTGTGTGTTTTGAACAACTCATCGCCATGCACAAGAAGTCAATTTGTATCTGCAAGTATTAGTACAAGCTCCTAACCAGAGGACACATGTTCAGGAAAAGCTGAGAACAATGTCTTGCACGCTCCCAATCCCAAAGAGTGACAGCATTTGAAATGAAAAATTTTCCTTGAAGTGTCTTGCTATATAAATCATTTGGAAGTGTGTCCTTATCAGTTATTTAGAAGTACTGAATTTTAGCTGAGAAAATGTAATAGCAGAACTCTGGCTGAGCCGTGGCTGATAACCTAAATGTGCTGACCATGAGAGGCATACAGATTATACCTAAAATGCTGAGTCTAAAAATGAACCTTGAATTTTCAAGTGCACAACAAGTTCTGAGAAAATAAGTGAAATTCAGGTATTTTTCAGCTTTGGCTGGGAGTCCAAATTCTATCCAACCTGCTCTATTGCTGACTGCGAATGACAACTGACTGGACATAAGAGGAAACAGGTGAAACCAAGGGCAGCTATTTCAGGAGGCTGCAGCAGTCAAAATGGCAAAAGAGAAGAAATATTTGTCCAACCTGTCTTTCTGTCTGTCATTTAGATCAAAATATGCCACAAAAAAATGCATAAGAGCCTTTGCTAAGGTCTAACATTAATTAATTGTCTTTGTACATTTCCAGGTCTATTCATAGTAATTTATAATTGATTCCAGACATTGCCTATTCCAAATAACTTTACCTTGTTGGGGGCTTGTAGGTGGGAAGGAGTTAGCTTCTTTTAAACAGAAATTTTTAGGCAGGAATGTTAGCAGCTTTTTTTTTTTTTTGGCTACCAATAGGTCTCTGAATATTCTCTGTGCATTTTGGGATATATTAGATTATTTGTCAAAACTGTTGCAAATGAGGCTCATGAGCTGACTCAGTCTATGGACTGATTACATAAGGTACCAGGAATTCAGGTCAAAGCAAAATTGTTTTTAGGGAACTACAGGTTAGAGACAGTGTCTTCTCTTTTTCCTATAATATGCTTTATCACAAAGACAATTTGAAAGATTTTTCAAGAACCACAAAACCTAATTTTTTACAAGAACTAGGAAGAGAAAGTTGTGCTTTAGAAGGGTTATTCAATTGTGCATGAAATCCCATTGCCAGTAAAAGAAAAACAATATATTTTTTTCCAGATGCTCCTCAGGGTAGTAACCCAAAAACACTTTGCCACTGAGATAATTTTTGCGCACAGCAAATCTTGAGGCTTTACAGTACCTGCCAATCAGCTACTGGTTTGGAAGTCTCAAGAGCAAGTGAGATACTGTCTTGGTTTTTACCCCATACCATAAAATCCTGTTCATCCAGCATACGCTATGTGTACATGTATGACATCTGAGCAGAAATTACTAAAGTATGTATTTTCCTCTTTTTGTTTGCTTGGAGGTTTTGTTTATTTGTTTACCACTATTTCCTCCCTGGAGGGGGACTTCCTACAGGAGGCATTGCACAGGATCATGATGAGTTTGTTGTACAGTTATCAAAAGGACAACTATGAGTGTGGGACTAAATTAACGTCTTTTACAGGTCAAGCTTTTACTTGAAGCCTTCCTGAGTCTTTGCATTTGATTTTTCATGTTCTTTGATCCCAAGATTACAAGAAACTATTTACTACAAACCTATTTAAAATCTTGTGGTGGAGAGCTATACCCTGGTGCTCAGTGCTGAAGGGGTTAGTCTGAGAGAAACAAGGCTGAATAAAATATAATTCTCATGATGCTCATCCACGTGATGCTTAATTAGTCCTCATTTGGGGGAACTGAGAAGCTGGGAGCCAGAATAATCAGTGCTTTTATGGATGGTAATGTCAGATGAATCTTCAGAAGAAAATGACAAAAATATTTGGGCTTTTTTTTCTTCTAACTTTCAGGCATCATTAGATTGCAGGATAGTGGAAATGGAAGCTCAGGAAATTAATTTAGTTGACTTCTCCAGCTCTCTGCATAGCTCGATGAGCTACTGAAAGAATACATGGTCTAGAGTTTTTGGTCTATTACAAACCAAAAATAATCAGGGCCAACTTGGTCCTAGAACAAGCTGGCATAATACTCTGCCCCACCTTCATCCACAGCCACAGATACTTACCGGTTGTAAGAACCCTTCGGTAAATCATATAAATTTAGCTCCAGTTTTTGCAGGAATGAATTGGGTATTTATGCAACTATTTATGCAGCTGCAGCTGTTATCCTGCACATTTGTTTGTTTTTCACACACACTCTTATGGAAAAAAAAAATTCTGCCTCTAGAATTGATACGTCCATTTCAGCCCCCACTTTGATAATTAGCATTTGATGAGGCTACTTGATCTTGCTTGTAACACTTTTCATCAATACTTGGTGGCACTACCATGCATTAAGTGCTAATACATTATTCCTAGGAACATTAAGGTCCAGAGTGATTGCCACAGTCATTGTTTTATGGAGTCAGCAAATTAGAGAAACGAGTCACAGGAATCTTAAAGACCATTAGCCTGTTTTTATGATATTTCCAGAGGATGGTATGTCAGCTTATGTGAGTTGAATGGGCGTTTTTCTCTTATTTTAAAGTAATATTGAAGAGAAATTTAAAGTAAGCTGTAAATATGCATTCAAGACATTAAAAGAATTTTTCCTGAGAATTAATGAATATCATAAGTGCCCTGTGGTGAGAGAGTGCTGGATTTTCTTTGAAGTCAAAACTGAGAATTCCAATTGGTGATTTTCTAGATGATAAGAACATTCGTCTGATAGCAACAATTATTTTCCAGTGAAGGCTACTGCAACCTCCAATATTACTGTACTCTGTTCCTAGTTTTATCACTGTCTTCTTGACTTCTATTTCATTCAAAGACTGAGTCCCTTGCATTTGCAAGGCACTTCACTAATCCCTACAGGCACCATGTCTTTTCAAATTAAACCACAAATGTGGCCCTAAAGTACTGGTGAAAATCTAAAGTAAATCTGAAAAGGAAAGAAAAACACAATTTATGCTGGAAGTCCAAACTAGTCATTCTTATGCTTCCATAAAGGTGTGAATGGGAAAAGAGAAAAGGAATGAATTTGAGACGATGTTTCAGCCCAGATGAGTACTTATTATGTTAATTTCCTGGTCTCTCTAGGCTCCTCAGCAATATTTGGGGACCAGTTTTGTTTCAGTGGTCATAAGGAAGCTGTTGTGTTTTTAAGGAAAAAAAAGGCAAAAAAAGTCCTTTTAATTTTACTCCCCAGTCCATGAGTACATAATATCCTACTACACCAGAGCAGGTGGTGATTAAAACAGAAGGTACAGCATGAGCTGGGAGTGAAATACCTGTCATGCAGCACCATCGTGCCTGTGTGTATAGTCTGGGAGTTTTACTCAAGATTTAGCCTTGTACAGTACAGGTGGTGCTGCTGTGCTACCAATGGTCACAAAGAAGCAGAAGTTAGTGCAGAAGTATCTGGAGGTGGCTTTCAGCATGCCTTTGTGCAGCTGCTTTTCCCTGCTGGCTGGCATCTGAGTCTGTAGTGTCCAGAGGAAAAGAGCTGGTGCTGTTGAGCTGAAACAGTGGTAAGTGGTGCTTGGAGGAGGCCAGATTGAAGTGGGAGCAGAAGAAGTCCAATTTGGCTGTTCAGTGGCCTAAGTAAATGGGATCAGAGTTGGCAGTGTCTAGTTCAGAAAACTGCATGCCATCATTACAGTAAACGGCCTCCTAATCAAGAGGTGTGCACGTGTGATCACCCAGCAGGGCATGCCTGGAAATTCCATGCCCAAATGTTTAAAGGCACTAGATGCTCATAAGGATAGAGAGAAGCACCAAATGGTATTTTCAGAAGTGACTCTTATTATACAAATTGCAGTAAAATCTGTGGGAATCAGGCAGTGAAGTACTTAATGCCTCCCTGAGAAAACTCTGGAAGGTGACTGTTTTTATCAGTAAGTGCCAACATGCCTCTTAAAATCCTGGCTGTCAGAGACATTGCCTACCCATAAAGCTTTAGCAATGCTGAGTAGCAGAGATGGAAGAAGGAATGCTGCAGTGTTTGAGCCCTGCCTGTGAAATGTCTATGCCTGGCTCTATTTGTGTGTCTGGTGCCACAGGAAGATGGATCACATAGGGACATGCCATCAGAAAGCAAGGATGTGGCACACAGACTTCTTAAAAACAGAGAACAAGAAAATCATTGCACTGTCTTGGATTCCCATTCCCCTGAACAGATGAAGAGGAAAGGAGGACATGTTTAGTACCTTGTTCCTTGGATCACAGTAGCAAAAGTACAACCTGGCTCCAGGGCTAAATAAAGAAGGAAAATGAACTAAGTCCTGCTACCTGCTGTGTTCTCCAGGAGGATTATTGGTATTACTGGTAACTGGAGAGATGCACATAAAATTGTATGAAGAGTAGAAAGGTAAACTTCCAACACAGGTAATCAAAAGTATAAAGAAATATGAGATAATTCTATTGCAAAAACCAGTCTCTTCGAAATCTTATTGCAAATAGTATCTTGCAAAATAATCTAGCAATATTGTATTTTATAATATGAGCTAATTAGTGATACATACAGAAGACAACAGGATCTTTAAAGAGTCAGCTTAGAAAGCTTTCACCAACTGTCAGAGACTGTAGTTTAAATGCAAAGCTGGTGAACATTCAGATGCATAGTAGCAATCAAGCAGCAACCAAGAGAATATAGCAAGGAGCACAGAGACACATGAAGGTGCAGAATACTTGTGTGACAGTAAATGTAAAGATGTGAACAGAGGAGCTGAATTCAATGTGTGGAAGGCCAGCAGGTCCTGTGGAGTAAAACCTGATGATGAAAAGCAGGGTCATAGTCCGACTGGAAAGTACACAGTCATGTCAAAGCCTGTAGGGAGAGCAGCTAAAGAAAAACCAGAGCACAGTCAGGAAGCAGGCACTGATTTAGATTTTTGATATATAGGATACTAGGCTGTACAAAATGGCAAAAATGAATGGTTTGTAGGTGCTAGGCTGGCACCAGATGCAGTAATACTGGAGTACTCAGATACAGGCAAGAAACTGAATGTCAGGTAGATATGTGGAGATATCTTTGGGATTATTCAAGGGAAGAAAGCAAAATTGTCATCCAGCAACAGTGAATGGCAGTTACATGATTTCTTAATCCCTTGGACTGTATGTTAGTACAAGCATAATAGAAAGCACTTGAGATCATGCTTTCAGTAACAGAGAAGACACAGAAGGCCCCGTTGTCAGTGCAAACAGGCAAATAGATGACGCTTTAACAGCTGCTCTGCTCTCTGGGCTTGAACTCATCGCTCTGCAGAGTCCGTCAGGCTCAGCCCAAGGGTGCCTGAAGTAGCCACTCCAGACTGGGGTAGCTGCACCTCTGCAAACTGACTTTTCTGCAGTGTGCAGAGGGAGGATCATAGGAGCTAAGGAAGGGTTAGCATGTGTGTTACAGAAAAGATGAAGCACTGGTCATCTCCCAGAGCTGGATATCGTTGCTACTAGTGGAATGAGACCTGTGATTGGAGTGTTGGCACCGAGGGCTACAGGCTTCAGAAGGAGTAGGCAGGACAGGTGAGGGGGAGGTGTAGCACTATAAGTGAGAGAATTGATTGCACAGCCCTTACAGTTAGTGATGATGTGATGAAAAGCCTCTGGGTGAAGACTGGGGGGAAGGAAAACAAAGCAGATATTGTAGAGGGTGTTTACTACTGATTGCCCAGCTGGGATGTAAGCACCGGTGAATTATTCTATAGGCAATTAGGAGAACTCTCTGGTTCAGTAGCCATTGTCCTTATGGGAGATTTCAACTTCCCAGACATCAACTGGAAATACCATACTTCTGTGACAAGTCTTGGCAATCCTTGAGGTTTATAGGAAGAAACTGCTTGCCATTCATACTTAGTGAGCCAACAAGGAAAGATGCCCTCCTGGACTTGCTATTTGTGAATAGAGAAGGACTCATGAGGGATGTGACAGTAGGTGGCTGTCTTGGCTACAGTGTTCATGAAATGGCTGAGTTTAGAATTTTCACTGTAAAGACAAAAAAGGATGGCAAAGTTGCTTCCCTGGACTTCATGAGAGCAAACTCTATGCTATTCACGGCATTATTTAGCAGACTGCCCTGGGAATCTGCTTTTAAGGACTTCAGAGTCCACATGTACTAGTCAGTCTTTAAGATTCACCTTTCAGAAGCACAGGAGGAGACAACTTCACCATGCTGTAAGTCAAGCAATCAGACCAGAGGACCAGCTTGGCTGAACAGGGAACTCCTTGTGTAGGTCAGAAAGAAAAAGGAACTGTATGGCCTCTGGAAGCAAGGTTAGGCTTCTCAGGAACCTGAGTACAGAGCTGTGGTTCATTTACACAGGGAGAAGACATGAAAGGACAAAGCTCAATTAGAGTTTAAACTGGCCAGTGTTGTTACAAATAACAAGAAGGGCTTTCTTTTCAGATGACATCTAAAGAAAATACTGGACTGATACTTGGTGAAGGTAGTGAATACTTGGTGAATCTGACTAACAGGAATGAAGAAAAAGCAGATGCATTCTATGCACTATTTTTCTCAGTCTTTAGTAGACCTTCAGCTTCCCAGTCCCCTGAGTTGGAGGACCACAAGTGTGGGAACAGTGACTTTCTATTTGTGGACACTGGAACTGTAAGAGACCAGCTGTATCAGCTGAATGTTCACAAGTCCATGGGGCCTCATGGGATTCACCCAAGTGTTCTGAAAGAGCCAGTGAATGTTATGGCAGGACCCCTCTCAATCATCTGTCAAAGATCTTGGAGGTTTAGGAAGGCCCTGCTGACTGGAAGCTTGACAATATTACTCTAGTCTACAAAAAAGGCCTGAGGGAAGACCCAGGGAACTACAGACCTGTTAACCTAACCTCAGTTGCTGGAAGGGTTATGGAGATAATTATACTGGGTACTTTTGAAAGGGATTTAAAGAATGTTACTTATGAGTCCTTATGACTCATTTAAAGAATGAGTCGTAAGGAACAGTCACTGTAGGTTCACAAAAGGGAAGTCCCATTTAACTGATTTGATATCCTTCTATAGTAGGGTCACCTGACTAGTGGATGAAAGGAAGGCAGTGGATACAGTTTTTTCAGGATTTTAGTAGGCTTTTGGTACTGTACCTCAGCATCTTTCTGGACAGGTTGTTGAGCCATAGAATGACTGGACTTGTGATGCACTGGGTGAAGAACTGGCCAAAGGCCAGATCTCAAAGGATTGCAGTGAATGGGGCTACAGCTGGCTGTTGACAGGTCACCAGTGGTGTTCTTTGGGGTTCAGTTTTAGGGCCTGTCCTATACACACACACACATACACACACATATATATATATATATTAGTTCTGTCATATACATATACATATATACGCACACACATATATATCAGGATGCAGGAGTTGAATGCACCACTACCACGTTTGCTGATGATACCAAAGTGGGAGGTGCTTTTGACTCTCTTGAGGGATGAGATGCCTTGCAGAGGGATGTAGATACACTGGAGCATTGGCCAATGAGTAATGGGAGGAAATGTAACAATTCAAAATGCTGGATTCTGATCCACCCAGGATGGGGTAATGCCAGGCACAAGTACGGATTAGGAGAGGAGGGGCTGAAGAGCAGCCCTGCAGGAAGGGGTCTGGGGCTGCTGGTGGACACAAGCTCAGTGTGAGTCAGCAGAGAGCTCTGGGAGCCCAGAGGGCAAACCCCACCTGGCGTATATCAAACAAGAGCATCACCAGTCACGCAAAATTATCCCCCTGTATTCAGTGTTGGTGTGGCCTCACCTGGAGCTGTGTGCTGGGTCCCAACATTTGAGAAGGATGTGAAGGTCCTTGAATGCATCCAGAGCAGGACAACAAATCTTGTGAAAGGACTGCAAGGAATGTCCTAAGAGGAGCAGCTGAGGACACTGTGCTTGTCTAGTTTGGAGAGAAGGAGGCTGAGGGGTCACCTCACTGCTCTCTACAACTTCATGCAGGGGTGAAGTGGAGAGGGAGGTGCTGAGCTCTTCTCACTGATATGCACTGACATATACTGGTATGCATTGGAGTGGTTCAAAGTTGCCCCACAGGACATTCAGACTGGACACTAGGAAGCATTTCTTTACTGTGAGAGTGGTCAAACTCTGGAACAGGCCTCCTAGAAAAGTGGTTGATGCCCTAAACCTGTCAGTGTTTAAGAGGCATTTGGACAATGCCCTTAATTGAAGTCAACCTTGAAGTGGTCAGGCAGTTAGATTAGATACTTGTTGCAGGTCGCTTCCAATATAAATATTCTATTCTACTCTATTCCATTCTGTCCTATTCTAGCCTTTCCTGCTGTGATCTTCTCTACTGTTACAGTTTCACCCTGAGGCTGTTCATTCAGGTCTGTTTTTTTCATGAGGTAAAATCAAAATTTTTTTCCTACCAAGGAAGGGTGCGGTCTGATGCATTTTCTTAGAGACAGTTTCTCTCGTTCAGGACAGGCATACAGTGGTAGCACAACATGAAGAAGTTTGAACTAGTTGATTTCTCATTCACCTCTTGGATGAGGCAGCTGCCAGGTGTCTCAGCCCAGCATCTTCTGCAATCCCTAAGCCCATTTACCAGCTCAACATAACAAATGAGAGATCATTCTCCAGCTATCCCTAAATTTTTTAGTGGGTTGGTGTGTTTTTTCTGTAAGTTGATACTAGCTCACTGACGTGAGAGGCAGTATTAATAAAGCCTTAATCACAGAGCTGGAAAGAATGCTTTTTATACATACAACCAAGAGCTGCCTGGATCTTTGTTTGAGCAAGCAGCCAGAAAGATAGAGGAAATAATGAGAAAAAGGAGATGTTCTTGTCAATACAGCTTCATGATTGAGTGTAGATGTTGGTGAGAGATGAGACATCTTGCTGCTTTTTGCCAAAATCTATGGAATCACAGTGCAGTGTCTCCATGTTTTGCTGCACAACTTCCTAATGGTACTGTGTTCATACACAGCAAAGCAATATAGCTCAGCAATGCACTGTAAAGACAGAACACTAATAATTATGCGGCTTCTTTGGAATGAGGTAACCTTGAAATAGAATAATTAAATAGCAATATGTGTCTTGGTTTAACTCCATGTCTTGGCTTAATTCAGTCTCATTTTTAAGTGCAAAAATTGTCCCTATGTTTGTGTTCCAAAAATCAATATTTACTGTTTGTTAGATAGAATTTTGAGACAGAAAAGCTGTAGTGGAGGTCTGTGAACTGCTCAGAATCTTTGCTGTGTGTAACACACTCTGCTTGAACCTGCAATTTGTGCGTATTGGTTCCTACTTTGTAGAGCCATTCTGCATATAGATGTGCATACAGCATATGGTTAGATTTACTAAAAAGGCTTTTTGCAAGTAAACCACTACAAGTCCCATCAGCCCAGCTCTGCCCTGTCTGCAGTGAAGATCTATTGCTACAGGCCTTGGCATTAGTTCAGGAGATGTTTCCAGTCAGGATTCATTTTTGACATAGATGAATGAGGACTTTGGTGAGACAACTCAAAAAGAGATTGCCCTACATAATTTGGCTGAGCATCAGGCTTTGAGAAATGAATGATTACATTTAGAATTGCCTTTCACATTAACAGCTGGAGAAGATCTCTCCAGCTGTCTATATAAGAGTGGAGATTTATTTTCTGGGGTAAAAGTGGAGTGAACTACTTTCTCCATTCAGAGAAAGTTTTGGGTTGGGCAGTCACCTTTTTTTGAAGGAGAAGAATATTCCTGATGATAAAAAGAGTATCTAGAAATGAGACTGCATTTTGGAAATTGAATAGTATTTTCTTCTCCAGAGATCCATAACCATTTACCCAAGGAGTACCAATTTAAAAACGTTTTTGAGGGAAAAAGGTTACTTTTATCAGAGAAGGTGCTATTGCAAAGATGCACATGCTGAGCTGACTTTACAAAGCAGTTACATAGTTTTACATTGTAAAACTTTTAAGATGTGCACACAACATAAGACTAAAGTTTCTCTGACAGGTACATGGAAATTCTGGTAATCCTTTGTGTCAGAAATGTATTTTTGGAATGTCTTTTTTAATGCAATATCATGAAGTTAGAAAATCTAGGAATTTATAAAATATGTGTTTTTTTCCTCTGTGCCTTCACTCCATAGCAATTTAGGAAATGATGGGCGTCATCTTAAATCCTTGTGTGTTCTTCTTTGTGTATTTTCAGGATTCCTCTTTGATTGGAACAGCCACAGTGGCTGGTCCCAGGACAAGTGCAATAATTGGAGATCAGGGAACACCACCGAAGGTCCAGCTCCCCCTCAATATGTAAGCAGCTCATCTCAGTCACTGTGTACTCTCTGTTTTCAATTTTGTGTGTGCCTGCGTGTGTGTTCTTAAAACCTGAATGCCCACATCTCAGCTCAGGTGCATTCTGAGAAGAGAGAGATTGCTACTTCAAACACGAGGCAGCCCCTGCTGAAATTGAAAAATTAATAGAGAAGAGCAAGACTTCCCCCTTTCTGTATGAGCGCTTTTAGACTTTATTTATTATAGCTGTATGGATCACTGTGAAGCAAACCAAGTACCTCTGAGCGAGAGAAAATCTTCTTTCATTTAAAGCTCTTATACAGTGTGGTCCCACACAATCAAACACCTGATATATTAATTGTTAACCAGAAAAAATGGCCCAGTTGCATTTTTTTGGTGCCATCAACAATGAATGAACAAAGTCAATGAATGAACTTCACATCTCTGGCATATCGTCTTACTGAATAGTGCGTAGAATAACAGAAGGCTCACAGAACAAAAATAGTAGACTTCATTATAGCAAATCTCTTCTAGCCTGGTTGGTTGATCTGATACTTGTCTAATTAATTACTGAATCCTTTCCTCTCAACACATTTACCTTGTAAAAGCAGGACAACTATACACACACACAGACACGCACACACACGCACACACATGCACACACACACATGCACATCTGTATTTTTGGGTTTTATGACATGGCTAAAAAAAGGTCTGAATTCACAAAATCCTGAAAATAATAGAGGAGATCTTATTTAAGAACAATAAAGGTGTTGGATCAGAACCAAACTAATTTCTTCTTGGCTACTTATTTGAGATCTTTATACCTGAGGGATCCCACACATCACTGGAAGCCCCACACAGAGGTCTCATCATCACCCTGTGGTCACCCTGCATGGCCTGTGTGGCAAATAGTGGGGCACATGTTTATTTCAAGTTTTGCCCTTACTAGGAAGCAGTAACTGGCAATATTTGAAGTACCTAGTTGCTGAATCGGGACATTTTCCAGCTTTCTGGCAATGCCCCTGACTCCATACCTCAGCAAGCCTCCCCTTCTCCCTCCCATGCTTCTCCTGTCATCTCCCTTGTGAAGCAGCCTTGTAATCCAGTCTGTCATTTTGCATTTACGAGCCAAGTTCCAGTCAAAGAGGATGCATTATTTGAAAGCTGTAGCAGTAGAGGGGAGGTGCAACTCTAGACAAAGCCCTGGGGCTTCTGCGTTATAAGCAGTCACAGGCAGCTACCCAAGGCCAAGAACATAAGCCACCTTCACACTTAGACCTTTTTTTTAGGGAACTTCTAATAAACATTTTGGGTTCTTCTACATCCCACTCCCTAACCCTTAGCCTCACTGTTTCACATAGCCCAGAATAATTTGATACTACATTTTGCAAGATTTCAGATTGTTGTTTTAACACTTTCTTCTAGGCTGTACAGTGTTAGCTGGTGAAGTTTCACACCTAAAATCTAGAGAACAGTGAAATGTGTCCAAATCCAAAGACTTTGGCTTAAGGCAAAATCATCCTCAGCAAACTGGGACCACTAGACCTGATTTCCTGCCAGAGGAAAAACCCAGAAACAATTTCTGGGGAAGAAAGCTGCCTGCAATCAAATTGTTTTCAGCCATAGATGAGAGAAGGCATCCCCTCAGCTCTCCCACAGCCACTTCTCTGCCACGAATGGAGTTTATGCCTGTCCACAGAGTGGGCTGCAGATCCAGGCTGGGCCTGTCACTGGGTGTGGAGAACCCTGTGCCTCTGTAACTAAAGAGGAGACCCCAAGGATGGGCATCCTCACTACCCCACACAGGTGGTGGGATCGCTGGTCCTCAAAGGAACTGCTGATCACTTGCGTTGTCCCAGGGTCACCCTGTTTGGCTGTCACACACAAGCTTTCATCACTTTAGCCATACAGAGATTGGTGTTGTGTCTGTGCTGGACTGTTGTACACCTTCTTTTAGTCTCTGCAAGGATTTCAATATGCTATCCAGAGGATGTTTAGGATCTTTGTAATACTGGATATTCAGACTTACTGGTAGCTGATTTGGGGGAATTTGCTGGGTGAAGCTAGTAGGAGAGAACAGAAAGAAACTAATAGGAGATCTGGAGATAGGTGCAAGGCACAACAGCTATGATCCACTTAGGGTAATTTTCCTTGCACCTTCTTCCAGCATCTCCACCTGTAAATTACATTATTACATGTAGCCGCTTGGGGAAAAAGGCTAATTGAGTCTATCTGAAATGTTCTATCCCTGATCCCCTGCTTTACCCCCAGCTTCTGAATCTGAGCCCTGTGTAAGCAGCAATTTCAAAAGGGACAGTCAAAGCCACACTTTCTGCTCCCTCGAGCGAGTGCAGTCTGGCACTTTCCGTTATGTCCTTGCAGAGCACAGTGCTGAAGGATTAGCACTGAACCATGCAACCTTATTTCCTGTCAGGGTGACGCACTTTAATGTTCTTCAGATCACATGTAGCCTCATGTTTTCCATCAAGTGAACAGCAACAGACGTACTCAAGACCACCTGATTATATAGGCTAAAAAAAGGATGCACAGGGTGGTTTCTCCCATCTGTTGACTAATGAAATACAGTTTCTGATTAGGTGTTTGTACCCCATGCACGTGGTAAACAGAGCCAAGCACATCAGCCTAAGATTCCCCAAGGAGCTGTTACCAAATATTTCATATTCTGCTCATTACTGCTGTTTATTTACTACCTTCAGAACAAAAATAAGGAAATCTACGGTACAATAAAGAAGTAGAATCAAGAAAAATAACAGGATTTATTCCTCAATTATATTTCCTGGAGAGCAGAAGTAAAAAGTAATGTATCATTTTTACTGGCTGAAAATCTACAGTAATAACTGCTATAGTTTTTTTTTTCCTCTGGTTCACTGCTATAAGGTGGACAGCAAGCCTCCTCTCAACTACCCCTGAGCCTAAGAGCATTCTGCTGCACTTTGTAGTGTAAATGCACTTTCTCTGTTTTCCGATTTCTCTTAATCTATCTTCACTGCCTGTAAATCACAAATAAATTAAAAAACTCAAGAAGGCACAACCTTGACCAAGAATTACCAGAAATCCCTTTTTGCATCTGTAGAAAAGTGACAGTACAAAAAAATCTGGTATTACAAAGGAAGTGTTGTTCTGTGTGTGCACTCTTGCTATTCTATCCTGACTTTCCATTATTTCCCAAAGTGCAGGCAATCATTCTTAATTTTCAACAAGAATCTCTCTAAACAGAGAGAATATCTGTAGGGATTTTAAGCTGTAGTCATTTCACAACACTAGACACATCCCTGAAGTAGTAACAGAAGAACAAAAGAGAGATAAATAGAAAGATTCTAAACAAAGGGAATGAATAAAAGCTGTAATTAAATAAATTAAAAGTTCTACATATTGGATCCTATATTAAAGATTTGTTAGAACACTTGCATGCAAAACACCCAAAACCAAATTCTACCACTTCACTTACTTAAGTAAAAAACCTCTTGCAGAATGTTGCCCTTTCTCACTTTTTGTTTTACCAACATAGTACAAGAATTACCTTACCACATCAGAACAGTTTGGTGTGCTGTTTCTAAACTTGGCCAGCATAAATAACATCGTGAAAGCTGCAAGTAAAGCTTTTGAAATAGCCTACCCGTAAGAAAATTTTCTTCTTAAACTCCACAACAGAGGTGGATCCCACCCCGAAGCATATGAATGTATACTTCTTCCAGATGTCAGGATTTGCAAAGCCCTCTTACTCGAGCCCTTGTTACTCTGGCTGTCACTGTAATTGTCATGCTTTTAAACTGTTGCTAAGTCCTTCAGTGCTGCCTCGTGGCACTGTTTTGCTTTGGTTGTGCCCTGAATGAGAAGTATGTCTCATCAACTTCTAAATTACCTTTTACTCGATTAGTTATTCTCTTATTGTCTCAGAATCCAGTCTCTGCCCTTCCTATTTTCTGAAGCAGCCTGTAATAGTGCCGCTTTCTAACTACAACTTCTGAACAGTGCTTCTGCTCGCTTTCTGCTCTGTGGGGCTGGAGCTGGAGCAGGACAAGTGGTGGTTGATGTCATCTGAGTGCATTCTCTCTGTGTGACCTCTCCCCACAGCTACCTAGCCCTGTATGCCTACAAGCCTCAGAAGAACGATGAGCTGGAGCTCCGCAAAGGGGAGATGTACCGGGTCATTGAGAAGTGCCAGGATGGCTGGTTCAAGGGCACATCTCTGAGGAGCGGGATGTCTGGTGTCTTCCCAGGCAACTACGTGACACCTGTTTCAAGGTGAGGACCACTGGCCTGTACTGGGGCTGAGAGGGATTCTGGATGGAGCTGAAAACAATGTAGCTCTGCTTTTAAATCACATTCCCATTCCAGAAATTCTCTGGTGGCACAGCGGACTTCAGTAATGAGGCTTGCTGGTTGTAGCATTGGAGTTATCCATGTCCTCAGGAGACTGCACTAGTTGTATTAGATGATGGCATTTATAACCTCTGATAGGCCCAGGTTTTACTATTGTAAAGAATCTGTTGGCTAATGATTTTGTTGTTACAAAACTACTGGACATGTAACAAAATAAGAAGCACTTGTGTCTTGCTTTCCAGTAGCTCCTCATGTCGATTTTGTTCTTCTTAAAGCAAAGATCTGGAATGGTTTGGATCTGGACTAATGTTTGAACTGTTAAAATTCCAAAGTGGTAGGAGAATTCAGTAAATTGTCTGATTTTACCTACTCCCACCTCAGTTGCAGCAGATGAGAAAAGGAAAGGATGGCATTTTGAGGGGAAGAATGCCATTTGTCAGAGTTTGGTATTGGACAACACCAAATCAAAGCTGAGAAGAAAGTCCATCTCTGTGTCCCAGATCGTTTGCCCTATGTGTTCCTTGCAGGTGAATGCTGGCATATGTATGCCCATATCTCCTTTAGAGCAGCTGTGGATTTACAAAATGAACTAATTCCTTCTCATATGCTCTGTGTCTCCTCCCACATGCACAGTCTCCACCATCTTTGACTCCTCTCCAGAGAAGGGCACTGCTCAACTCAGACACTGTTAATCTTGAAAAATTGATCCAGTTTTGTTGCATCTACAGTTTATGTCAAGTCTGTAGCATGTGTTCTGAGTAACACCAAAAGTTAAGAACAGATCAGAAGGCAATAACTAAGCCTGATGACAGTCCTAATATTGCATTTCAGTAAGGAAACCCCAAATATTAATTCACTGGTTCTTCACTGTTCATCAGCCTAAATGTATTTATTTTATTTTATAGAGCCCTTTGGCTGCCTTTACTCCTTGCCTCTTCAGCTCTTAATTAGTAAGGAAGTTTGTGCTGAAGGGTCGGTTATCTGAATCAGCAAGACTTTATTAAATGCAGAATGTCACAGCTAGAACAAGACAGAGAAGTGCTAAAGGGCAGAAGTGCTTTCCACAAAACCTGAAAGCAGCTCTATGATTATATTTATGATCCTGTGGGCTAATTAAGTTCCTGTATAAATCACCCTCAGTGAGAACAGCAATAAAAATCTGATAGCAACAAAATCTATTTGCACTACTTTCAACATACTTTGTTCCTCTTTGACAGCAAAGCAGAGGATTAGATTCATACATGTTTTTCTGCCACTCCCTACAAAACCCAAGGAAAAGAAGTTGTGAATTTAATAACACTGAACTAGATTTATATCCTGCCAAGACACACGTGTAAGTGGAGCATTACGGAAAAAGAAGAAAACTCTTTAGATGGACAGACAGGCACAGGGCAGCAGAGAAAATTTGCCACATCCAACATCTATCCATCTCTGTTGGAGTCAGATAGTTTCTGTACTTATTGGTGTGCATGTTTGCCTGAACACAGCTCTCAGTGGACTGTTAGATGTGCTTTTCTGGCAAACTCAATCTAGTGCAGATGGCCAAGCCAGCTCCAGCTGAACCTTCCTGCCACTGTGCCAGCTCTTCACAGCAGATGACAGACAGTCAAGATTTCCATCTGGTGGGATTCCCAGCTTTTCCCATCCTGGAGGCTTATTTAAAAAAAAAAATGAAGAAAAGAAAAAATCAGATTTATTTAGCAAAATGTAATCCAGGCAAACCTTGCACCATGAGATGAGTCAAGTCAATGACACCACAGTGTTGTTTTTCCTCCTGTGACCTTAGGGAGAGGGAGGATTGGGCAGAAGGGATAACTATCTTTTGCACTTTTGGACCATATCCTCCAGCCTGGGCTTTGGTCTTTTTCCATCAGAATTTCAGTCTTTTGGCTTTCCTCTCTTTTCTTAGGGTTATTTCTTCTGTCACCCATGTCCTCTGAATCAGACCAGATTGTTCAGCATACTCCTTTCTGCTCTTCTCCTCTCTGTGTTCCCACACAATCTTGGGGACCCATAGGTTCTCCCAGTTCCATACCCATAGTTGACTCTTACACTTTTTCTGTTATTCTCTCCTCTCTTACTAAACCCTTGCACTGTCTCATTTCCATTTCCTCCAGTTTACTTTGTTCTGCCTCATATCCCTTGTGCTGTCCTTTCCTGGAAGAGGACCTTGGCACAAGAAGCAGTCCAGAAGAAGAAAGCAGTACAAAATGATCCATCTGTTTCATGGTATCCACAGCTGGATGGAAACTTGAGTAAGAAACTCAGAGAAAGAGCTCCTCAGCAGCAACTGAGTTTGTCCATTGATGTCTTTCTGTCTTCCTAAGTGTCCATCTGTCCTAGTCAGAGTTTTTAGCTCAGTGGTAAGAGCATCGAGACATGCTGTAGTCTGAACTCAGGGTATTAGACCCAGCCAGCACGGGTTTAGGAGGGGTAGGTCATGTTTGACCAACCTGGTCTCCTTTTAGGACCAAGTGACCCACGTGGTGGATGCAGGCAAGGCTGTGGATGTTGTCTATTTGGACTTCAGCAAGGGCTTTGACACTGTCTCCCACAGCACACTCCTGGAAAAGCTGGCAGCCCACGGTTTGGACAGGAGCACTCTTTGCTGGGTTAAGAACTGGCTGGATGGCCAGGCCCAGAGAGTGGTGGTGAACGGTGTTGCATCCAGCTGGCGGCCAGTGACCAGTGGAGTCCCTCAGGGGTCTGTGTTGGGGCCAGTTCTGTTTAATATTTTTATTGACAATATGGATGAGAGTATGGCCTTTTGGCCACAATAACGCCCTGCAACATTACAGGCTGGGGATGGTGTGGCTGGACAGTGCCCAGGCAGAAAGGGACCGGGGGCACTGGTTGACAGTCGACTGAACATGAGCCAGCAGTGTGCCCAGGTGGCCAAGAAGGCCAACAGCATCAGGAACAGTGTGGCCAGCAGGACCAGGGAGGTCATTGTGCCTGTACTCGGCACTGGTGAGGCCACACCTCGAGTGCTGTGTCCAGTTCTGGGCCCCTCAGTTCAGGAAGGACATTGAGACGCTTGAGTGCGTCCAGAGGAGGCAACAAGGCTGGTGAGGGGCTTGGAGCACAAGCCCTGTGAGCAACGACTGAAGGAGCTGGGGTTGTTTAGCCTGGGGAAAAGAAGACTCAGAGGTGACCTTATCACTGTCTACAACTTCCTGAAAGGTGGTTGTAGTCAGGTGGGCATTGGTCTCTTTCTCCAGGCAGCAACTGACAGAACTGGAGGACACAGTCTTAAGCTGCATCAAGGGCAATATAGGCTGGATAGTAGGCAAAAAGTTTTTTACAGAAAGGATGATAAAGTACTGGAATGGTCTGCCTGGGGAGGTGGTGGATTCACCATCTCTGGATGTGTTTAAGAAAAGACTGGCACTCGGTGCCATGGTTTAGTTGAGGTATTAGGGTGGGTTGGACTTGATGATCTTGGAGGTCTCTTCCAACCTAGTGATTCTGTGATTCAATTCATTGGAGAAAAAGCCTTGTCCCTTCCCTCTGAGGTCTACTTGGCCACTCTGGTGAAATACAAATTATGCATGCAGTTAAAGTGAGGAGTGAGAGAGGCATCAACTACTGTTTGGTCTTCTTTTTCATTCAGGTCAGCTGCATTCCTATCCCTGTTGCATTCCCTTAGCAAGTCTAAGCTAGGGCTGGTTACATCAATAGAGTGAGTGTTCAGCCAAGCCAAGCCCAGTCAAGTCTAATGCTTCTCAGTCTCCTTCAATAGCCACAAACAGATTTGGTGTTACCAATCTTTGTTTCTCCCTGTAGGGCTGTATGCAGGTTTGGTTCAAAGAAAAGATCTCTGAGTCTGTTTCAATTATCACTCTATGTGAAATAGCCTCTGGCACACAGAATGACATTTGGGAGATACCCATTTCCTCTGCATTAAGATTTGTGATTTTACTATAAACTATTCAGACAGAAATGTAGCGTAATAAAAGACATGATGAGAAAAATTATCTTTTCTATTTTTACCCTGCACTTCTTCCTGTAGGATAAAGGGGTGAAAATACCCCTCAGCATGCTCATAAATGGGTCCTAAGTATATAACAGTACCTCACTTTACTTTAACAACTGATAAGGTATCACATTAAACCCCCTAAGTAACTGGGGGTACTTATCAGCACTCTGGTTGGATATTGGGGTCTGTGCAGCATGCTTACACTGTGCACTTGTCTCCATGCAGGGTGCCAGTGGGAGCTGGGCAGCCCAGGAACAGCGGAGCTGGAGGAGCTCCAACAACAAAAGTAGCCCCAGGAGCCATCCACCCCATTGTGGCTGGTCACAGCAATGCCACTACGGCTGTCAGACCAGTTGTTCCCATCACTGCTCCCCAGACGCATCCCCAGCTGCAGGCGGCCTCTCCGCAGCTGAATAACTGCCTGAGGTACTCGGCTCAGCAGCCAGCCAGCCAGCCCCGCAGCGCCATGCAGATGGGTAAGTGCTCACTCACCCCATGCCTCCTGCACTGGCAGCATTGATGTGCAGCCCTCTCGAATGTGCCTGTCCCCACAGCTTTCTTTCTCGCTTTAGTCACAGCCCAGTCAATGTGCAGTTTGTCCATTGGTGATAGAGTATGTTTTCTTTGCTTGTAATATATATGGGTCTCTATTGATCTCTGGGAACCATGTTGTGTTTATCAGATTGTTCTGTTGCTACAGCTGAAATATATTGCAGTGTTTACAAATATTTATACAATTTGTCTGAGTGAAAGCAAGCACTCTGTATACTGAGGAGATTAACAGTTCTGAGTCTGGTTGGCTTGCTGATAAAAAAATATTGCCCTTATTGCAGAGCAAGTAATATATGCCTTGAAATTAAGAAGCATTTCATTGGGCTTCAGGGATGAAAGGTATTTATTAGGCAGAACGGGACCCCATGTTACTGGTAAAGCAAAAGATCTGAAAAATGCTGCCACCTTTTTGAAGTGAGAATAAGAGCTTCTTGCACCAGGGGGCCTCTGTTCTTTCTAGGTTCCCTTTCTGATGTACAGCACAAATTTCTCGAGTACAATTTATTCCCCTTTCCCTGATGTTAAACAGCTTCTGATGTTGAATAAAGTAAAAGTAAATCCTGTGGTGGAACTTTATAGCAGAATTTAAAACATTTTGTTTCTGATATTTTATAGGGATGTGAGCCATTGTATTTACAAAGGCAGATCAGTAACGACTGTGACTGCTGAAAACTGAGCTCTTAGATACAAAACAGAGCAAACACAAATGAAAATACCCTGCAGAGTAAGTCATGAATTTTGAAGCCAGAAGGCACCATTATGACCATCTAATCTCACCTCCTACACAGTCCAGACCAAAGGGAAGAAAATATAATCAAATAGTTGAGAATCTCAGTCTCAAACAGTGGAGACTCCTCTGCTCAACAGACAGTGCAGGGCTTTACATGGTATCCATGTCACACTGGGGA
The DNA here is from genome assembly GCA_013390045.1 of Picathartes gymnocephalus. Lineage (NCBI taxonomy): Eukaryota > Metazoa > Chordata > Aves > Passeriformes > Picathartidae > Picathartes > Picathartes gymnocephalus. Next base: position 153,881 of record WEKY01037900.1, on the reverse strand, counting down.
ATAATCGATTTATCCTCTTTTTGTCTACTTCAGAAAGTGCTGCTTTCCCCTCAAGTCACACCCTTCCAAAAGGTCTCCTGCTCCCACAGTGCAAAGGCAATAATGTCCCCTTTTGGGTGAAGCGCTCAGGAAGTGTTCGGGTGCTCCTGGTGCCTCCTGTGCCCATGTCAACAGACAGGTGACTCCCCTGAAATCAAGGTGATAGATTGTTTTGCCCCACAGGCCTGGCATGCCCCACACCTTCTTTCCACATCTCCAGCAGCTTCCCTGATTTAAGATTGTTCCTCTAGGTCACTCTGACATCTCTAAAGTGCCAAAGCATTGGCAGGCAGGGTGATCCAGGGACCACAGAGCTGTTCCAAAACCTCCTAAGCAGAGTTTTCCAGCCTTTCCAGAAGGTTCATGAGACTGTTGTTTTAATTAAATAAACCTTTGCCAGGATAAATAAAGGAAGTTTGCATGATTATCAGTAACTGTCTCCATGATGGCTGTCCTCACCAGTATCCTGTGGACCAGAGCCCCTGCAGGACAGGTCAATGCACAGACTTTTGGAAAAGCTTTCCAAGAGAGGCAAGCTGGCACAGTATTCAAGTCATGTTTCTGTTGGTTTGCAATATACATGAGTAACAAATCAATTTTCTACAAGGCCACTAATGTAGGAATACACCCAAAATGAAATACGAGTGGTGTAGAACAAAAATAGCCTTCAGTGAGCATTGCTAATTAATAGCATGTTTGATGCAGCACAGTCCAGATCCAGAGATCCCTCGGCAAAGGCATACATCGTAACAGTAAGCAGATGAAACTACAGAATAAAATGTGAGAGCTCTGCTCAGAGTTGATTTTTCTCAGACCATTTCTTTTACTGTTTCTCATGTTTTATGTTTCCTTTGTGTCTGGAAACACCAAGTCGTACATGAAAGAGGTGATGTACCTAATATGATTATCAAATCAGGGTACTGTATCCAGGTACATGCAGTGAAATTCCATTAGCATGCTTTTCCTCTAAATTTAGGAAAGCCATTGCTCCTTACAAACAGTAGTTCAAAACCTAGATCCTGCAAGTCTAACCATCCCAAAAAATTAGATTTCTGATAGCAACGTTGCTCATCACTCAGGTTCCAAATGGGAAAATCAGGAGGGAATCACTCCAAATAACCACTGGTTAGCTTGCCTGGCTTTCTGGAAGTGAAATGCACTTTCAGTGCATGTTCTTGGTAGTCCTGGGAGGGGAAGATGATAACTAACAGTAAAAATAGTCTTTAAAGTGTCTGTAATAATAACTTTCAGGGCCTTCGTCGGGCTACATGGTAAAGTAGTATCAACTTACAGACTGGCTAAAGATAGTTTAGCTGATTCACAATAAACATTAGTAAAAAAAAAATGTTATAGAGTCAAGGAGCTGTGAGGGAGAATCATATAAACTTTGGAGGTGCTAATCTGATGATGACTGGCCCATCATGTTCAGTATCCCATCAGATAATAGGGCATAAGGCTGGGAGATGAAATTCGCTCCTGGCAGGAGTGCTCAGCTGGTGTAGTGAGTATGATTAATGGCACTCTATCGATCTAATCCCTGCTAATGGGTGCCACTGATAACCATAGGAATAGAAACTAGTGGTTTGAGTTGTTCTAGCATTGTTGTTTAGTTATAGATTGAGTGAACTCCAGCTGCATAAAAGTTTGTCCTTCAGATGAATTTCAGATGAAAATCACAGATCAAAGTGGGTCAGAAATTTTCCAGTAAAATGCATGTTGGTCAAAGAAAAGCTGATTTGCTTGACTCAAAGATTTTTGTCAGGAATGGATGTAGCTCAACTAGACCAACCATGAAGCTGTACTGGCTCACGTTGCTAACTGAATTGATGGCTTTCCAGAGCTGTTCTCCACATAAGAGAACAGTGCAATGATCACATGCTATGTTTTCACATCCCAGGTGAATACCCTGACCAAAATAGAGGCTACTGTGGGGTGAGTGAGCATGTTGTGCTCAGGAAAATGTTCAGATGTTCAAATTTTGCACTGAGACAGAACTAAATAAGATCATGAAACCTTGAAATCCTTTATGAAACGGGCACTTCCCCACCAGTTCTATTATTGAAACATTTATGTGAGGGAATGTCTGAGTATGGACTCGGCTTCTAGGCTGTACATACTTGAAGTGGAGCGGTGGTTTAGGTAACACCTAAGCAATCAACCAAGCTGGAAGTCACAGACAACATCATTATGGAAATGGACCCAGAGCTTTGTCACACTTTTTGCAACCTGAAGCATGCAACAGACTCTGTAATCCCTGGGAGTTGACCTCATCAGTGTGTCACAGTCACTGTTAAATGGAAGAGCTCTAATTCTTGGTTCCCACTGCTTGCAGGCAAGGTTTGCTTAGCAGGAGCAGCCAGACTAAAAGGCACTGCATAGTCCCTTAGGGACTTTGCTAGCAGAGAGGAGGCTGAGCTCAGAAATCCTCCGGTGGATTTCTGCTTAATTTATCCTGTGCAGCACAGTGATGTGATGTTGATCATTTTGTTAGGGCTGAAACAAGAGACCTCCCTTTGTAATTGCTGTCTGCAGGGTCAGCGTGGATCATCTGGGCTAACCCCTTAGGTCCTGTGTTGCACTGCTCCAAAACCTATCAAGTTAGGAGCGGGGCCTGGGGGTGCAGAAAACAGCTCAGCTGGAACGAGATAATGTATTTTAAAAAGACAGCAGGTTAGGTATGTATTTCCAGGCATGGGCAGTGAATGCCATTCCCCATCATGGGAGGAACAAGTCAATTTTGGTGACTTTGGACAGGGCTTTGCAGCCAGGAGGGACATTAGCCAAAAACACTTGCAGGCTGAGATATCCTAGGCTAAGGCTTAGAGCTTATATCTCCATCAGACCCTTGGCACCTTCACAGGCACAATCACAGAACACTCTGAGTTTGAAGGGACCCACAGGGATCATCGACGCCGCCTCTTCAAGTGAATGGTCCCTAAGGGGATCAAACCCACAGCCTCGGTGTTGTTGGCACCGTGCTCTGACCAAGTGAGCTATGGCCACTGTAGGGCCTGTCAAGGCAGTGCGAGGGCAACATAACCGTGCTCTGTGCTCCTCCCGCAGCGCACCCGGCGGTGCCGGCCCCTGAGCGACCCACGGCCACGGTCTCGCCTCTGCGGACGCCCAGCTCGCCCTCCCGCCTGCCCGCCGCGGCCATTCGGCCTCACCCCGCCGTGTCCCCGCAGCACGGCCACCAGCCGCCCGCCCCAGGGGCCCGGCCCCTTATCCCGCTCACCTCCGCCGCCGCCGCCATCACCCCGCCCAACGTCAGCGCTGCGCACCTCAACGGGGACGTGGGCGGCGGCCCCCTGGGCGGCCCTGCCGTGCCGGGGCCTGCCGGAAAACCCGAGGAGAGGAAGAATGAGAAGGTAAGGGCAGCCGTGCCTCTGCTGTGCCCCGTGCTCCTGCCTCATCTCCCTCCCACAGGGCTGTTGAGGAGGCATCCTGCGGAAACTGGTTTCCATCGCCAGACAGCTTTGGCATCCTCATCTCACACTATTTCCACATCTCATCATTTCCCCTCACCATCCTCAACACTGCCCTCGCATTGCCTGCTCGTGGGTGGGAAACAAGGTTGAATGGGCTGAATGTGTGTTTCTTCCAATGATCAGCGCTGAGATCTGGAGATCTGCAGTGGTGCGCGAGATGTTGTAGCAGGCTCTTGGCCATCAGAACCGGATGGCCAAGTCAGAATCTGTCTGCCTCCCTATGTCAAGGAGGCTGGTGGTGGCAACCAGCCGCACAGCAGGTGCCTCAGGCACAGTAAAACATTGGCTGGTGCATGGTAGGAGCTGTTTTGCTCTTCCAGAAACATCTCCATTTCTTCAAGAAACTTTCATTGCAGTGGCACAGCCAAAACAGAGGAAGGCAATTGGATACTGCTCGTTGGGATGTAGGTACAGTGCACTGTAGGGCCAATCTCTTAGGAGCCAACAGTGGGACCGATAGCTGGGTACATGTTCCCTGGCACACCTTGCTAAGGAAAGCCAGCGAGGAGAGCTGCTTTAATCAGCTAGCCTTTTAGGTTCTTGGCAAATATTTTGCTTTTACCAGATGTTTACATTGTGTCAGCAGTTCCCATATATCAGTGCTGAAGATTATCTCTGTACTGGCTAGCAGAGCAAGATCCTGGTTTGTATCTGAGTGGGAGGAAGAGATGTGGGGGCCTGCTTTTCTTTTGAACACGAAGAAAATCCTTCACATATGTTCCCTGAGCTTTTCCATGGTGACAGACACATAAGGAGTAAACAGTTTCTTTGTGCATGGTAATGCTGAGGTGGCAGGTCTCACGTGTCGTCAGGGTCACAGATAACCCCTAGTTTCCCAGAATGAGGAATACAAGTTTTAAAATGCTTTTCTTAATCCTGTCTTGCATTTTCTCTGAATGTATTTTGGTGAAAGAAGAAGGGTGTAGAAATTCTGCCCTGGATGTGACAATTAGGTACTTGCTTACAAAGAACAACTCCCAGGTGTACGTCAAAGACTTCATGTGGTGGAAGTAGAACAACCCCGGCTACTTCTGCAAATCTGAGAAAGGGAATAGCATTTGGCAGGAGATGGTAGGTCTGAACGTTGCCTCAGAACGTTGTGTACTGGCTTATTTAATACTTCCTAAAACGCATTAAGTGATAGGCCCATGTATTTTAATTCATGTGATACTGCACACTGAAAGTCCGTAGGCAATGTATATCAAGCACAGTCCTAAGATACTGGCTAATCTTTTCCAAGCTGTTACAGCTTAAAGTTACTGAATTGGGATGCAGAGAAGTAAAGTTAAGAGGTTTTTGAACTCCATGAATGAAGGGGAGAAGGAAATAATATACAACATCATTGTATATTATTGAATATTGCCAAATTACTATCTGGGAAGTATCAGAGAGAAGTGACAGTAAAAATTGTCATTTCTAACTCAATTGAGTAATACATAACTGCCCCGACTGAACAACATATTCCTGAATCTTGTCCATGTTATAGTTCACTTTCATTTTACAAAGATCTGAATTAGCAATGTTTCCTTTCCTTTTAGAAATAGTGACTGATGTTTGGCCAGATAAGTTGTGTTCTTACTCTTTGCTAAGCCCAAATACTTCTTTGAAGCAGTTGAGAGCTTGGATAATGCCAGACTGAAAGCCATATAACTATTCAGAAAGGCATCTTTGAGTCAGAACTGGAACCATATCTGTAGCAGTGCTTGATATTTTCAAAGTGAAGGCTGCTTGGGCAGGTTTTTTGGTAAATAGGAAAGTGTCATAACACTCAGAGGGAATATCTGTGGAGAAAGTCAGTATCTTCTATCAGTACACATAATAGGAAAAAATCAGATAAGATCGAGGAGCAAAAACCAGAAGGACATAGCTAGCAAGCTACCAGATAAGCAAAGATCAGAAGCAATTTTTCTGAGTTCAGTTTCATTATATTAATCAATCAGGTATTTTGAGATAAAAGGAACAGAGGGGAAGTTAGTAAGACGAGATGTAATAAGGTCTTCAGCTCTACTGAACGCAGGATGGAAGAAATGCACAGGTAATTATCTCCTGAGAAACTGAGATTAGCAAGTCATATGTGATGTAAATTGTAATGTGCCATAAAATTGGCGTTGTTAGAATCAACAATTTTTGGTGTCCCATGAAATTGTTACCTGTAATCCTGGCTTAGTCTTTCCAGTGTCTTTTGTAGGATACCCTTGAGGATAAAGCCTGAATGATCAGAGAATAACAGGTTTATGAGACATTTTCTTGTTATTAACCGTGGTTTTCTTTCATGCAGGAATTTTTAGTGTGCATTCACTATGGTACAGAGGGCACATAGTACATAAGAAGAAGTAGTTTGCATTCCGGGATGGACATGATGAGAATCTATTGTTTTTCATGGTTCGAGGGCTGTGGAGATAAATTGCGATTTCTGCATTTATCACTCTAGTATAGTGAGATATATTGGTCCTTGGGGAATTTTCTTCAGTAATGTTGATTGTCTGCTTGAACTTGAGGGCTGGGCTGGAAGATAGTGAGGAAAAGTGTTTTAAGATATGACCTTCTAAAAATTTATGTTTTATGATTTCCCATGTAGATTCCACTCAGGGATACTAAATTTGACACCAAGAGGCAGCTTCTGCAGTGAGTCCATGTATGCTGTTTGTGTTGCTTGTTCCAAGATGGAATCGACTTCACCTTGGGAATAGCCTTGCTGAGTGTACGGTGCAGTCATCACTGCTAATGCTTTCCTCTGTGCAAATGTTTATATGCCAATATCACAAGTTCCTGTTGGTGTGCAGCAGTCACATATAGGCAGATCTCAAGATTTCTCTAAAACTGAGGGACTCCAATTCCAACTTTTACTCATTTCCTTGTGGTTTAAAGGCAATTGGCAGAAATAATCCTAAGGATTATGGTTTTCAGATCAGCATAAACTAATTTCTTCGTCATTTTCTATTAACATACCAAATAAATCCTTAGGTCTATTTTTTGACATCTCTAGTTCTCTGCTTCAGCTTATTTCTTGAAGATCTTGATCTAAATTTCCAAAGCTACAGGTGAACCTTGGTACTTACATTCATTTAGGTACCTAATAATAGTGTCTTACTGTCATATTCCTGGTGACTTAATCAGGAGGTAAAATTATGCCTCGATGCCAGTCTTCACTTCTTGGTATGAATCTAATCCTGGAGGATCCCATCTACAACTGGGCTTGAGCTTCACATCTCAGCTCCTTGACCAGCCTCCTGTCTACTTAGGGAACAGTTTTTTGCATGGTCTCCTTTACCAGCTGGTGATGGTAGCTGACAAAAAACTGTGCAATAGGTAGTGCTTAAGTCCACTGTGCAACAGTACTTGGAAAGTACTCTGGCAGCCGAGCAGGCTGAGAAGTAGAGCACTTGAAAATCAAAGAAGTTTTGGTGCTGTATGGGCACAGTAGGAAGCAGCAGGAAAGGCGGCTCCCGCAGGGGTAGGGCAGACACTGCAAGAATAACAAGTGGCCTGCTTAAAGGTGAGGCAGCACAGCAGAAGTAGAAGAGGTAACAGTGGTCAGGGCAGCATAGGAGAGAGAAGAGCATTGGCAGCTGCTGGGAGATAGAGCAGGGAACACCAGAGAAGGGGTGCCAGGGAGTGGAGGTGAAGGGTGCTGTGCAAAGCCCACAGGAAGGGGTCCTGAAATGGGGAAGTTGAAATATAAAGTGTGAAATGTATCTAAGAAGGCAGTGGAAGAGAGGAAAGTGTGAAGGAGACTCTTTCTTCTTTTTCTCAAATACTTCCCACTTGAGACAAATTTTTCTTCTTTTTCCAATAAGGAGGTTCCTTTCCCCAGAAGTAAAATACTGATTTTTCTCCAGAGTCACTCTATGCCAGGTTAGGAGTGGGAGCATACCTAAGACATCACAGGGTCAGGAGAGAGATAAAAGAAAGAGCAAATGGACAACATCCATTTCCTTTAAGGATGTGGAGTCACAGCACAGTTCCTTTGAGCTCTTTGTCATTGGTTAATAATATCTGCGTGTGTAGCTGTCTGAAAGTCAAAAAATTCAGTCCCAGTTCCCAAATCTTCTGAACATCTGAAAGAAAGAGATGGAGATCTCAGCTGTGGAATTGGAGCAAAACTGTATGGTTTGGGGGCTTTTTAAAATAGGGATCCTGCTTCTTCAGGCAGGGTGAATACTACCCAAGTTCAACTGGTAGATTACAGCTGAGAGCTTGTTAATTATGATATGACTACTGCTTTGACCTTGCTCAATTTTTGCTATAATAGTTTCTGCTGTACATAATCTGGGTTGATGCTTAATACCACTGATAAAACCACTTGTTTGAATGAATTAATGCATTTCTCATTAAATGAGCTCCTCATTATGTTAATCAAATCAAGCAAATCATGCTGGGTGGTTTGACCACTGTAATTAAACTTTCTTTAAAATCCACTCATTTGGCTTTTGATGAGGATTTTGATTAAACTCTTCCAAAATGTCTGGCCCAAGAGCTGACAGAGAGGAAAATAAGAGCTTGCACTGTCAAGCAAGTCATTAATTCATCACTGTGTTAGAGTAATTCCTTACTGTTTTACCTAGCCAGAGTATATTGAAATATTTAAAAATTGGCAATGTAAAATTAAACATTTCTTACAAGTATGCTGAAAGAACGAGTCTGTTTGCAGCTTTAAATTTAGGAACTGTGTCCCTGGAATATATAGAGGATCTAGATTAGCAAGTCACAACAAATGACAAAATACACTAGGCTGCTGTTTCCTGATGTTAAGATAAGAGATACATCTTCGGAAAATTACTTTGAACACACACCAACAGTTTTGCATGTGAAGACTGAATCAGTAAACATCTGTCTGTTTTCACCAGTGTCACTCACTTTCTGAAGTATCAGTCCTGCTCAAAATAAATGCATTGCTCAAATGATACAGTATGTTTGGCATGATGCTGGTGTGAGAACTGCATTGCAAAACAGAACAAGCCAAGGCTTGTTTCCTGGCTCTGCAAATGTCCCTGCATGACTTGCATCCATACTTCTAAGCTTTTCTGTCTGCCCAGAATAGGATGGCTACATCCACACTGCTCATCAAGAACAGTCCTGGTAAGTGGTGTGGCACTAACCATGCTCCTGTGTTGTCCTGGAAGAGTGCTTGTTCATAGAATCATAACATATTCTGAGTTGGAAGGGACTCACAAGGATCATCAAGTTCCACTCCTGGCCCTGCACAGGACAACCCCAAGAAGCACACCCAGTATTCGGGAGCATTGTCCAAATGCTTCTTGAACTCTGTCAGGCTGGTGCTGTGACCACTTCCCTGGGGAGTCTGTTCCAGTGCCAAGCCACTCTCTGGGTGAAGAACCTTTTCCTGATATCCAACCTGGACCTCCCCGGCACAACTTCAGGCCATTGCCTCTGGTCCTGTCACTGGGCACCAGAGAGAAGAGATCAGTGCCTGCCCCTGCACTGCTCCTCATGGGGAAGTTGTAGACTGCTGTGAGGTGTCCTTTCATTCTCCAGGATGATAAGTTATCTCAGAAGCTCCTCACATGACTTGCCCTCAAGGCTCTTCACTATCTTCGTAGCCCTTCTTCGGATGCTCTCAAATAGCTTTATACATTTCTTATATTGTGGGCCCAAAACTGTCCACAGGACTTGAGGTGAGGCTGCACCAGTGCAGAGTAGAGCAGAAAGTTGATACAAGCCAAACCCACAAAGGTTAATGGATGCGTACATCGGTTTGTTGCTAAATCCTGACCTTGTCTTTTATGCCAAAATAGACATGACCAGAGAGACTTCCCTCTCCACCACTCCCCCTTCCTGTCAGTGCCTTTCTCTACCTTCTCCTAAATTGCAGCCCAGTGCCCAGTCCTACCTGGCAGCATCCCTCAGTGCAGGCCTCCTGCCCGCACACTTAGTCACCCCCCCGGCTTTATGTAGATCAAAGGCCCTTTAGAAATTTGGCTTCATAAACTCTTGAGATGCTCTTTGACCTTAGTTCACATTACAGCTGTCCAATCAGTTGGTCAACCTGAAACTGCCTGAAAAACCTGATCCTACACAGTTACGCACTTCCAGATTTTACTTCCTAAGCGTTAGTCTCTGCATTGCAACTTCTCATGCTAACTTGTCCCTGAGTGAAAGGGATTTGTTATCACTTCATATCCCCAAAGAAATTTTAATTCCTTATCCAGAAAATGAAAGATCAGTCTCAAAAGCGAAGTGTTGAGCACTTGCAAGGACCTTGTAGATGTAAAATGATGTGACAAAAGCAGTGGTCACTTGGGACGAGTAGAGGAAGCTAAGGACAGAGTTGATGCAAACAGGTTTTTCAGATACAAAGTCAATAAGACTGACCCTGAGTTTCTGGAAGAGGAATTGAGTCTTCCTAGCAGATATGAAATTATTTAACATTTTTGAATTTGGGAAAAGTGTTTCCCTTATGTTCACCTAAGAAAGCCCAGTAAGTTGCACAGGTATGAAATGGAACGATAACAACCAAATGATTAAGTGCAAGACATAACAGTAAAAGCATTGCACAAGGCCAGAAGAGCCTGACTTAAATTCATAGAGTAAGTGTAGGATGCATTACAAGGAAGCAACACTGGAATAGTAATCTAAAGGTTTGCATCAAAAAGAATAAATTCTGTGACACTAATTTTCCTGAGTACTCTGTAAGACATCTGAGTTGATCCAGGAGCCACCAACACCAGCATTTCACTGATCATTTTCAGAATCCGCTTTGACTTTTCAGTGTAACATGTTCCAGTTTGTTTCTTGGTAAGGATGCTTTAGTCTGGAATACTTTAGTTCGGTTCTCTCAAGATTTGTTCACAGAATACATACTGTTAATCCATTTCCTCTCAACAAAGGCAAGGGGGCTGTCTTCATCACAAATGAGCCACTGCTTCCATGTTCCAGAAAGTGAATCTTGGCTCAGTGACCAGCAAGTGATTCACCAGAAACTTGGCCAGGGAGTGGAAACCTCTTTTTCTGGTCATGTGAATTCAGGCCACAGAGTTCTGTTTTAGGGCAGAAAACTCATGCTTAAAATCTCTCCAGCACCTTCTCCTTCATCGTTAGAGCTCAGTTAGAAAGGACAAAAACCTGGCAACTCAGTGATGAATATTTTAAGGCTGGCAAATAATCCAGCCAAAAGCATGAGCCCCAGCTGTCAAAACATAGAAAACTTAAGCTTTACAATAAAACAGATTTCTGTTATTTCTGACTGGCTAGGATTCTTTTGCTTAGATCAAGGGCAATAAGTCATTGATCAAAATTTCTTTTTCTTCTTCACATTTTTGATGTTAGGAAATGCTTTCAAACTCCCCACAGATATTTCAAGCGCTGACTTTGCTGCCAAGCAGTCTCCGAAAGCTATTCCTTTTTTCTCTCCTCTCCCCCCACCTCTGCTTATCTCCCTCACAGTGCTATCACAGGATTTCTCAAGTGTCCGCAGTGGATTTCTCTAACACTCTTTTGAGTGGTTCTGTGCTGCATTCTGCGGCCTTAAGGGGAAGCGGATCCTGGGGAAGAGAAGATGGAGAGTGCTTTAACTTCAAGAGGAAATTCAGTTTATCTACTAACTGGAGATGAAGCTGTTTGGATGCCAAGGCACAGCGTTCTCCTGGCACCTGTAGAGACCCAATTTTATAGCACAGAGGACCCACGAGCTTTTGCTAAATCCTTAGCACAGCTTGAGGAAGAAAGTAGAACTGACAAAAGAAAGAGCATGCAAGGGAGCACTGGAAGCAGAAGGCTGGAGGCGTATGTGTGTGCGAGTGTGTGTCTGCGTGTGAGCATCCCAGCACTGGCGTTCCCATGGCATTCCCCTGCCTGCAGAAGAAATCATGCAGGACCAGATGGCTGGATGGGGCCAGGCTGTGGGTGGGGATGGCAAGTACGTCCTTGGATTAGTCGGGTGAAATGTAAGCACTCTTGTGCTATCAGTGGGAGATATTGACACATTCCACCTGTTGCGGGATCATAGGGGCCAATCCCCACCCCAGACCACACAGCTCTGCAGCTGAGCATCCCCTCATAGCATCTGCCCTCTCCCTGCCGTGTTCCTGAAGAACATGTTTTGATCTCTCATTTCCTCATGACATCAAGCTTCCAGTTCCCATGCCTGGGTTAAAAAACCCAGAGTGTGAATGCTGTTCCTGTCCCTGTAGTTCTCCTTTCTGCCTGCAGCAGTAACACACACAGCTGGCAGGAGCTGACGCTACCCCACCACTCCCAGGAAGGAAGACATGAAGGATGAAACCATTCCAGCAGAAAAACAGAATAGGAAGCTGGATGCCTTGAAAACAATGAATCAACTTGCAGTCTGTCAGAGTTGGTGGCATCTTGGCATCTCACATGTTCAGGACTCATTTGTTTTCTTCAGTGGTTTTCCAACTGTGAATTCACAAGCCAGTAAGTCTTAAACCACCAAGAGGCAACAGAGACAACTCACTGAGATACAAGAATTTCAAGTGCCAATGCAGGTTTTTTTATGGAGACAAAGCCTGAACTTTCTTGTGAAAATTGTCTCTAATCAACTTTTAAGTGCCCATGATTCTTTTTCTTGTCACATGGGTACTGGTATTTTTCCTGTGTGGGTTAAAATATCTAGAATCAATGCAGAAACCTTTCAGCAAGCTCTGCTAGAAGAATTACGTAAACTAAAAGAAGTTGCAGTTTCTGACAAAACATCAGTACTGTAGGAATAGCATGTTACAACAGTCAACAAATATCTGTGGCATGTTTCTATTTTTGTTATGTAACTCGAGGGCATAACCAAGTTATAGCAAAGGGATATTTATCTTATTTTGTACACTTCTGTTTATTATTCATATTGCAGGAGCAGCATAAAGATTCACAAGCCCTCAGCTTTTCTTTTGCCAAATAGTAAAGCCACTTCAGAGTCAGTCTGGGTTGTTACTTTTTTTGACTGAATGTCTTAAGCATCTAGTAATTCCCTTCGGACCAAGTGAAGGCATGGAGTCAGCACTCGTCTCTGAAGGACTGAAAAAATGTTACTGTTTTGCCCTCTGGAGAAAAGATCAGTCTCAGGAATTCAAAAAGTACACCATGCAAAAGTTACTTTTCTGACACTACATCTGCAGGCTGCCTATAATCAATTAATATAGTGTGTCAAGCAGTCAACCTTCTAAAAAGCAATTTATTATAAAGGCAGAACTCAACCTGTTGCTTTGCTCTTTTTTGCATATATTTTCTTTGGTTCATATTCACTGACATGCTTCTGTAAGTTAAGACTACAGAACCTGTAATACTAACCTTCAGTCCCAGCTCACTGTATTCAGCACGCTAGAAGCAGACTGGCATTGGGCTTCATCACCAGATGCCCCAGGGAGAGAAGAAGTAACTTAATGCGAGTCCATGGCCAACTTATTTTGCAGTGAAGTAGATTTCCTGTGCTGTAGTTTTTTGTCCCAATTCATGATCAATCCAGAACGAGTATATTTTAAAATGGAACTAGCTGGCTTTTTTTATGACCTCAGAGATCTCTATTCCCTCCTGTACAACATCATGTTATTTTTCATATCTTTAGTTTTGAGACGGAAAAGGGAGAAGGTCAGGCAGGCAGATCCTATCAACACAGTGGTGCCTGCCAAGGGAAATGCATAAGCTAGGTTTTGATCAGGACATAAAAGAGGGAACTGGTTTTCCAACTTTTAAATTTTTTCTGGACAGGTTTTATTTCTAAGCCAGATACTCCTGGTTGGCAGACTTAGAGTGAACCTGGCTGAGAGGTACAACTGGCCAGCAGTGATAGTGGCACAGGGGAGGTAGTAAGGATGGTGGCCCCGAAGCCTGGAATGGATTTCCATTCATCTGCCGTGAGAAAGTCAGGTGGATGCCAACTACCCACCACAAATATCTGCCTTTTCTTGAAATTGTTCCATTAAAACCATTCTGCAACTTCCCTGAACAATCCATTCCTGTCATTTCATGTTCCTCGGGCCAAAAAATTCCGTATTATCCCTCACAAATCTCTAATGGTTATAACTCAATCTTGCTTCTTCATGTCTTGCTCTAGATGGAACTGCTGATCAGCTTTCTTTAGTCACCCTTTCACATGTTAGAGAACTAATAATGTGTTTAGTCCTTGAAAATTCACTTCTTTCAACCTCACTGAGTGCAGTTCCTAGCCTTTCTTCACAGTAATGTTTTCTAGACCTCTGATTACACTTTCAGCTCTCCTCTGGGCAGTCTTCAGCCTTAAAGAGCAGTGTCCCAGAGTGGAGTTATACCGAGATCTTGTTAGTGCCAATTAGAATAGAATAAACATTTTCCGTGACTTATATGTAAGTTGTTTACAGATGAAGTTTGTGTTTTTCACAGCAGCATCTTACCTCACTCCCAGTTTGTGATCCAGTGCAACGTCTATGTCCCTTTGCAGAGCTGCTGGCTGGCCAGTCACTCCTCATTTTGCATCTATTTGATTTCTAATTCCTAACAGTTGTGTATCATGCTTGTCTTTGCAGATTTCATTGTGGTGATTTGGGATAACTTCTCCATTTTAGGAAAATGGTTCTGAATTCTTACCCTGTTAATCCTACTGTTGTGGATTAACCCTGGCAGGCAGTTTAGACTCAGCCATTCACTCATTCCCTGCCACAGTGGGAAGAACCAGTAAAAGTAAGAAAACACATAAAATGAGATAAAGACACTTTAATAGGTAAAGCAAAAACTGTGCACACAAGCAAAGCAAAACAAGGAATTCACTCACCAATTCCCATCAACAGGCAGATCTTCAGCCATCCTTAGGGCAGCCAGTGTCTATTACAGTAATGATGATTTGGGATGACAAACACCATCACCCTGAATGTGCCCCACTTCCTACCTCTTCCCCAGGCTTTCAGTTGCTAAGCATGTCACTGTATGGTCTGGTATATCCCTTTGGTCACTTAGGGTCAGCTGTCCTGGCTGTGTCCCTTCCCAACTCTTTGTGCACCACCAGTCGCCTTCTTGGTGGGATGGCTGAGAGGCAGAAAAAGCCTTAACAATGTACAAGGGCTGCTTGCTAACGAAAACAGGGTGTTACTACCCTTGTGTGGTCACAAATCCAAAATATTACACCATACAAGCTACTGTGTAGAAAATTAACTCTCCCAGCTAAAACCAGGACACTGCTTGTGGACTCAATCAGCTCAGTACCCACTGCTGGTTTTAGAAGTACACCCAGTAGCTCACCCAGCAAGTAATTTATGGAAAGATTGACTAGCACTGGTTCTGAGACAAGCCCTGATGGTACATAATTGAAATGTCCTCATGGTTTGACAGAAAATCATTAACTGGAAAATGTTGCAAGGCAACTGGTAGCATCTGGTTATCTGTAGTTGGAATTCTTGCATGAATACTGCTGAGTTAAAAAGAGGGAGACTGGAAGGGGCTCCTCGAACACACACATTGCTGTTCTAGCGGGAAGAAGTTGGAAGAACAAAGCTGTGCAAGATACTCATCGTATTGCCTACTCTGCTCTGAGAAGATTGTCAGATACAGCAAAGTAATCATAGCATAGGACCTTGAATAGAAGTCGTGATTGCCTAACTAATGGGCTACTAATTCTGTTATCTTTATAGGCAGAGACATTCCAATCAACCAGGATCAAATTGAGGATGGGACAATTCTAAGTTAATATTTACCCACTCCGTTTTGCTAAAATGAAAATAAGAAAGTCTGACAGTCTGTCGATCAACCCCTGCAGTCCTACACCGTTATCTGACTTGTGTAAAGGGTTTTTCATCTTCATCTGTGGTAGGCAGGCTCAGAGATGGAATGACAAAGCTGTCATTTCTGCTCCAGAGCAGTAGTGATTTTATCTTTATATAGTTTCCATCATTTTCAGATGTGAGGTATATTTGCCCAACATCTTCAGAGAAGCATTTTTAACTTATGTGTTAAAATTGACCATTTCTTTCCAATGGTTGGCAGGATTCACCATTTATTTCAGGTCGCACTGGCCTCTTCTGCATCAGTCAACTAGCTGGCAGACTGAAGAGGAATATGCTGTGTATGTGCTGTCATTGGTAATTATTTCTGCAGTAGTGGCAAATGAAAACACCAACCAGATGTCACTGCCTTATTGCATAGCACAATCCAGACATGCAACAAATTTGTGTTCAGAGAGCACTTGAGGTTACAGATGTGAGTCTGTGTGTAGCCTATGTGAGATGCTTCTCACTGGCTGTATCACTGGTATTACCCTACTGTCAGCTCTGGCATAAAGCATATCCTCAGACATCTTGGGTTACCCAAATCACTTTAAGCCTGACATTTGAGCTAACATGTTTTGTCTCACAGTTGGGGTAGGATGAGGCAATGGAGAACCTTGGCTTGGGTGGCACACGTGACATGCAGTAATTAGTTAAATCAGCGTAACTCAGTTGCATTTCGTTATGTGGTCATATCTGCAGGTCATGTGTCAGGGAAAAAGAAGAGGACTAAACAAATGAAGGGAAGGTAGAATGGCGGGACAGGATAGCAAAGTAACACCAGGGTTAGTACCAAAGGAAAAAAAAAGCTGCAGTGCTACTGACTCCCCTTCCCTGCTTATGCCCCAGTTGTTCCCTTTGCTCTTTTTCATTGCCAATCGTTCTTGCCGTGCACTTTAATTTAACCAAGAGTAATTTTATATTCCTAAAGACCTGTCTTAAGTATAGGGTATTTTAAGCAAAGCAGGAGCAGGGGGTGAGGGCTGCGGGGTTTTTTAAGCAGCAAAAAGATGAAACCAGGAAGAAAGATGAAATACTATTTTTTGCTGAAGAGAGGATGCTCTTATGACATGTGCTGCCAAGACCTGAGAAAGCAAGCTTTTTGCCATTGCAAAGCTCTCTAGTAATTACACCCTAACTGTTGTGGCATTTGGAAAGTGACAGTTCCTTGGTGACTTTATCAGAGAAATTGTCATTTACATGCCTGGTCATTCCTCTGACACTGACAGCCACTTTCTTTGCAATATTTAAAAATTATTCTAGGACTCTTTCTTCATTTTTTTGAATAGTATACTTGATCAGTTGATCTTCGTGAGAGAAAACTACTTCAGCCACCTTAGTGTGTCCTAGGAGTAATTCACAGGGCTGCCTGGAAACAGAGTAGGAGTGAAAATCCCTGTAGCACAGCTAACAGGGGAGGTTTAAGAAACCTCAGCTGCTTTGCCTGCAAAGCTTATGCACTTCAGTAATTGATCACACATCAGTGTGCAGGGCAACAGTTCTGTGCCTGTGCAAGAGACATCCCAGCGGGGCCTGTGATGCCCATGGAAAAATAGCATCTGAGACTCCCTGCACATCCCTGTGTGCTGAGAGGCTGAGCTTCTCTTACACCCAGAAAAGAAGCCATCAGCTTGAGCATGTTAGTTGTATCACTTGTTTTGTTTGAGATACACTGTCATGATGGTAAGAGGGAGCAGGGACAAGGCCTGATGTTTTTAATGCATGAAATAAATTAGAAATTTTTGGGGGATGCTCAGATTTGATGCTGTGATAGCTGCCAAAACTGGAGGTCAGCCTTCAGAGAGAGCAAATTTTTCATGCTTGTGGCTTTGATGGTGTCAGGGACCTGCTTCAAAAATGTAAGACCATCTGAAGATCATCAGGACCCCTCTCATTCCTGTCCTTCACTCAGATCAGGCTGCCCCAACAGCAGGGCAAAGCCCAGATAATTTTCAGAAATACAAGCAAGAGGAGCTTCTGTTTTGATCCCCTCTAGGCCACAGTCCATGCAGGTGTGATGTATGCAGTCTCAGCTGACTCCTCCATCTCCAGCTAAATGGATCTTTTAGGAGCTGTTTAATCCTTGGAAGGAATTATTTCACCCTAAAAGGTATACACACAAATTCTGGTGGTTGTGCACTGTCCACAGACAGACCTTTTTCTTCTTCCAATGGGGAATTAATTTTCAGAGAAGAATATGCCTCCTGTGATACCAGATTTTTCCACAAGCAATCTTCCCTCTGAGTGCAGGCCAGCCCAATACCGCGTAGTTTGTTGGAAGTGATGGAATTACAGCCTGAGGTGGCACAGCTGCTGGAACAAGATCTACCAAGTGGGAATAGATGTATCAGGGATAAAGCACAAGATGGCCTTCACTAATTCAAACCATTTACCCTCATGTTTCTGCTTTCCATAAAAGTACAAGTGTCAGTTGCCTGTCATTTAACAAGATTACAAAGCAAGGCCAAGCAATTTTATGTGTTTGCTTCTGAAACAAAATCTATCCCTTGTGAACGGGTAGGGCCAGAGACAACTACATGTAAGACTAAAGTATGTCGAAGCACATTGTTGCTTCTGTCATTGATTGTCTTTCATTCAGGTGTTCACTGAGTGAGCTTGCTCTGGCTTTCTGCAAAATGTGGGTGTTGCTGCCAGTGCTTCCCAGGACCAATAAATCGTTTTCATTTCCTTATGAGAGACAGGGAGCAGCAAGCTAACCAGTCTAAATCATCTGATTTAGAAACATTAATTTTAAGCAGTTTGTCTAGCAGTTAATTTATTTGTACATCTTTTTCTCATTTCAGAATCCTGTGCTGTCAGTCAAGCTGTGATAGATTATCCTCTAGTTTGAATAAATGAACCTAAAGTTTCACAAGAACACTGATGGTCTGTCCAGCTGTTTTGCTTAAATTCTCTAGAAAGTACAGTTAGTCTACCGCAGTTGCCTAAATCATTTAAGCACCTTGATTTATATTAAAACAAAAGTGTAACTTTTCTAGGTTTCAGATTAGGTGAGGTCTTCAGAATATAGCATGTCATAATGTAGGAGACGCCCATGGTAGCTGCAAGGAAGCCCTTGGCATGTACAAAGGCAGTGCAATGTCAGGTTAGGAAGCAAGCTGGCATCCAAGAAGGAATAGGGCGTTGTCAGCCCTGTAACCAGTACTTTTGTGGCTCCTTAGTGCAGTGTGAGTGCAGCAGTCCTTGATCTGTGGTTTGCATGGCAGACATGGAGCTGAGGATTCCAAATAGTAGCTGTGGGGCTGTGGAAGTGCTCTGGGGTTGTGGTTCCCAACCCTTTGTGTCCCTTCCTTGGCTGACACTGCATCCTGATGGCTGCCTTTTGCCCTCTCTCAGACCCTTGCAGCTGAGGAAGTCTCTGAACAGCTAATTTCCCAAAGCTGAGAGGGCACAGGGGAGGGCTCATTCCTGGTTTTTTCCTGTTTCCTAAGCTTTTGCCAAAATACCTAAATTTTTTACCATAGCAGTAATTCTGAGAATGTTACTGTTTTCACGATCTCTTTATAGAGAGGTGGAATTACCCTGTGTATGCTCTAAGTACTGTTTCATTTACCTGTTGGGATTTACTGAAGCAGAGTTTGGATTCATACCACTATTTTAATAGCCCTTCCTAGGTCTGTTCTCAATTAATTTGTCTAATCCCCTTTGAACCTCTTCATACTTTTGGCTTCCACAATACTATATGCATGAAGTCTCCATTTAATCATGTGTTGTGTGAAAAAGTGCTTCCTATTTTTTAGTTTCAACCATTTGCCTGACAATCTCATTTAGGTTCCCTCTAATTCCTGTACTGTGGGAAATAACCAATCCATTTCCCCAGTACCTTCTCCTCAAGATGGGATTTTTTAAGTCAGTCTTTCCTGTCAGTTTTCTGCTTTCCAAGCAGCCCAAAGTACATTCTTTATGCCTCTCTATGTAGGCAGTGTGGTGGGCAGGAGAGTGGAGCAGAGAGGGAAGATCCCAGTGCTTGGAGCCAAACTTCCCTTACTTGTTGTAGAATAATCGAAATCTAGTGGATTGCTGAGCAAAGAAAGAAGTTGAATGTCAAATGTACAAGGATAGCAGGCCTACTACTTTCTTTTGTGTACCAAAGAGGTTGCTCACACTTCAAAGGAAGAGGTGGACTAAAATTAGGACTAAAACACATCCATCTGACCTTAGTTCTAGAGAGGGTGGCTGCTTGGAAGTAAGTGGAAATGTCACACAGTCTTCATGAGAACCATGGTTTCAATACTTCTTTGGTGTTGCTCTTGCATTTCAGTTTATCTGTACACAGTTTTGAGTTACTTCATCACAGCAGTAGTTTTCAATTCCCTGTGCTGTGTTTCAGCTGTTCCCACGGAAAAGTAGCACTAAAACTGCTACAGTATCAGATCATCTGTCCCTCAGTCACCATTAACCGTGTTAGAGTCCCTTTTACCTTCTACCTCTTCTGAATTCGGCAGCTTAACGATAGCTGAGACTCTCTGCTTCCTCTTCAGCTGTTTTTTTTTTTCTTTTGAGCTAGCCTCTAACTTTGCTCCAGTGTTTGGAAGATCTAATATTCCATCTAAATTGAATATTGAAATAGATTTTTAGATTACCTCTTTCTCTCTCTTTGTAGTCTCTAGAGCCTTGCATCTGCCTCAGTTCAACAAAAGCACATGATGAAGTGCCTATGTGCTTTGCTGTATTGAGACCTGAATGCTGCTTTCCTATTCTCAGTTTTGTTTTCAAAACATTCAAAATTCCCAGTCAGGTCAGACATTTTACTTATTTTCCCCTGTTTTTAATAGTATCTATCTTCAAATTAATAATAAATAAATCTAATATTTGTGTGCACATGTGTATGCATGTTACTGTCACTGGAATTAAAAAGCTAAAGATCCTATGATCCTAAAATCCTTTTTGTTTCTTGGCATGTAACATGTATACTGAGATTATAATAATAGACTTGCAGCCAGGAGCAATTGTACCCATTAAAAACTAAATCTTTGGCAAGTATTTCCATACAGTATACGATACTGAGCTAGTCTTTCCCTAAAATCAGAAGAAATTGTGTAGTAAGTGGTTGCAGTCGTCTTGTTCAGTATGTCATCAATACCTCATGAGAAATAGTGGCAAATTGCACATGATAAACACATATCCAAAGATATTCCAGACCTGAAGCTTCCCTTTGAGATGATACTGGTTTGGGAGGTTTTGGCAGGGCTTTTTGAATGGTGATCAAAATCTCAAGTCAAATAATTTTACAGAACTCAAAAACCCAGATAGCTTTTTTCCTCAGAGAGATAATCCAAAATACGACCCTATGTTTCAATGCAAGCATCCGTCACCAGAAGCCACGCTGGAATCAGAATAAAAATGCACTGTTCTCCAGCCACTAACTTAGATTTACTCAAACAGGCACTGACCAAGTTAAACAAGCAATAAAAGTGGTGGTTTGGGGGTACTGACTGATAGATGAGTTCCCGATTTGTGGGCATTTGAGGGCATTTGAGCCCTCGTAGGGCTCAGGGCAGCATTTAAGCAGTTTTGCTTCTTTTTTTCTTCATTTTTAAATGAAACCTCTTCTTCTCCCTCTGGCTCTCTTATCTATGGATGTCACTGGTATTGCATGAGAAATTACCTCATTTCAGTGACTGGAGACAGCTTTTCTATCAGCTGCAGTAAGGTTTCCTCATTTGTTTAATGAACCTGGATAGGTAGAAAACTAAGTATTAGGAGCTGCAGAGGAAGAAAACTAAACCAGAATGTTCTGTGTATTTGAGTGGTTTAAAAAAATATATCTGTATTAATACAGCCAGTGCATATAATTGGTATTTAGATTATGGCATGATTATTGCTTTGCAGACAGGGGACTCTGTTATCACTCAGTCTTCAATGAAGTAGCTGCATTCTGTGCTCATCTCATCTCTGAAGCTGAAAGAAGAGTTAGTTATTATCTTCAAGTGAGTTATTAATGAGGGGAAAAATCATTCCCAATTACTGTGAAGCAAAATATTTCAACATTTACATATCTCAGACTTTAATTTTGATCTAATCCTTCGTGAGTTCTTAAGCTCAGATGGTATTCACTTTTCCAAACATTCTCACAGTGGCCTATCGAGAGGAACTTACACCTGTCCCGGTGCTGCCTTCCCTAAGGGTATGCTTCAGGGTCACAGAAGTGCTGCCCCTCCCATCCTTGTGCTGCTAGACTGATTTCCTCTAGAGATTCCTTCATGCTTCACCATAGGAACAGAGCCTCCACTGTAAGCTTTTGTCAGAGAAAAAATTCTGCGTTGTCTATACTGTGTTCCCAGTCCATTTTTTTTCTTAGCTAGAAACAGCCCAAAATTTATTTGTACGAGCTAATTTTGTTTTTTGCTTTCCTTTGAATCCTTCTGAAATTAATGGTTTGGAAGTTCTGACTTTGAACATCCCAGAATAAAATCTGGGCAACACAAAGGTGATGGTTTAAATTCATATAAACATGTGGGCGGTAACCAGGAGATTGGAGAAGTGCTGTCCACACCGTGAATCCATCCATCAACACAGATGTGAAGGTCTGACCTTGGCAGATTCAGGAGGTAGGAATGTCAAACACAGTTTGCAGTCAGTTGGAAATGTAACTCCTAGACAAAGAAAACTCAATAATTACACAGCTGTTTCAGTAGATTACAAATTTCCTAGAAAACAATAAAACAACCATCTGTGAATGGAAAAAAAATAAGCTATCTTTTTTTAATTCAAAAACATTTCTGAAAGTTATCAGATATGTCCCCTGTAAACTTCTTATCTCTTTTCAAAACGACAGTCTGTAACCAATCAGTATAGATTTCTCTACAGCATTTATGCCCATTAATGCTTCATTGATTTACAGTGAAACTGCTGAAGGACTGTCTCGAATAGACATATAAATATTAATTTCTTGTGAAGGATGGCTGCTATTACACTAAATATTAAATGAATTCATAATACTTGGACATTTGCAATAAATCACTACTGGGACTGCATACTAACATCCCATTCCCTTTTTTTTTTTTAAGTATTAAAGCCATGGAGAAGGTCTGGTTGCTTCCAAAGAAATGTAGAGTTTTCTAGCGCTAGAATCAGCACAAGGAAGAGTTTCAACTTAGTCCCATTTTACAGATAGAGGGTGGAGGCATGAAGTGGTTTAGGTTGAATTGCTGATCACAGAAGGTTCAAACCCAATCTGTTTCTCATGAGACATCACAGTAAATTATCAGTTCCTGACAGTCCTTCTTTTGCTTGAAATGCTCTGAGCAGCATCGGCAGAGGATCTTGCCATGTGATACTAGAAGGCTGAGAGCCAGACTCAAAGGGAGAAAGAGCTGGACATATTGTCTAATCTCCACGCACACAAAGTGGTTGATATCCAGTCACCTCTAAATATCTTGCCAAAGGCCATAACTGGAAGGATGGTACTGCTCAGGTTTTGACTAGGCTTAGCAATTGAATTAAGTCATCTTCTTTCTTCTGAGACCACAGGTCTTAGTTTCAAAAGTTTATTAAAATGCTCAGTGGGGGCTAAAAATCAAGTCTTTATTTTTCCTTTTATTAAAGTAGAACAAAGGGTAGATCAGCAGGTTCATTATAGCTTTTTGTTTTCTAAGGAATAGTAGCTTAAGAATAGAAATTTATGCCAGGGCTAACCCTGTAGATTGGAAGCCATTCTTGTAAACAAAAGTGAATGACTGTCAGACTCATCTGCTTTTTAATGTGTAGATGGGTGTGAGTTGTGTCATTAATTCCAAATATTTTTGCTTCTGGGCCTTAAATGGTCCAAGTTGCACAAGGTTTTTCTGATGAAAACTTGCCAAGGTATTTAAATTAGAAGCAAACATTAGAAAAGCTGCTACCACATAGGAATATTAATTGTTCGTTATACAGGGCTTCAGTTCACCTAGTTACTTTGCATTTGCAAGGCTGCCAATTAAAGAGGCTCAAAGTGCTCACTGCTGCACAATAGCCGTTTCTCCAGAGCCCCACAATGGCTATTGTATTCTGTCACTGACCTTTGGACACCTTCAAATGCATATTGACACAGGATGCTGGGATCGTTAAGAGTATTGTTTCAGTGTGCCACAGGGAAAGAAGGGTTTTTTTAATTTCATGAAGAGCTTTAAAATTTTATATAATGATGACAGCAACAATATTTCTTAATTAGACAACTAGAGAAAAACTCAAGCATTATTTCTGGTGTTTCAGGTGAATTCCAGAATGCACACTTTCCATGCAGTCTCTTCCCGTGAGGGAAAGAAGATATTTATATGGGGCATTTGGTCTGCTTTTCTATTGTTTCTAGGGGAATTGATTTAATTTTTTGGACCTGGTGGTGCCATATGGCCAGCCTCCCTTAGCTTCCCTGGATTCTGCCTGGGTGAACATCTTGACAGGATGGATCCTTTCATCCTGTAAGTGCAAAACACTCTTTTAAAACATAACCAGTGGTATGCAGGAGACCAGGATCTGGATGCACAGTTCAGACTCTGCTCTTCAAAAATCAGTGGACTTAGCTCTGTGACAACTGCGCTTCATTTTATCTCTTCTGTGTCTTGACATCTAAGGTATTTCTGTTTTCTTACCAGTCCTTGACAGTTAAAGTGTGCAAACAAGAACTTTGGAAGCAGAGATACCAGATAGTCCAAGTACATTTAATGTAGTAAATCCAACCATCTTCTAAAAGCTTATATTTATTTTATTGTAGCCTTTCTATTCTTTAAAGCTGCTTTGAGAAATTACTTCTGCAGTCAGAACATAAAAGAGCATAATTTTAAACCTTGCATGGGACATTTTGTCTACAGAGAATAAATAAATTACTGGCTTGTATTTCCAACGAGTGTTTCTGCTTGAATATAGAGAAATAGTTTCTGTTCTGTAAGTCTTGCTGTTTCTGGGTTTGATTTTATCCCCTGGGATCCTATTATTGAACAAATTATCAAATATAGCTAAACTTCACAGCCCTGAGTCTCTGAAGATAGTTTGGGTAATGGCTTGCACTTCTCACAAAAGAGGAAGAAATCTGATAGACCTTGCAAAATTGCTTGTATCATTTTTAAAAAATGGAAAATTTACTGCACAGCATTGCTGGTTGCAACTCTAACCTAGCATTGTGGACCATGTACCAGAGGATGGCCAGTTTCTACATACAACCCTCTAGCCAAAAAACCTTCAGGATGAAGGACATAATATTTGGTATTTGTGTGTGCTTGAGGTAAACGTACAGCAGGTTCCTCACACTGTTATAAAATCCAAAAGGTCAGATGTGTTTTCTCAGTAATGCAGGCTAAACTTTTTTTCCCCATTAATCGAAAGGGTGCTGTTATTATCTTTTCATTCCTCTGTGTCAGAAACCCTTGCAGAAGTTTGAAACCTCCCATGCACTGCCACTGCAATTGCCAATTGTGAATTTTGTGGTCTATCTTCAAACATCAAGGCAATGCCTTTACCTTAACACATGAGGGGAAGTGACCCACTTCTGGGAGGGAGACACAAGTAGTTATTGCTGTCTGATGCAGGATGTGAAGGGGAGCATGTTCTGGAAGGAGCTATTAAGCCAGACTCTCATGCTTCCATTCTCCCTACTGTAAATCTGCATCAGACAGTAAAAGAGGCAGTAATGATGAATGCTTCTCTTGCAGTGGGCTAGGATCTGAAATCTCTCCTCAGCCCATTGTGCTTCCCAGCAGAGGTTTTTAGCCATGGGTCCTGACTTCTTACTTGTGCGATATATCTCTACTGAGGGACAGGATTCTCCTTGAAAAGAGAGGACAGCACTCTGCTTGCTGTCTTCTCTGCATGGGAAGTTTGTACCTTTGCTGTACTCCTGTAGCTGCACTCTTTCTTTCAAAAGGAACATGATCACTGCCTGGATAGATTTGAAAATGGGGATAATCTTTGCTGTATGTTTGGTCCTTACTCTACTGAATGAGTTGAAGCCCTTTTCAATGGGGAGGGATTTTCGTAAGATCTTTATTATAGAAAGCTCAAGTTCTACCTGGATCCACCTCTATGGCAGTTTTGAGAGGTTTCGTGATACATACATTGAGGTTTTCCAAAATGAAGGCAAAGGGAGTTGGTATGTCTGCTCACTGCCTGTTTTGTTTGGTTCCTTTGCAGAAGGAAAAGAAGAGCGGGCTGTTGAAACTTCTAGCAGGAGCATCAACAAAAAAGAAGTCACGCTCCCCACCGTCTGTGTCCCCCACACACGACCCCCAGACAGCCATTGAAGGAGTTCTGCAAGGGGCAGTGGGGCCCGAGCTGTCCTCCCTCTCCAGTCATGGCAGGGCCGGCTCATGCCCTATCGAGAGTGAAATGCAAGGAGCCATGGGGCTGGAGCCTCTGCACAGGAAAACAGGCTCCTTGGATTTGAATTTTTCCATCCCTTCACCTGCCAGGCCACCCCTCTCTTCCATGGCAGCTATTCGGCCAGAGCCCAAGCCTTTGCCCCGGGAACGGTAAGCTGTGTTTCTCCTGAGGTTGCCTGCATCCACAGAGAGCATTTGGAGGAGGGATTAAAGTTGAACTTGCTCAAGGGTTGTTGGAGTTTTGGTGTTCTGTGGATTGACTGTATGTTGCTCAGATGTCTTTTAGGAAGACACGGCTTACATGCACCTGCCCATTGAAAAACATTTGGTACACTGTGCAAGTGTAAAGAAGAGTTTAAGAGCACCTGTCCATGACACTCCACAGCCCTGGTCTAGATGTGGAGGACAGCAGTGCTTTCTCAGCCCAAATGGTGTAAATGCTGTTGGCAAATGCCACATTTTAAATGGGATTCCAGTATTTTAACTTAAGGACTTGACCTATTATGTCCCATCTGGACATGTCCTGTTCTACAACACCAAAGACTGTTTCAAATTCTTCTTGTTTAGAATACTTACAGATACGGCCATCTTCAGACCTCTTACCAAAACTGCAGCTCATTTCTAGAGAGGGATGTACCAGTGATTCTGGATTTCATTTCAGCAGCCTGCTCTGCACCTTGGTACCTTGGAGTAACTGACTTTGCAAACCCGAAAAAAGAATAGGAATACCAAAATACAAAAGCAGGTGGAGAGAGAAATAACTGACCAGAAAAGAGCTAGAGGGTTGCAGAAAAGAGATAGGTCTCCATGTGCAGAGTCACACTGGATTCAGGTGGATGTTTTCTACAAGACTGCAGCTTGAGGACTGGGAAGGGAATTGATAATACACAGCTACAGTGCTGTTGAAATGCTTGCTACTCAACAGGTGATTGAGGAAAACATGTTTTTTACAAAAGCATTGAAGAATTTTCAAAAAGCTATTCAGTGAACACTCCTCAATTGGTATTTAAAACAATTTCGAAATAACAGAAGTTGGAAAAAAACTATTTTTGTCTGAGTGTATGAAAGAGGCTGAAGGGAGTGGACTGGGCAAGTCACCTGACCCTGAATCTAGTTGAGATCGTGAAGCAGATGATGCATAATAAGGGACATTACAGGACAGTCCATACCTTATACAGTGTTTTACTGAATGCAGGTTGAAATACGGTTGAGAAGGTGACAGTGACACCAAACAAACTTTTCTAAGGCATCTGGTTTGTTACCATAAAACCTCTTGCTGAGTAAACTGTACACAATCTACCCAGCAGATACTAAGTGGATTGAAAATTGATTCACTGGTATCAAATCTAACTCTACATCAGAAATCACTAGAAAATTATTATTAATGTATGTAGTGTAGCCCAACAAGAGTGGGGTCCTGAACCTGCACTGTCGACATAAAACCTTTGCTGTTGCAGAATGAGGACTGGAGTGGGAGGTGGGTGATGGGTAGGGCAGGTCTGTTGCTACAGAGCTAATTCTCCTCCTGGTCAGGAGAATACAGAGTAACAGTATATTTCAGAAGAGGCAAATCTGATGCAAAGTGAACTCAGAGAAGCATCATAAGAAAAACTGAACATTTAAAACTATGTATTTGCAATGAGAGACACAGGGAGCTCTGGCACACCTGGTAAAGAGTGTAGGAATGGCATAGTAACAGTCTGTAAGAGACTGCAGTCAGGACAGACGTGGGAATATTTTTACACTAGATTTGGCATTTTTTCTAAAAGAGATGCTTTTGTTCAGGTGCAGCTGTTAGACTTGAAACAGAAATAAATACAGGCAAGTCTTTCAACATTGTAATGAAGGCAGTGAGAACAGACAGACTATCACAGTAGTCTCTTGCCCTTAAAATCCATGAAAAAGTAATTTAGTAAAAGGAGTGAAAAACCAATCCCTATTGAGACACACTTAATTTGGTCGACATCAGTTCAGATTAATGCTATAAGAAAAGTTAAATCAATATAAACCAGATTTAGCACCAGTGTAACTAAATCAGTGGGCTGCTGCACCTTTAGTTAAATGTAACCATGAAGAGCAACGAGGGAGTACAGCCCCTGATGTCTGTGAAGCTGGATGTTAAGGCGCTGCTCTCAAAGCTTTACTATAGAGAACTCCAGACGCATTATTTAATATGCCAGGGCTAGTCCCATACCCTACAAATTTGTCAGTCCACCTCAGGGTGGTCCAGGTAGGGAAACATTTAAGTAATGACTATTTTAAGTGGCAGAATAGAACCAGAGAGACGAAGGTTATCTGCATTCTCTTAGCTGTGCTGGAATCAAGAGCAAATAGATTTAGAGTGCTAAAACTGAGTAACTACTTCCAGCTGCAGTATATGGTGATAAGGAACTTCCTCTGATTTTACGTATTTTGATTCCTGAGTCTTAAATCTGAAAATAAGCTATAATTGAAGTAACCGTAATTATACACAGCAGGCAAGATTCTTTAATTGATTTATGAATTAACTTCCTTATCACTGGTGTATCTGCATTCCTTAACTGATCATATGGGTTTTTTCATGTCCATAATGGGAAATATTAATTACCTTCATGCACTAGGAAGGATAATGCTTAGTCCTGGAATAATCCAAGCAGATACATTAAACACTTGTCTGCTAGAAATTCATCCCACATCCATCTGTACTCATTAAATCATCAAATTTCTCAGAAGTACCAGATCATAATTTTTTTAAAACAAATTACGGTTTTCAAACCACTTGTTCTTTTCACATCTGGCAATGGAGCAACTTGCATTCAACGTCACTCAGCTCCATATTTTGCTTGTTTGCATTTTGGTGCATTTCATCCACACAGTAGGAGCAATTCTCTGAGAAAGAAAAGAGAGGAGAGGGAAAAAAAGGTTAGATAAACAGTTTCAGATGCTGGATGAAATTTTAAAAAGCTGCAAAGCATTTCACTACACTTAGCTGTACTTGGCTTTCTGTCTCCCAACGCCCATCTGTGCACACAGAAACAGAGCACTGAAAGGTTGGAAGAAGTAGCACATTCCTTAATATTTACGGCATTCAAAATGAGGCTCATGCAGGCAGCAGAGCACCGCTACTTTTCCTATAGAGGTTGGCTTACAGCTCCAGCACTTGCCACATCCAGGTTACTGATCAAACTCAGTGCACCAAGAGGTGCATTAAAGGGCTCTGATTGCTTGCAGCTCCCTCACTATTTAAGGGATGAATTGCCTATTCTGCTGCCTCAGTGCAGACCTTTCTGAGAGTTGCAGCCAGGTAGACAGAAAGGTGAAGCAAGCTTCACTGTCTTGGAGGTGCTGTTAATGTTTATATTCTCAGTCTTTTTTTTTTTTTTGTACATGGAGAGGAAAACAATTATCTTCTTCTTCATATTCCAGAGCCTGGCTATGGATGACTGGATTAGGAAGGAAATTGCTCCTAGCTCTCCTGTCATTTAGCCTTCATATTTGTCTAGTTTGCTGGGATAGTCAGAGCCCATCTTTGCCTTCTGGGTGCAGTTTTCACTACCAGTTTATAAAACCACATTCCTTCAGCTGCTCTCTGCCATAAAGCATCCAGCAATCCAAGCAGCAGAACAGAAAAATTTCCCAGGTGGTGTCCTTGTCACTTCATGTGGCAGTGATTGACTGCCAAGTGAATACCCCATCAGGCTGTGTGTGCCCCACACACGCTTTTCCACCTACTGCTCCATCCAGTTTCTGCTGGTGTGAGAAGCAGGACCAGCTCAGGGACACACTGTGGTGAGGCAGGCACTAGGCCAGAGCCTTGCCCACATCCCACCGACACTGCTGGCTCACAGGAGGGGTGTGCTGTGTGCCTGGCAGCACCAAAACAAAATACTTTCCTTGCCACCCCCTTCAAGAAAATGTGACTGTACATTAAGCAAAACAGGAGAGTTGAATGTGCATGTGTGTGTGCGTGAGTCATGTTCCCCTCGCCGCCTGGCACTGTTCCCAGAGGCGAACCTGAGTAAAACATGTCACGCGTTGTTGACTCTTTTATAGTAACTGGCACAAACTCTGCCGTGTTATATTGTGACAAAGCAGCCGTGGCCAGACTTATTGTCACGACTGGCATATCTGTGCTGTGTTTCTATGGTTTTTGTGCAGCCTTCAACCACGTTATAACCACAACAGTGCTGCAGAATAAGATGGGAGCAGTAAGTTTGACCTTTAAAATAGATCCCTCCATGTTCCCATGTGTCTTTCTGCAAATCACTGCCACATTAGAAATTGAGCTCCCAATTCAAGGAAGCATTCAAGCATGTGCTTAACACCCATTGACTTCAATTTTGCTGTGCTCATACGTCTTCTTTGCCAAAAAGGAAAGCAGAAGAAGGGTTCTTTTCATTCATGGAAAGTGATACTAGAGAAATGACCCAAGGAGTAATTTCTGACTGAACAGTGACATGTATTCACATGGTTAAGTGGTTCTCTGAGTAGGGATACCTGCCTTAGGACTGGGAACCAACCATCAACCATCGCAGAAATTGAATCATGAGATATTTCCAGCAGAAAGGTAAAAGACCCAACTGAGACTTGTTCTTCTAAGGCTGCTGATTCAGTCACCAAACTGTGAAGAAGCAGGTTTTGGCTTGTAGTATGTAGAGGTGCTTTGCAGGTCCCTGCAATTTGCCAGTGAAAGGATGAAAAAACAGAGCTCCACTGGTAAACAAGAGCAATGCTTAACAGGGCTAGATGCTCCATTGGCACTGATTATCCATTCCCTCCAAAACTAAGTGTTTATTCCTAATGCATAAGAGACCTGTTGGAGTCACAGGACTAGACTCATGCAACCTGTCCTTAGTGCATGATACTTTGAGAATCAGGAAACTTGCATTGAGCATCCAAATTCAAGCACTCTAAATGACATCAGAATTTGCCTCATTGCACGTTTTCTTAAGTTGCTCTAGTTCCATCAGTGTCCTGGATGCACATATTTACTCAGTGAGTATTTGGGGGGGGGGGGTTTTGGGGGTCCAGNTTTGAGTGTCCAGGCCTGAGTTCAGCCATTAATTACTGATCAGTTCTGATCAATACTGTTCAGTGCCTGCCTGCACACTGACAGAGGTCCTGTATGAGTCATTTAGACCAGACAGGACTCCTACACAGCCAGTGTGCATGAGATGAGTCTCCCTCTGTGGAAAGTGTGGCACGAGGCTTTGCAGCTGGAGGAGTCAGAGAAGCTACTTTCCCCACATCTGCACTACTCAGTGAATTTCATCATGGTCACTTGCTAGAGATATTCCAACCTCTGCAAAAGGTGGGGTGGCTCCCATGTCAGAGCCTTGACTCACATCCAGAGCAGCATCTAAATTCATCACTAAATGAAGCAGGCATCCTATGGGGAAAATAGTATGCAATCATATAATGAAAGATTATATTGCAAGGCAGCAGAAGTAAAGTCACGGACAATTTTATTTGCCTGTTTCTTCATCTCAGATGCGTGAGCGTGAAACACTAGTGTTCTTCTAAGGTTGTAGATGTCTTTATGTATCTACACACATGATATTTTTAATCATTTTTCTTCTTTAAAAGAAACAAAACCAGAACTTTCATCATGTGACATCTGTTTGAGGTTAGGAGTCTTACTTGCACCTTCCAGATTTCAGTAAGAGTAGCAAAGGGAGTGCTGGGTAGGAGAGGTGTTTCTTTCGACTGTGAAAACAAGTGCTATGAAGACAGGGGATAGTGGGATTGCAAGGTCTTTGCTGACAGCAGAGGATGGACCTATTCCCAGCCCAGTGAGATGATTGCTGCCAGGGTGCCCATCCCACCCGCAGCCCCAGTGCCAGCCTCTTCTGATGCAGTCTCCTACTTCTTGGGATGCCATGTCCCTGCCCCAGGATCCCACCCACCAAGGCCTTTCGCTCTCCCAGACTCAGCTCAGCAGAGCTTCCCCCCTCAGCAGCCATACCACACCTTCTATCAGGGCTTCCAGTTTTCATCACAGTCACATTTCTTCCTCTGCTCTGTTTTTCTCCCTGTCCTTGCTGATACTACTTGCATGTATTATCTATCTCTTGGGCACTGAGGACCCTTCCCAGGCCACTGCCCATCCTGGACAGTAGCCTCTAGGGATGAAGTGCGCAATCCAAGGATGCCACAGCAGCTAGCAGTGGGGATGTCCAACATCAAGTCTGTCTCCTAAGAGAAAAACACAAGAGGTGCCTAGTGCTAAGAAAGGAAGAGAAATGCAACTTCTGAGGTCCCACAGAGCTAGGACAGCTTGGAGCATGAATCAGCAGAGATTTTACTTTCAGTGCTCATACAAGGCTAAACGTGCCATTTTGAGGTGGTTCGAATGCTTTTAACCTGGCTGAGAGTGGGTGATTTTTTGAAGGAACACAATCCCTGACAGACCAGTGGGACCACAGAACAGATCTTTGCTCTGAAATATAGGACCTGAGAGCAGTTTGTGGAAGTGCTCATATGGGTTCTGCTGGTGCTGCAAAACCCCTCGTTATTCTTGGAAGTGATGAGGCCATTGAGCTGTATGTTAGACCCTCAGCCTGATACAGCCAACTGCTGTGGAGAATTTAGGCCAAAATGATTAACATTTGGCAGAATTGTGACTATATACAACAGATTTACACAATTTACAACAGAAAATACCAAATATTGTTAATAGTAGTCAGAGGTGGTTACCACACTTGGCATCATGATTGTTGCCCAGCTAATTAGAATTTTTGAAATTTGGTAATTTAGAGGTGTAATGTGACACAGACAAAATTGAGAAGACTGAGACCCATCTAAAATGCTAAGCAACAGTGTGGTGTAAGAAAACCCACAATTTTATAGCATCTTCTTGAAAAGGGGACAAAAGGGGAAATAAAAAGGGGAGATATAAATAGAAGTATCCCAGACTGCCTTTTTGGGAGTGAGGGAGGATGTCTGCGAGAAGAGACCTTTTCTGCCAAAAAAATATGGCTAATAGCTGTCCTTGCAATTCCATTGCAGAGGATACGTGTGGCTAAGGTGCCACCTGGAGGTGTGGAGGGGTGGCACAGCTCCTGTGCCAGCGCAGTGCCCTGCAGTTAAGAGGAGTTCTTAACTGATTTGCAAGGGTTTTTGTAGGTAGTGTTTTGTTATTCTATCAAAAACCTCTTCGGTGCTATCTTGTGAGGCACTGTAGTTAATTAAACTTAAAACATAGCATTTAAGGTTTCACAAAGGGGAAAAAGTGCCTGATTTTGTAATGCAGTGACTGAGATTTATTTTTCTAAATTGCTAAGATGCTGTGTAGAATCCCTTTTATGACGGCGGGCACATT
This sequence comes from Picathartes gymnocephalus, assembly GCA_013390045.1. Classification (NCBI taxonomy): domain Eukaryota; kingdom Metazoa; phylum Chordata; class Aves; order Passeriformes; family Picathartidae; genus Picathartes; species Picathartes gymnocephalus. The sequence goes on along the minus strand of WEKY01037900.1, from coordinate 121,042 downwards.
CCTGTCGAGTGTGGTCACCTGCCTCCTCATGTGAACCATTTAGGGACTAGCAGCTCATCACTCTGAGGACATAGTTCTGCTTTAAAAGGATGGCTCTGTGCTTTTGGTATAATATGAGGTGCTCACAGTCCCAGCTGAGTCTTCAGAGTGACCCTGCGCAAGACACCACCTTTTTCTGAGTTTCTGTTTTCTGACTTGCCAAAACGGTCTGTGAGTACCTCCACAGCACTCAACTAATGTTGGGGTCCAACCTAATTTCTTTCTCAAGGCCTCTTGAGTTCCTGATGCAGAGCTTCGATGTGCTGTGATTGTGCATAAGAGTAGTGAGATCTGAAACTTGGCATCATCTTAGCTGAAATTGTTCCACTCTGATAATTTAATTAATCAACACTGCAGCAGAGTGTTTGAAATAATGTGTGCATTCATTTGCATAATGAGTGTAATTGGCAAAGCTTCATAATATAAGTGTAGCAGTTCCACAGATGATAGCTTGATAGACCATTTTTGTGCAGCCAGCCAGCAGCACACGTTTCAACCCCTGTTATTTGCTTTTCCACAGAGGAAGGAAGTGACAACTAGATTTATTAACCAAGGTACAGAGAGGATTGGCAAATTTTTGATGACACTTGAACACATATATTTTCCACGACAGTGTTGCTCTGTCAAGATAAAAAAGCTGTAGTCAGGTATTAGAACAGAACCCCCGCTCCAAATGGAGTTTAATGCTTTTCCAAGTAATGGGTTGTTTGGCTGTGGAGATGTCCAGACATAGAGTCAAAGCTGATATTTCCAGTGTCATGCCAAAGTGGAGTGCCTAGTTTCAGAACTGAAGTCACTAGGCACCTGAGCAAAGAGTGCAAAGAAAGTGGGTGACTGCTACTGGAGAGCCCCTTGCTTTGGTACTCTCACTGGGGATGGCCTTGGGGCATGGTCCACAGCCTCCAGGGCATGTTAAAGTCCCCAGGGACAGAATATTGTCTTACATAAATACTCACCGTGTTACAGACAGGACTTAGGCATCAGTGGCCAGGCATCGGTTGTGAATATATTAATTCTCAGGAGATGGGCTGTAGGTAATCAATTGGCAACTTTTAACTATCTTACTATATTCATTACTTTGCAATTAGCAAGACGGTTATTGACTGTTAACCAAATGCCAGATGACTGCAAAAGTGCTGAAGGAAAAAAAACAACCGTGCAGTGGAAATATATTCCCTGATCTGCACACAAGCGTGTTGATATTAAATGGCCTGGTCTGTGCTCTCAGAAGGACACCTGCTGATAAGCTGTGCAGAATAGCTGTATCAGGCTCAGACACATCATTACTTCATTGAAATGAAGTGACACTTGAAAACTAAGTTCCCAGAGAGCCCTGTGAATGGTTCAGGATTGGGGCTCCCCGTTGATTTGGAGAGTGCTTTGAAAGTCACGTGATACCTCTCCATTTTAGCTTCCCTTCCAGGTTTGAGGGACCCAAAGTACATTCTCAAGAAACATTATAAGAAGAAAAGTATGAACTGCTTTATCTAACATCTACTGGTGTCACAGGCAGTGGGAGCATTGCAAACCCCATTTTTCATCATCAGTGGACAAGGGAAAAAGTGTATCATATATCTGGACTTCTGTAAGGTCTTTGATGTGGTCCCTCACAACATCTCTCTCTAAACTGGAGAAGGATAGATTTCATGGGTAGACTGTTTGGTGGATAAGGAATTGATTGCATGGTTGCATCCAGGGGGTAGTGGTCATTTGCTCAATGTCCTAATGGACATTGGTGACGAGTGGTGTCCCTCAGGGGTCCACAATGGGACCAGTGCTGTTCAATATCTTCATCAATAACATAGATGGTGGGATTGAGGGCACCCTCAGGAAGTTTGCAGATGACACCAAGCTGATTTATGCAGTTGACACATGGGCTCTGAGCAACCTGCTTGAGTTGAGGCAGAGGGCTTGAATTAGATGACCTTTAAAGTCTCTTCCAGCCCAAACTCTTCTATCATTGTATGATGCTGTGATTTTTGGATGGAGCAGATGCAGAGCTGAATAAGACATGTTACAGCAGAGATGCAGCACTAGGATAAAGCAGTCAAGTCCTGGCACAGGCTCAGCACACAGCTGGGAGCAGGGACACTATGAGTGGTCCATCCATTCGACAACAAGTTCCTGCTTTCATGGACTGGCTCCAGACTATGTCCTCTGTCCAGAGTACGTCAATTGTCCAGCCAAGCTGGCCAGAAATTTCCATCTTACTCAGTTTTAGTAGAAAATGTAGCTGCATTGCATACAACTAGTGTGTAAAAATGTAACTTGATATTTCCAAGAGTGTTTTCCCAAGCTCTCTGGTACTGGTGCCCAGCCACTCCCGTCGAGTGCAGACTAACCAAGTCTTTGCACTTTTGTCTCCAAAGGTACCGCGTTGTGGTCCCGTACCCACCGCAGAGCGAGGCGGAGATCGAACTGAAGGAAGGGGACATTGTGTTTGTGCACAAGAAACGGGAGGACGGCTGGTACAAAGGGACGTTGCAGAGGAATGGCAGGACGGGCCTCTTCCCCGGGAGCTTTGTCGAGAGCTTCTGAGGACAAAACGCCGCTCTCTCAACTGAGGAGCTTTCAGGGGAAACTGCATAGCACAAGAAGAGACAGCAAAGAGAAACTAGACTGATAACCACTGCCATTTTTATTTCCAAAGACTTCCCCCAGGCCCTTCAGTCTGCAGCTCTGGAGACACAGTTGACCCACTGTGCTCCCGAGACCATGTGCGGTGCATACAGTAGTATGTTGAAGTAGTGCCTTCCACCTGGAATCATAGACTGAAAGGATGCCCATCTGGACTGTAGTAACCTAAACTCTGGCTGTTAACCTTTTGTGTAAATTATAGAGAAGATATCTTTAAAAAAATTAAGAGGAAAGCTGTTATATTGCTGTAACTTATTTGTCAGAGCTGCAGTGTTCTTATTACTGGCCTATGCAAGATGGATTTGAGAGTTCAAGGAGGTGTGCTAGGAAGCTCTTAAAGTGGGATTTTGTTTTTACCAAGGGAAGAAGAGGGGAGGGTGGAGAAAACCCCAGCTAAAGATCAGTGCATCATTGTGCAAGTAAGAATGAGGAGTCCAAAATGTTAATGTCATGCTTTCAATATACCTCAAAGATATGCTGCGCAGGTTTGTTGGTGCGTGTGTTAAGTACTCAGAGTGCCACACCACCCCGTGTCCTGGCACTGCTGCCCGGGAGGTCCTGGAGGAAGCACGGCTCCACCATTAAACTGTGGTTATTTGAGCAGAATCCCTTTTGCCTGTCTTCTGCCCGTATTATATGCAGCATGGATTTTTGTCCTTCGGTATCACTTTCCATTGCTTTTTGTACAACGTACCTTTTTATTGTAAGAATTGCTCTACTTTATATATATTCCTACTAGATCAGACATTTCCTCTTTTTCATACATCTGGTGCTATTTTTTTTAATTGTTAAAGATTTGGTTAAACAGAGAGGCTGCACAAGATTTGCATTCAACATATGAAATTAGAAACGTACCTGAAGATTGAGATCAGACTGCTTGTTCCTGCATCGTAGAGGAAACAAGAAAAAGCTGCGTGGTCACCGATAAATATAGCTGGGGGAGCTGCCTGTGCCACATACACATGCTTGCTCTCTCCTACATATTTAGAGTGGCTGAAGACCCATGCTGAAGCACAGCGTTCTGTCTGGAGAGTGATAATGACTCCAGAATTGGAAGTAATTCCCAGAGGAGTCATTTTGATTGACTTTTTCATGGCAATAAGAAGAACACTGCAGGTTCTAGCACACACAGGGACCATGGAGTTCTCCTCTGTCATTGCATGACAGAAATGAGAGCTGATCTGCAACAGCAGTAATTAGTGTTATGGAAATGTGATTTCTTACTGTAGAAATGTACAGTTCTAGAGACTGTTGTATTTCTTAACATCGTCAAGCTACAATACAAACTGTATCAGGCAATATAAGCTTCCATCTACCAGGGACTTAAAGGTGCAATAAATGTAAGGTGAGTTTAGCCAGTTATTTGTATGAAAAAGAATGAGAAAAAAAAGTCATAATGCAATTGTTGGGAGTATTTAAAAAGACATTGGCTCTTAAAGGAGTGAATCGTGTTGAAAGGCCTTTCATAGCTGTATCCATACCTTGCCTCTGACAGCAGCTGGCTGTTTGCCAAAGCCCACATGTGGTGGGTGTTTAAAAGCATGTCAGAGGCACTGGAACCTGGAGATGATCATATTAAAACAGAGAGGTTTGGTGGGTGAATATCATCACTGCATTACCAGTATTTCATATGCGAAGGTGTTAGTTTTGTTTTCATTTGAGCCGTGTGTACTAGTACATATCAAAACCCATGTAAGTGAGCATTCCTGTTTTAAGTTCAGCTCTGTGACTTTGTTCTCTGTAAAATAAGTTCTTCTTGCTGTCACATGTTAACAAACCAATTCCAGAAACACAGTTCATGGCCAAGTATAGCACCTTCAAACCGGGAGGGATCACTTTCAGGGTGTTTCTTTTTATACTTGATGTTGCCGCATTTGTTGATATTCCAGATTATAATGAGTCAGTCACTAAAAATTTAGTTACTGTTGAGAGGAAATTGCCTTTTTATAACCAATAAGAGACTGAAGAAATGTCTTCTGGAATGAATTCCTTGAGATTAGAGCCATATCTGTTCCACTTATTTGGTCCAGGTCAGAACTAGTGTCACTGCACCTCAAACAGTAAACTGCAGTTAGGCAGTCAGCAATGCCAAAATGTGTTATTGATTCCAATAAAAATTCTGGGTTAGATCTGTGAGAGATGAGATTTTTCTGACAACTTACAGTGGTTAAAATGCTCTTAAAATTCTGTTCCATGTATTTACTACAGTCAGAAAAACAAAACAGGATGACAGCTTGCATGCTGCCTATTCTGTTTAGCCAGATGTAAAATTGTTCCAGATTTCCACCTTTTTATGCTTAACTCTAAGAGGACAAAAGTTGGTGTGTGAGAGTATCAAGGAAAACATGCAGATGTCATATCATTAAATCAGTGCTTTAAAAAACATTTTGCAAGGGAGATGATTGTTTTTTGAATGGTCAACAACCCTTCCAGTCATACCTTCTTCTAGGAAAAAAAAGGGGGGGAAGATGTTGTATTTTGATAGCAGCTGTTTCTGGGCCCTCTTTACTGCTTATCATCACAGTTTGGGTTACTGAGTAATCTTCTTGGACAAATCACTTCCATGCCAGGAGCACAAGTATTAAGGTGAACTTAATACAGCCCAGTGATACAAAAACATGACCCAGTACCATTCAGAAAGTCCTGGACTGAGCGAGGTTCGACTCATACTATGGCCTAGTTTTTACGTGTCATGCCAGGAAAAGAGGGAGGAGGGGGCATCTCCATCTCCTACAACAGGGCAGGGAAAAGAAGAGATTCCTTCTGGTGGCCTCAGTTTGTAAAATGCCAGGTTTGTTCTTCTAGAAATGGGTTCAAGTAATTGAACAGTTCCTTTGAACTTTGCACAGCTCAGAAAATGTTTTTGTTATACATGAATGTTAATGTGGTTTAGGAAATGTTGGCAGGTATGAGTACAAATGAACTACAATGACTGTGTTTCTGATTCTTTAAATAAAATAAGTATTAAGGCAACTTGACTGAGATTTCTCTCTCTATTAGACAACAAGGTGAACAAGCAGTGTAAGTGGCTCTGAGGTTTGCAAAGAAAATAGAGAAGACTCCTCTGCAAACCCTGTAGTAATTCCCACATAAATAAAAACCTGTTAAGGGTAAGAGATGCCTGAACAGGAGTCAGAATCTCTGGTTCTTCTTTTGGCACATCTGGGATTTCTTCAAAATCTTGCGAAGTTAACAACTTAGGAGAAGAAGTGTGGAGGTCCAGAGAAGGAGAGTGGTGACAGGCCAGGAAGACGGAGCAAGGTGGCAAGGGCAAGGCTGTGGCAGAGAGGCTGGGAGGGGATGTGGAAGCAGAAAATTTGCAAGGAAAAGAGCAGCCTCTAGCAGTGTTAATGGGCTTCAGGGTTGCTCTGAGGTCACCTAGTGGGTTGAGCAGGTTTGTAGGAAGAGGAAGAGCCCTTTCCTCCTGCCCTGGGTAGGCTTGGGTGTGGTGCCAGCAGGGTCCCTGTGTCCTCTAGGCAACACACAGCCAAGGAATGGAGAGAGGGACTGAGCAGGTTGTACCCTGGGCAACTGAATGCCCCTTAACTCAGGTGAGGGGTGTAAGCCCATTTTTGGACAAGGCCTGACATTCCCATTCAGCAGCACAGTGCAGAGCATCTGAAGGGGGCCATGAGTCCATGAGTGGGTCTGGATGCCTTGATTTGGCTGGGAGACACCTCTGGAAGAGGTGGTGATTCTTTGCACAGTTAGGGACCACATAGGGCAGGGATGAGCAAGGCACCATTAACTCACTAGGTTGTCTGCATGGGAGGTGACACGAGTCTCTCTTTGCCTCAGCTGGATCCTGAGTCAAAATTCTGAACTGTGGGAACCACTAGAATTTAAATGTGGGCAGGCAACATCTCCCTCTCTGCTAGGCCTTGCTGGCTGGCTGACAAGCAGTGTGATGCAAAACGCTGCACAGAGGAGCCTGCCAGCTACTTCCAAGCTGGTCTGGTGTGCCAGTCCCCTCCACACTTTGCCAGGTCTTGTTCCTCTGGCATTTCTCTGTCCCCCGCTGCCAGCACATACCGCACACCTCACCCAGCCTTTGTACCAAATGTCACCCTGTGCTTCTGCTCCAGTGCCTGATAGAAATTTAGACCATGTTTTGAAAGAAAAATAATCATTGTAAAATTGTTACACACTTTGACTGTTCCTAAATGCTCATGGAGAGCAGAACCACCTGGACAACATCTGCAGAGTTTTCCTGCAGCCAAAAGCTCTTCCTGACATCAGCAGCTCCTTATACATGGTGAACCTGGCAGCTACATGGCTTGGTTCGTTGGTGCCAAACCAAATAAATGAGCTGTACTGGAAGGAAAGCCAAGAGGTGTTACAATCTGGAGAAGGCCGTCCTCGCGCCCCAGCCTTTCATGTAGCAAAAATAACTTTCCAAATGGTCACAGATGTATTTCCAATCACTGGGGCATGGGTGTCTACCCTCCCTTCAGAAAACCACTTGATTTTTCTCAGCCACCAAGCAGCACCAGCTGCCCCATGGTGCCGCAAAGGGGCCACGAGCCAGAACACTGAAGAGCTTGTACCAAGGTTGTCCCCTTGCAGCACATGCCAGACAGCCCGTGTGAGTCCCCCACATTTACAGTACAGCTCAGTTGCAGGTGAGTCCACCTCTACTTGAGTCCTTCTTTGCTCCCTAAGGAGACCCCAGCAGCCCTAGGGAAAGACAGCCAGCATGCTGCTGACTTGGCCAGGGAGTCACTGAAAGCTGTTTCCAACACAAATGGCTCTTTTGCAGAAGCCAAGATGCAATGCAGCGTTTTTGCAAAGGCAACAGGAATGACCTTGCGCGGAGGATTATGAGCTCTGTGACCTGCTGTGTGACACACGCGTGTGTGTGCAGAAAAGCCCGTGAGCAAGGAGTGTTGCTGGGGGGTGGGGCTGCACCAGTGCTACCTGCCCACCCCTCTCAGAGAGGGCACTGGAAAGGACAGGACTGGCTTTTGAGTTAAGGGGGAGTGTCCTTGGGGGAAATGCCTTGCCTGGGGAGACCTTGGGTTGGCCAATGCCATCAGTGCTGCGCTCCAGCAAACGACAGGGGTGAGCGATGGGAGAGCTGCCTTTGGTGGAGGGGTTGCTGTCGTGTGTGGAGTCCTCATGGGGAGCACAGGAGTGATGGGGGCACAGCTAAGTAAGGGGGCAGAGGAAAAATGAAGTCATTAAGACAGGAGGGAAGAAAGAAGTGTCTTCAACTTACTGTCAGAGAAGGAAAGCATATTACATTTGTGTTCTGCATCCGCACAAGGGCTTGGTAGAGCTGCTGTCAGTCAGGTCATTGTGTGTAACCCCTGCACTGGCCCCAGGAGTGCAGCTGTGGGGTGTGCATGGCAGGAGTGGAGGGCAGGAAGGCATGTCCTCTGCCATCCCACCTGGCCAAGGAGGACCACAATCAGTGCTTAAGGGACAGGGTCCACCCAGGATGGCACTGACACAGCCCAGGGGACTCTGGAGACAGTGCATCTCCAGCTGCCGAGTGGACACACGCCCAAGGAAACCCACTGGCACCCCTGGCTCTGCCACTGAATCAGGCTGGGAGTCAAAGCCTGACACATCCCTGGCCCAGGGGTGGTGACCCTGCCCCACATCACTGCTGCCTCCACGAGGCACTTGGTTCTCGTGTGATGTTGCACAGCCAAGGGGTCTGGAAGCTGCCCCCGCACCTTTCTCCCCAGCAACACAGAAAGGCATTCCCTTTCTCTTCCTCATGAGTATGTCAAATTTGCCCTACAGCTGCCCACTGGAAAATCAGCCTTGAGGGCAGGAGGGCAATTTGTTAAGGTTTTTCCCTCTCCCGTCCCCCAGATAATTGTCTGGGATCTGCGTTAATGGAAACATAAATTGACTGCCACTCTGCTAAATGACAATCGGGTTTTGTTTGACAGAGCTAGGAAGTATCTTATCCTGAACATTGGCACCAAACAATCTAAATGCAAATTGCAAAGTGTTTGGGGGTAAGGAGGCTGTTTATCTTCTGATAAGGTTATATAATAATGCAGAGGGGGGAGAGAATTGCCTTTCAGTTCCTAAAGGCTATCAAAATGTGTGATGGTTAAACCGTGGGGCGAGTGTTTACATTTTATTTTAATGGAGCAGATTCAGTTATGTGGCGTGGATTTTCTTTTAACAAATCACTTTTTTAAACAAGATGCAGCACAGCGGCAGTTCAACCATATTTCAGCAATTCTCAGGCACCCAGGTTAGCGTGGAAAATGACAGAGCAGCGATCATTTTAATCCTGTTATGTCTATTGCTCCCAGCTTGTTCTCTTCTGATGAAACACACTGCTGTGCCTTGAAGAGGCAGAAAAACATTTGCTGCACTTGTGGCCTATTTCTCTTGTTAGATTATCAGGTTTATACACGCCAGCACTGCCCAAGTATCTCCTACACTCTAACACAGGAACAGTTACAGGACACAGCTGAAAACGTAAAACGCAACCACAACCGGCTGCTTCCTGAGATACCGCCATGTGCTGGGGTTACTTCTCATGCTGGATGCCCCACGCTGGTTGTGCAGCAGCTTTTGTGCCGGTTGGTTGTAAAAAAAAAGTCACTGCAACAGTCAAAACTTTCAGACCTGCCCAGCACAGCGCTCTGCCCTGCCGGGACACCGCACCACGCAGGCAGCACACCAAGCTGGCATTGCAGCAGCGCCCATGCTGGTGTCGGTACCACATGGCATTTTCCACAGGGACATAGTTTTCTTCAGTCTTGTCCTGGGAGGGAAGAGATGTCCATGGCAGCTCGGCGGCTTCAATAACTCGAAGTTTTCAGCAGCTTGCAGAACTGGTCTCCCTCAAGTTTTTCCACTCCAAGTTTGTAATCTAATCTTCTCAGAGCTTGAGTTAGACTTCTGCTTTTCTCCATAAATTAAGAAACAGGCTTGAGTTTACTCCAAGAATTTTGCTCATCTGGGAGGCAAAGGAAGGAAAGGATTAATGTGTCATTTTTATTTTCCAATTTAAATATGTCTCATACAGAAAAATGAGCATGAATCTCTGCAAGGCAGGAAAAAAGCAATAGATCTGTGAAAATGACACAAGTTGTGTGTGTATAAATTGTTGGGCCTGTAGACCACTTGGTGTAGACCAGCCAAATAACTCACACAAATCTATGAATAAAAGGACATTTGAATGTAAGTTGATATAACAGGAAAGGCCATGATAATTTAGATTTGTAGAAAGGGAAATCATTGAGTAGTGACTGTAGCCCCATTTAGGAGGGGTAGACAGGATTTTGGTTTCACCCACTGCCTCTGTGACAGAGACCTTTAGGGACCAGCCAGGGCATCCCCTGAAAGGGATTCACTGAACCATGGGAGAAGAAGGACCATGGGCCATTTCACACATTTGACCAATTTTAGAACACGTGTTTAACTTACTGCTTTAGAAAACAGAGCAAGTGATTTTCCAAAGGCTTTGATGATGTGGCTGACAATCTGCAGCTCTTGGGAGCAGCTGAGATGAGACAGACGGTCATTATTGCTCCACAAACAATACAGGGTGAACACAGGGTGTGACTCTTGAGGTGGCCTGTGCAGGATCTGAAGTTGGATTCGATGATCCTTATGGATCCCTTCCAACTCAGCTTATTCTGTGAACATTCTGTGAGCATATGATGGACTTTGCCTTCACTACTGTGATAAATACATATATATAACACATAAACCACACACATGTATATATGCATTTACACACGTATCTATTTATGCATATCACCAACACTCCTTTAGTAAGAGAAAAGAGCCAGGCGTGCTTGCTGAGCTGCATGCCATCTTGATTAATGTCATTTAAGCTGGTCCAGGGCTACCTGTGTTTGCAGCTAGAGCATTGGAAGAGTTACAGATAGCTGTAAAGCAACATCAGGAAGTTGGGGAAAACCACCCTGAGGTCTGAGCTGTGACTCCCTTGTCTGAAGGGCATGGCCATTCTGGCAGTTCCTGAATTTCCTCTGATGACCTCCCACCATTTTGGACATGCAGCAATAGGATATATTAAGAAATCATCCAATGCCCAAACTTTCTTTTAATGTCAGAGGACTCTGAAAAGGAAACTGAAGCAAAAAATGAAGTCCTACTTCCTTCAATTTTCCAGTCCTCACAGAAGAGCCCTAGAGCAGCACTCATTCAAATTTAAAGGCAGTAAAATGCGTCCTTGAGCATTTCCTATGGCTTAATAGGAAGGGCAGTTGCAATATTGCACCTCCATCCATTTACCCTGACCATAGGACAGTAAATTGCTCTGGAAACACATACCAAATTAATGCTAGGTTTTGCCCAAGACAGTTTGTTAAAAGCACTGCTTTGCCTTGTCTAAATACATACTCAGCTGAGAGGGAGAGCACAAGAAAGTCAGGGAGAGTAACTGGGGTGGAGAGGATCAGGTTTGGCAGTGTCCAGTTATTTACATGAAGCAGAGAACTGGGGAGTGCCCCGAGGCACCTTCCAGCCTCCACATTCCCCATCCCAGGGGTCAGACACTGTGCTGGGAGGAGAGCCAGCAGCTCAGCAGATTGTCCCAAGGATATGGAGAACCACATCACTGCTTCAACACTGGCTGGTGCCTGAAGCAAAGCCATCTTAGACATGGCAGCTGGTAGGGCAGCATCTCCCGTCACCCCTTCAGCACTGCCAGGTAACTCCTGAGGTTCAGCACAAGCAGGAAGGGATGAAGCAGCCCACAGCACTTTGGCCCAGCCCCAGGAGTGCTGGGATGGGGCTCATCTACCAATAACATGGCCCCTTCCCTGTCATCCCCTCTCTGTGCCAACTCGGGCAGCAGCAGGGTGCAGGTCAGGTCAGGTCAGTGTTCGAGACCCCTGGGCAGAGCTGGGTCAGACACAAAACTGCTGGCACCCACCAGCCCAGGCACAGCTGTCACTGCTACTGAACCACGTGACCCCTGGGGGGGCTCAGTCCAAAATTAGGACTGCTAAATGTGGGCATCCAAGCCCCCTCTGGGCTGTAGGGTGGGGTGCGGGCAAGGCCCACTGCCAGCATGTCTGCAGCTTGAAAAAGAGCTCCTCGGGTCAGCCAATTTTCTCACCAATTGCTTCAGGTTCATGCAGATGCAGAGAAGCTTTTATCATGCTGCTCTTCTCAGCAGTGAGCAGAGGAAACTGCACTCCGAAACCCCTCTACTGGAGTGTCCTGCTGATTTCAGAGCTGGGGAGGCTGGCAGCAGTGCAGGCTGGTCTCACAGCCCGTGGCTGATGACACCCGGCACTGCATCCCCTCTGTTCAGCGCAGCCCTGGCAGGATGCAAGGATGCAAACTCGGTGAGTGATGGTGGGACAAGGGAGCTGCTGCTCCACCCTTGCTAGTGGCACGGCCACAACTCAGGAAGGGACACCCACCCAGTACCTCATTAGCCACTAACCACTCTTTGTAGATGGTTATAAAGTGATTTATTTTGTCATTAGTCTTATCTTCTTTTCTAAAGCTGACTTGGTTTCTAAACTACATTCATTTTTGCACTTCCATTAATCTCCTTGGTTTGACAGACTAAATGAACCTTTTTGAGGACAAATTAAATTTCTTTAACATTTTGTGGTCAAACAAATTCAGGGGAAAATTTTTTTCCCTCAGTTATATTTTACTGAAATATCAGAATTATACTTGTGTGCATCTCTGTAATCCAAGCACTGGAGATTTTTTTTTTCTTGAGGCCTCTGCTAATTTTTGTACTAAAGCCCTCCTATCACATCCCAGATATTAATAAAATTGGAAATGAGCTGCACCAAGAATGCAAGGGAGACAGAAAGAAAACATGATGAGGGACGGTCCGTCATATCAATAAAATCTGCCGCATTTCTCCAGGCAGTGTGTGAAATATAGCAGGCACATAATCCACACGGCAATAAAAGGCTGCCACATGCCTCCCCAGCACCTGGGGAGCTATCATTTTCAATTAGGAACAAAAGCCTCTGGCATGTGACAGCAGCAGCAGAAGAACTGAACACAGTTAAGGCAAAATTTAGTTTCATTATGGCTTGATGCCGATTACAGTTTTTTCTTTGTTTTCTCACCGAGTGCCTCTGTCATCATACGGGAGGTAGTGTGGCAGGGGCAGGCTTTTCTAGTGGCTTGAGCACAACCAGAAGTGAGTCGAGGAGACCCTAAAATGATGTTTTTAAGAGGACTGCAGCACAGACCTTTACAGCAAAATGGGCTTTGGGCTTGATTTTAGCTCCTTCAAACCATCACTTTTCCTTTGGCCAAACTGTGATAATATGCATTTAAAAATCCACTCCTGGTTCCTGCTCCTTTCCCTCTGTTGACAGCATCAAGTGCTCATATGATGCAGCAGCAAAGTGATGGAAGGCAAGGTGCCAGGCATGCCCCAGACTTAATAAAATTACAGCAAATCCAATATATTAGTCAGAACACATCTCTTTCATGTCTCGCTTAAACCTCCATCGTACCCTAATAAGTATAACTCAGTTTTTACCTCAGGTTTTCAGAAGCTAATCTGTTACAACATTGCCTTGCATTTATTAAAGTATTTCTTATATTTAAATTAATACATTTTGCAACCTAGTTTTATATAGTTCAATTTTTAAAGTGTGTCAAAGCCATATTTTCTCCTTCTGTTTTCCTTTTTCCAAGTGTTTATAAAGTATTTTCAACACAGGGAGAGAGATGTGAGCTCAGATCAGCCTCTGCCACTGCCATGCCTGACCCCAGCTGAGGCCACCCCATGTTTTTGCATGCTTTTCTTGGGGTTGCTCTGGGCTCAGCAGGAGCTGAGGCACACGGGGGGAAGTGGATGGGCTGGCAGGGCTGTTCCAGCACCTGGGGGATGCCCAGTGAGAATGCAGCTCTGGCCCAAGGGTGACAGGGCTGCCACAGCCCGACACACTGGTGACCACAGAACCGTGAGTGCCAGCAGTGGGGCAGTGTGGGGGGCACCCCTCTGCCACCCGACCCACAGCCCCAACACGCTCTGCAAGTAAGCCCATGGTTATTCTTCACCTGCTGGTGGGTCCTGCTGGGTTCTGCTTCTGCACCATTGGCTTTCTCCTTCCTCCTGTCCAGCACATTTCTGTCCTCCATCCCTTGCAGCCCCAAAGCTACTGCAACTCCAACCCTTATCCAAGACCATGGGACCCGTGAAGCCTGTACAGACACAAAGCAGACTAGCACATCCACCAGCAACAAGCACAAAAGAGCTCCTGGCTGCTCACGTTTTTATCCAGCTCTTGTGAAAATATAAGGGTAGAAAAACATTAAATAAGTGCTCTTCCTGCTCTAATCTGCCATTTGGGGAATTATCATATTTTATGCATCCAGTACAAAGTGCTTTACCTCTGAAGCAGTGGATATGTATGCACAGACTCACCCATGTAAAATTGCCCACAGCCCTGGCTCTTATCACCTACTCAATTTTTGTGCAAGCCTAAAGGGAGCTCCAGCCCTGAGACAGCAATTACCATACTTATCCCATGCCTTACAAAATGACAGAAATTGAGTCTTTGATAGGTGCTCGTATTAGGCCCAGAAAGATTATTTTCTAGCACTCCTGGCCACAGGGAAATGTCCTTGTTTCAGGGCTAAACATGAACAGAGATCCCAGGGCCCATGTGGATTACAGAATCATAAGATAAGCTAAGTTGGAAGAGACCAATAGGGATCATCAAGTCCTCCTCCTGGCCCTGCATAGGACAGCCCAAGAATGACACCACGTGCCTGAAAGTGTTGTCCAAATGCTTCCTGAACTCTGTCAGGTTTGGTGCTGTGACCACTTCCCTGGGGAGCCTGTTGCAGTGCCCAGCTACCTTCTGGGTGAAGAATCTTTTTCTAATACCCAGACCAAACCTTCCCTGACACAATTTCAGGCCATTCCCTCAGGTCCTGTCACTGGTCACCAGTGAGAAAAGATCAATGCTTGCCCCTCTGCTTCCCCTTGTGAACAAGCTGCAAGAAGCTAGGAGGTCTCCCCTCAGTCTCCTCTGGGCTGAACAAACCAAGTGACCCCAGCCAGGGAAGGACTGCAAAGAAGGTTTAAACTGCAAGTTCATCCCCTCTCTCTCCATACTACAACTTCTTCCACTTTAAAAGTTTTAAACACTGAGGCTTCTTGGTAAGTGTCCCTGGCCAGGCTGCTGCCATGCCATTAAATAAATACACTGCCATACAGCTAATCTGGAATCTCCAAGCACCAGCAAAGGCTAAAAGTTCTCTCTGATATCAATAGTTCCAGTAGAGCTGTCTACCCACTGCATCAGGGTTTCAGGCTGGCTCAGGAGGGGTTGGAGAGCCCCTACTCCTCAGATATCCATCGGGGCTAATCCAGCTTTTCACATCAGTGGCATGCAGACGGCCCAGCCCGAACGCCCACCCAGCCGCTGGGAGCTGAGCCAGCTGTGCCGCGCTCACCAGCAGGAGCACAAGGCACAACCTCACACCCTTGGCTGTCAGGCAGGCACCCTCCGACTTGTCACTGCTTCATTCCTTCAGCGCACACAGCAGAGGAGCACTCGAGTGGGATGCACGTGTCCTGGCTCACATCCGAGCTCATGTCAAGCTGATGTCTTCTCATTAGTCTTTACAGGAAATAGCATGCTGCATTTGGAGCCAACATGGAGCCAGGAGGTGTTACTGCCACGAGTGAGCTGAAACACCTCAAATGTTTCAGAAAAGGATACAACGGGGCCTGAAAAGTTTATAAATCCTGCACAGACAAAAAATAAGAATAACCTGGAGAAGGTGCAAGCCAATATTCCTGGGGAAACTAATCAAACCCAGAGACATTTCATGGAGGAGGCACTCAGAAAGCAAGGGCTAATATATATGCCTACAAAGCAAGAGATGAAGAATGAGTATGTGCATGTGTGAAAGAGAGCAAACAGGAGCCTGGAAGAGCTTTTCTCAGTGGGAATTACACAGCACTAAAAGCATGGGGTCATATTGCAGTTTTAAGGACACTGAGATCCATATTTAATTTCCACACCGTCAATCTTGCGATAGCATTGTCTGTGGGGAAGGATGCAGAAATCCCTCCCTGCCTTGGGGCAAGGGCCTCTGCCTTGCTAAGAACCACAGTGCAGGGGGCCACAGGCAGAAAGGGGCCACAGGCAGAAAGGTGCCGCCAGCACTGCAGAGCTTCCTCCCTCCTGCTGCTTTCCTTTGGGTGCCACGGCACACGGTCCTGTGCTGCAGAGGTGACAGACTGTGTGGCAGTGCCTAAAATAGTGGAGATTTGATAAATAATGAGCAAACCCACCCAGGCAGGACTCGGCAAGCTCTTATGTTCAAAACTTTGGCAAAAGGATGGCAAATGTTTCTTCTTGTCCATGCTGTATTTGCATTACATGAACCAAAAGCTTTCAGTAATCATCATGTGCCTGCGCTGCATTCCCAGGGAAGAGCCCCATCCCTCCAGGGTGGATTGTACAGCTGCAACAGCCCTGCTGCCAGCAGCTCCCTGGCAGGCTGCAGGCACTGAGGCAAGGGGATAAGACCCTTATGACCTACAAATGAAATCACAGAGAGGCATGGGAAGAAAAAGCAGGCTGGTGCTGGTATGGGAACCAACAGAGAAAGAGACACAGATTTTTCTCTTTGCTAAAAGGTTCAGGGGGCTCAATCCCCAAATTCTTTGAAAATCAACCCCTTCCCTACTACCACCAGCTGAGCAATGGGGATATTTATCTGAATGGCAGAGGTAGTGACAACCCTCACTTTTTCCCGAGTGAAGACAGACCTGTTCCATCAGGCTCTGAGGATGTTTCTCCAGCCACCAAGCAGGCTGAGGCCCAGCCATCCTGCAGACCACCTGGCATGAGCAGTGTTCCTTGCTGCCTAGCCCAAATCCTGTTCAACCCAGAGTGTCATCAGGATGCCCAAGGCATCAACACACCAGCCCAGAACAAATCCTCTCCAGCAGTTTGAAGGACAAACTTCACTCGGCAGATGAGTGTTGAGACCACACTGACCCTCTCGTGCCAGAGAACAAAATGCTTGTGTCCAGAGGAGCAGTTTGTGCAGAATGAAATGAAATTACATGTTTTATTTCATCGGGTTTTGTTCAGAAAGGAGGAGAAAAAGCTTTCTCTTCAGGGTTCTGTAGGAGCCAGGACTCAAGTCTTGCCTTTAACAGAAAGAGAAAATACTACTCCTACCACTGCTGAATCTCAGCTGGTGAACTTTTGTCTTCCATTGTCTCTAACATTCACTGCAATGGAACTACTCCTGTCCTACTGCCCCTCCTTGAGAGGATCAAAGAAGTCATGTCAGAAATCCAACATGGAAGTTCTTTCTTTTAAAGAAGGAGTTTTCTGTTGTCTTACCTGGTTATAGCTGCACTTTTAATGTCTACTTTGATCT
Organism: Picathartes gymnocephalus; assembly: GCA_013390045.1. Taxonomy (NCBI): domain Eukaryota; kingdom Metazoa; phylum Chordata; class Aves; order Passeriformes; family Picathartidae; genus Picathartes; species Picathartes gymnocephalus. Next base: position 104,020 of record WEKY01037900.1, on the reverse strand, counting down.
ACTTCCAAACCCATCCTCAGACACCACAGGACGCAGTGAGCATCTGCACGGTGCCTGACAGAGCCAAGGTACCTTCCAGCTCCAGTGTCAACACAGCAGGACAGGGACATCAGCTGTGCAGTTCTTACTTTGAAGGCTATTTTTTGGATGTAAACCACTGAGTATATTACCAAAGAGCATTCTTTTGAACCCAGGTAATGCACATTTTCAGCTTTAAGGCTGAGAACCTTCACCAGATTTACTGAGCAAGTGCCTAAGATGAAAGAGGAAGGATATGCTGTTATGTCTAGAATTAAAAGAAAATAAAAATGTGCAATGATAAAATACACTGTTAAACTGGTTTAAATCAAAATAATCTCTTGTGTGTTTGACAACTAAGATGAGACAAAAAAAATCTCAAAAGTCTTTCACATCCGAGCACGAGAATATACTGTATGAAACTCCACACCTTGGGAAGGTCAGGATTTTCCGACTGTCGTGCCACGCCCACCCCAGCCGCTCTCCTCTCTGCCCCGGGGTGCTCATGCCAAAAACCTCCTCCCTGCCAGCCAGCTTTTTACATCCCACCCTGCTGAATCCTTCCTGCCACCACTCCACTCTCATGGAGTACAAACTGCCTGAGGATTTCCATTCTGGCTGCTTCTGAGGAGTAAAATCCTGACAATCCCTTAATGTTCGCTTTATAAAGTGAGGTTTTCACAGCTTTTCTTTGCTTGGGGGTTTGTTTTTATGCTTAAACATAATTTTTGGCTGGCAGCAGGAAATAGATTCAGGAGCTCCATCGTCTCTGGGGTGATCACGTAGCACCCCTCACTGGCAGCCTCCGTAAAACAGCCTTTAAAATACAAAGAGAAAAAAATAAACCTAAAAATGTACCAAATACAAGATCCAGAGAAACCCAGACTGACAGCAACCACAATATACCTTTCCTTCCTAATTTTGGAGAAATTACATTTACAAGACAATTGCAATATTTTTTAAAAAGCAGTCTTTCCTGCAAACAGATCTGTTTTTTAAAAAAACAGAAGTCTTGAGTCTTGTATCTATTTTTTTTCTGTGCAGCTACATGAAAACATTTTACATGAAGAATCCTTTTAGTAAGTCATTAACTGGGTTCCAGCTATTGAAGGTGAGCAGATTAAGGATGATATAAAAATACACATCCAGAGAACACTTCAGCTGGTGTCTCTCTTACATTTGCCATGGTTACAAGATTAGGGATAATTTTGCAGTCTTTATGCAGTCTTGACTGAATGGTGGCCAGAGTAAAATTAATTTATTTGAAATCACACACATCTGTAAATTCCTCTGCAGTTTTGGATGGACTGCTTGCCATTTATAGTACATTTCAACTTCATTTCATATCAAACAGGAAATATTTTCTTTTTCCTATCCAGTTAAACCCACCTATGCACCTGCAATCTCCCAGGCTGCACAAGGTAGGGCCCAGAAACTTCTGCATGGGCGTTTTGTCTTTCTGTTAGAGGGCAGGGAAATTATTGCTTCAGGTATTAAGTTCTGAGATATGACATTTGTATTATTGCACCTTATAAAAATTTTAAAGCTGTAAATAATCTTTTAGAAGCACATAGGGATTGTATGGGGTTTTTTAAAACATCCTATCCACGCAAATTTCCAAACACAGTTTTTAGCAACAGGCATATTAGGCTGTAATTCCTTTATTCGCCTACTTAAAGTGACAGCAACCTCAGCCACCTGTTTGCAGCAATTGTTAATTCACAACTTGCAACGCAGTATCTTTACTTATTGATCCAGTAAGTTCTGCCAGTATACAAACTCCATTATATCATCCCATAAAACTCTCAAGGAACATTCCTGACCTCGCAGGCACAAAATGGCACATTCAGAACACACAACTGACCTGCAAGCCCTTCCTGGGGCATTCTGCTGTGCTACCTATCATAATTACATTTCACTTCCCAAGAGTATTATCAGCAGTGACCTCAGGTTAATGTGATCTTTAGTTTCTGTGATCATATTTTCAATGACTGGATTCATAAACTGAACTATTTATAGCCCCACCAAAGCCAGACCAGTGAGGTCAGGGATGAGCCTGAGGTCTGATCAAGACAGGAGGCAACAAAGGACTTTCTGGCAAGCACTAGCTCCCAGGGCCAGAGTGCTGCCTTCACAGAAACAGAAGTTTGGGACGGAGCTTGTTAGAAGTTTTTTTTTATATTTTTCTTTTTTTTTAACTTCTGATGACTCCAGAGCCTCCAAGAAGTCGCACATAAAACAACTGCCCTCCCAAAGATCACTGTCACTCAGCAACCAGAGAGAGCCCGGCCCTGTAGGAAACTACAAGAAATATGTTCACAAATTATTTCAGAGTGTGAAAGAGTTTTAAACCCAGCCCCTTGATCTGCCAAACTTCAAGAAGGGATTTGAAACAAGCTTTCTCACATTTCAGACAATGAACTTGCCCACCAGGTTAAGGAATTTTTGAGAAACTGTACTCATACTGGAGCAATGCACAAAATCTGATATGAACTTAAACTTGGAAATTTTTTTTTCTTTCATGATCAATGCATACTTTACCATCTCAGTAAAGCTGGAGAAGGCCAGCAAGACAGACTGACAAGTCAGGATAAATTATGTATCAGGGAAGCCTCTCCTCTGATGAGAATACACTCAGACACTTCAGGTCCAAACCATGGACCATATTCCTTCAGGAAATCCAGTATGGTTTTGGAAATGTTAAACATGTATGTGAGTTCCTCTTTAAAACCCAAGTGGCTGAGAAATCAAGATGCAACAGCATAAAGCATTGCAATTTTTTATTTAGGGAAATCAAGGTCTCATATAAACCTAACCCAAAGTAGTCAGAATTCAGAATGCATTATGCTGCTTATATAGATCACTCTCCACAAAAGCTCTTGTTTTATTTATCAGTCAAAACAACAGTAGGATTGATGTGATGGGGGTAACAAATGTTTGAGGAAAGGCTGTGACAGAGTTCTGTGTGTCCTGTCTGCCCGGCTGCTCGCAAACCTTGTCACCTGGACAGGCCAAAACGCTCTGGGATTGTTGTTTCCTCAGAAGCTCAAAGGACTGACCATATTCACACTGCCAGCACAAGTGGGAATGGAACTCAGTGTCTGGCCTTCCCCAAACTTAGCAATGAAACCAAAGTAGAAGCCATGAAAAACAGCTATGTGAACACCAACACCTTCTCATCATCTTTCTAAACATGCCAATTCTCTTCTCTTCTTTCTCCAAAGGGGTGAAGACTACTAGTCTGCTTCTTCTAAGCCTCATGTGAAGGAGTTAACATCTTCCAGAGGAGGGAGTAGGTCCACATTTCCACTCTGTGAGGACAGAGGTGTAAAATCTGCAGAGAGCTCTGTCTTGCCATCTCTTCTCAGAGGGAATGATTAGCCCCCCAAAATTATGTGGACTCATGGGGTAGTAAAGATTTCCAACTCCCAGCACAAGGGAATGCAGAAACTGCAGGCAGGCATCCAGACCAAGCATTAAGCACTAAAATAGTCTCTTGAACTGATCAGGAACCAGCCAAGCACCACTCTTAGCTAACCTCTGTCACTTACTTTGAGTGGGCTATATATCCATAGACAGCAGCAGGTGTGAGATACATCTCTCTATGTACACTTATAAAAAACATATGGATTTGTATATATGAATAGGAATATATCAAAATCCTTCACACTTGGATATGAAAATCAGAGAAAGGCAAACTTAATTTTGAAATCATTGGTTTGGGGGGGCTTCTTGTTTATGAAAATTGCACTTATAAATTGCGATACATTGAAGTGCCCAGAGAGATTATTCCTTAATGATCACAAGTACAGGTACCCCCAAAATAAAGAGGTACTTAGAGATCTGTTGCCAAAAGACATTTTTGTAGCTCCATAAATACTCTTTTTCAAAAAGTCTAAAGCTCATACAATGGTCACCCAGAAACCATCCTGACACATCGCACTTGTACTTCTCAACAAGAAAAATATGCTATTTTTTCAAACCTTTCTAGGAAGTAATTTTAAAGTATTTTGGCTCAGAGTGAGGTGCAATTGTACTGCTGGGTTTTCAAGCTATAAAGATTGATTCCAGCATTTTAATGCCCTAGCACATAATCAACCACATCAGCTCAGAGCTCTCACAGCACTTACTTTTATGTCGCCTTCTGTGCTTACACCTTTGTTTCTACAGAAAATAAGTTAATATTTTCTCAATATTTGAAGGAAAAAAAATGTTCATGATAAATGAGCTACAGAATTACAGAACTGCTGATGTTGGAAGGGGCCTCTGGGGCCCACCTACTCCAAGTCCCCGATAAAAGCAAGTTTAATTGGAGGGGGCTGTTCAGAGCAATGTGACACAGCTGCTCAGGGCCGCGGTCCTTTCCGCAAAAGCAAAAGCCGTGTGCTTCGAGCGCGCCCTAGCGAACATCCTGTTGAAGCGGTTTTTTTCTGTTTTAAAATCCTGCAAGTTTCTATATTTAACTATCAGTGGTTTGCTGCCTTGATGCTACTAGGGTCTGGATTTTTAAAAATACATTTATTAAAGAAAATGTGGAGAAGTAGATGCCTCAGTACTTCATAAAAATCCAGTTGGGTATTTTACCCATCCATGAATTACACTAAATTACTTCTTGCAGTGATTCACTGAATGTGAATTACAGAAGTGTTCACAAACGTCTTGAAAAATTACTCATTTTTCTTTTGAGTATTCTCCTTTCTATATAAATATTATGTTGCTGCTGTTACAAGAGGCTTGTATTTCCACAAGTTAGAATCACAGAATACCTCAAGTTGGAAGGGACCCATAAGGATTGAGCCCAGCTCTCTGTTCCTTGCAGGACTACCTAAAATTAAACCATATGATTAAGAGCATATTCCAGATTCTTCTTGAACTCTGACAGGCTTGGTGCTGGAACCACTGTCCTGGGGAGCCTGTTCCAACCATCCTCCCAGTGAAAAGTCTTTTCCTGATGTTCAATCTGAACTTCCTCTGAATTTCTGGCACTTGCTCCTGTTAAATTTCCATCAGCTGGGGCTGCACAGCTCTGTAATCTATCCAGATGTCTCTGTAAGGCCTCTCTATCCTAGAGGGAGTTCAAAGCTTTCCTAATTTAGTATCATTTAGTACATACAATCCAGTAAACTCCCTTAATGTACATTCAACTCCTATGTATGGTTCATTTATAAAAAAATTAAGGAGCACTGACCCTAAAACTGAGCCTTGGGGTCACTGGCTGCCAGCTTGATGTAACCGCATTCACTGTAAGTCTTTAAGCCCAACCTGTAAGCCAGATTTAAGATAAAACTACTTACTGGCTTTGTCTTGTTACTGGCAAAGTAACTTGAAAGATACAGTTGTGAATAAATATACAAAATATATATTGAAAATAACCTAAGAAAATGATCTAAAAAACCAAAGCCCTCAGATTTGTAAAGGGTGTAAATAATCTTCCAGCAGCCACTTGCAGAAGGTATCATAACAATAAAGAGACCTTAACAAGTGGTCCTGAAACCATTTCAGATGCAGGATAAACTTCTCTGAAGGGTTCAATTGAAAAGCACATGGCTAAGATAAACCACAAGGAGACACAGATGTTTTTATTTACCACGACTATTAATTCTCCACTTTCAGACAATATTGTTAGTTGCTCCTTTATAATTCTTTGAATTACATTTGACTGTCAGGCTGTGATGTGCACTTACCTGGTACCTCATCTTCAGGCAAACTAAAGCAAAATAACAGCGGAATTTCCCACACTTAGAGATGATTCTCCACTGTTTAAATGAATATAAGGAAATGAAAAGGAAAACCCACCAGCTCTCTCACTTTGTGCCATGTTGTTTTTGCGCTACAACTGAACAATCCCCCTTTGGCTGTCACCTGTTCCAAAGACCTGCACAGGTGCCTGCACCAGTTTTGTTTTGCTGCTGAGTCCTGCAGGGCCAGCACGTGCAAGTGCACAGAAGCCCATCTGACCAAGACATGTGGTACCGTACAGCTTATTCATGGCTCCCAGCTGTCAAAGCACAGCACATCCTCTAGCACCAGCCAGGCACAGAGCTATCTAGGTCAAACAGTACTTAACTATTCTCAGCCTTTGTCCTCAGCAAAGTGGCCAGACTACATACAGCTAAATCTGTCTTTTCATGCAGTTTTGTAACACTCATGAAGAGCTGTGCTTGAGCTAACTAACATCAGCAGCTGGGACAGCACACTGGGAGGTTACTGAGTGCTGACAATACACATCATTCAATTATTATTACATTCTGTTCAACATCACTTGATAACACTTCCAAACCACTTTAAAAAAATCTTTTTCTTTTCATTTGGCTGTTACCTCCCTTAAGAAAGGCACAGCTCTCCTTTGTAATCCAACAAATGCAAATGGTCCAGTCAATGGTACAAAGTCAAACAAAAAAGTCTTTCATCAAGCTACATTTTGCTCAGGAAGGAGCAATCACAGGGCATGACCCTGCCTCATTTTCTTCTCTTGAACAAAGTCATATGTTAGCCGAGTGTGTGGGCTAAATGAGTGTCCCCTGTTAACCCTTTCCTCCTATGTTACAGCCTGTTCTGTCTGTAGAGATGATGGATTAGCAGTTTGACCCTTTCCTGGTCAATGAAGGGTTTATGTCTCAGCATCTATTCTGTCTCACTGCTACTGAAGGAAAATAATCTTTCATGTACAGGTTGGGCAGAGAACTGACTGAGCACAGCCCTGCAGAAGACTTGCGGGTGATAGTTCATGGAAAACTCAACCTGAGCAGGCAATCTGTGCTCGTAGTTTCAGAAAGCCAACCGTGTCCTGGGCTGCATCCCAAGCAGGGCAAGGGAGGGGACTCTGCCCCTCTCCTCTGCTCTTCTGAGACCCCACCTGGAGTCCTGCATCCAGCTCTGGATGGAACATGGAACTGGTGAAACAAGTCCAGAGGAGGGCCACAAAGTTAATAAGGGGACTGGAGCACCTACCCTACAAAGATAGGCTGAGAAAGCTGGGGCTGTTCTGTCCAGAGGAAGAGATGATTGTGTGGAACAAACCTTCCAGTATCTAGNCAGGGCAAGGGAGGGGACTCTGCCCCTCTCCTCTGCTCTTCTGAGACCCCACCTGGAGTCCTGCATCCAGCTCTGGATGGAACATGGAACTGGTGAAACAAGTCCAGAGGAGGGCCACAAAGTTAATAAGGGGACTGGAGCACCTACCCTACAAAGATAGGCTGAGAAAGCTGGGGCTGTTCTGTCCAGAGGAAGAGATGATTGTGTGGAACAAACCTTCCAGTATCTAGAGGAGGCCTACAGGGAAGCCAGAGAGGGACTCTCTCAGGAACTGTAGTGATAGGACAAGGATGGGTACAAATTAAAAGCAGGGAAATTTAGGTTAGATATTAGGAAGAAATTCTTTACTGTGAGGGTGGTGAGGCCTGGAACAGATTTCCCAAGGAGGTTGTGGATGTTCCATCCCTGTCAGCATTCAAAGCCAGGTTGGATGAAGTGTTGAGCAGCCTGGTGTAGTGGAAGGTGTCCTTGCCCATGGCAGGGGCTTGGGACTAGATGATCTTTAAGGTCCATTCCACCTCTTTAAGATTATATGGTATACATCACTGTGCGAGTAAAACAGAAGGTGAGCTTGGTGACTGAACACTCCTCAGGGCAGTGGTCATGACACCAAGTCTGTCAGGAGAAGTGTTCGGACAATATTCTTAGTCACAGTTTGGATTTTATGTAGTCCTGCAAGGAGCAGAGAGCTGGAGTCTATGAACCTTAAGGGTCTCTTCCTTAGGTTCTCCTTATGGTTTTCTTCCAGCTTGAGATATTCCATGACTAGATGGTAAATACAGTGGTATATGACAAGTATATCACAAGTCACACTGCCCTCCTGGTACAGTTCACACAAATTGCCTGTTTTTTCCCATCAATAAATAACTTAAGATATTTAAAACAGATGTAAAACATGTATATTCTTTTCAGTTAAATGTGAAATCTTACTCCTTTTTAATAACATGAGGGACAGGAAGCAGAACAAGAGTAACACTTACGCAAAAACAATCTATTTTATTTCTGTCAAGTTAGTATTTCATTTTTAAACAGTCAAACAACACAACTCCAGAGACCTGTACCTCTTATAGCTTCCCATTAGTTATCATGACTACTGAAAACATACAAAGAACTTGTTTTAACCAACCTGGAGCTTTCACAGTTAATAGTTTCTGTAAATCTTCAACTGTAACTGAATACCACACTAAAAAACATCAAATATAGGTACTTTCCATACCGAGTTAGTAGTATCAGATAAACTATCCTGCAACAGTACAGCATTGCAAAAATATCTCAGTACATTTTGATTAGAAAGACCATATCTGAAAATTAGAATACTGCTTGTACATAAAAGCCTATTAAAAAAAATCTATCAGCAAAATCAGTAAATGGTTCAAATATGTCAACAGTTGTATTAAATAACAGTTAGTGCACTAATAAACAATACCATTTGAAAAGAACTCTTCAGGAAGCTTGTAGTGGATATATTCACTGAACACTTTTGCACTACACCATTCATAGTCTGAACAGAACTGTTTATGGCAAGGACACCTTCTTTGGCACAATGCATTTAAAATTAAAGCAAGCTGACCACACTTATGTAAGGCAAACATGGCAGAGCTGTAACAGAAAGCCTGTGATGACAATGACAGTAACCACCACACTGTACAGATCAGGCTTAAAAATTAATTATTCTTTTGCAGAATGCAGCAACAAGAGATATTTGCTAAACATTTTATTAAGAAACTGGAACTCTTATACCTTCGAAAGCACACCATGAATCACTGTTTCCTCATGAGAAATTATCAGTATCATGTCTTCTGTCATCAGTATTAGGGAAAGCTAGAACTGAAAAACCATAGCAAGCATATCAACTTCACATAGTCCGAAGAAATAAAACTAAACCAGAGGAGTTACTCATAGTAGTGCAGATAATTACTTCTGTTAGCAAAAATTCCACTTTCATACGTAAATCCAGAAAAAAAGGAATCTAGGAAAAGGAATTTGGTAACAGTAGTTGAAATGCAATAAATTTTGGCCAAATTATGCTTCTAGCAGGCACCCCAAAAATGTCAAAGCTCGATGATATCTGTGGAAATATGTGCACCAATGTAGCTTCTGAAGTTGCTCAGAATCTAGCAGTTACAAATAAATTCAGAATCAAGAAATCTGTTTTCAACTGCAGGAAGTTATTAATTAACAAAATGTTATCTGCAGTAAATTTGTAAGCTATCAGGAAAGAAAATGAGTAAATTAATTGACTTCTGGTTTTGGAGGAGAAAAACATTTAAGTCAATTTCATTTAATATATGAGTATTTAATTCAATGTTTTTTAATATAAATCAGTTGGGCATGTTATTCTGGACATTACTTTTGAATGTATTTCTGAATTTTCACAATTTATTCAAGTTTTTCTTCTGAGAGCGGTGAAAGAAAGAAGTGGGTGGGAAGAAAGTGAAATGTTTATTGGGTCATATTCTACACTTCATGTATTTTTACCGCCAATTTTATCAATCTCTTCTCTCAAAAATCTGTACTAGGATATGGGACAACAGCAGTCAGACCGCTTCATAAAACTACTAACATATCCTACATTCAAAACCTGAGTGCTGCAATCAAATACTATTCCTGGAGTTCCCTGGGTGAATTTCTCTCTCTAACTCCTCCTCACTGTCCCTCTCGCTCTGTTCTCCAACATTCATAGCTCCTTCATCTCTGACATGAAAGCATTGGACTTCAAGTTGAAAATCTTGGTTCTTTCATGGAAAAAAAGAAAAGAAAGACAAAACAATGCTCATAGAACATACTGCCATTACTCTAGAAGTACATCCAAGCATAAGAGCATTTTACACTTCTGTCTTCTTATCACAGAATAGGAGTATGTTTCTGTCTTTTCTAAAAGATTATTGAAATTTGAGTTATAAAAGCCAATGTGAAGAATTTTTTTATTGCTGCCTCTGATGACTAGCATCAGCACTTACTTTTTGCAGTCCTTGTGTCTTCAAACCAACAACAGGGGTAGAGACAGACACTTGTGTTGGAATCGATTCAGTGATAGCTTTCTTCTCAGTAAACTCAGCTACTTCATCTTCTAGAAGCTTTTTCTTTTCCCTGAATTTCAGCTCCTCCTCTTGATGCATTAGTGTAAGATGTTCAAATTTAGTCAGTACCTATTTAAAGAAAGCACAAAAAATAACATTTCCAAGTAGCAACACAAGGTGGTGACATCACAGTATAAAAACTCTCTGCAAATGAGCAGTAAAACCCATCTCAACTTGTGTTAATAGTCGTAAGAAATCGCAGGTATTTCCCCGAACTCTTAAGACTAAAAAACAGCAATACAGAAAAATAATAACTTTTATCAGACTGTTCTCATGATCCAGGCTATGACGCTCAAAATACAGGTGGAAAACATGGAAGGCACTAAGTGAATGCTAGACTTCCTACTATATTTTACTGTATTTTTATTATATCAAAAATAATGGAGGACCATTTATCAACAGAAGGATTAAATCAAGATGTGTCAACTAGAATATAGTTCCCTAGAATCAAGTGGGGAAGTGTATATTGATCAGATTCAAATATTAATAAGTACACAGAGTAAGTCCAGTTAGGGAGTTACTGGTGGGCTGCATGAAGCTACCTACTTTTCTACAGTAACTGTACTTTGATTGGGCTTTTTTGACATATTAATGCATTTTAGTTTTTAGATGTATTTCAACCAGTTTAAACCTACTATGAAATTGTGTGTGACAACAAAAGTGTACTTCATCCTTCCTCATCTCCCATTTCCCCACACACAAATTCTCCTAGAATCCTGCTTTTGCAAAGAAGAAACTAAGACTATAAATGTAACAGTATGCCTGGTACACAGCAGAGCTGACAAATTTTACAGGTGCACCTACAAGTTTCCTCTAAATGAAGGATGTGAAAGAAATCTGAAGTACAACAGAATTTCCTGGTTTTCTTTAGTTTCCAGATACAAAATACAGCAGCAAATGTTCTTTAGGAGTGATTATGTGATCATTTTCCCACATCAGGAACTTGGAATACCAATATCCATAATTCTGCAATATGCAGAGTTCACAAACCACTTGCTATAAATCCCACAAGAGAAATATCAAAGGGTTAACACAGATACTCTGTAAGACCTTGCTGAACCTGCTTTGAACATGGCTAAGCATTCTTCCAATTGGACAGCCTCACACTGAGAAGGACTGAATCTGACTTTTTTCCTCCACAATGGCATGGGGGTCTTAACAGATTTAGAAAAGAAATATTAAGCCACCTTCTTATTTAAAACATGCACCTGAACACCTCAAAAAGCTGCTACAGTTTTGCTGGGGGATTGAGGTACAGAAAAGAACATTAATAAAAACACACAGGTTTCCAATTTCAACTAAACCAGTGTTTGAATATAAATACGCATGACCACGGTAAGAGTCTGGCAGAAAGTAGATGAGAAGATCCTATTTTGCTAGTCCAGCTTGACAGGATTAAATCTTCAACAACACAGCCAAGAAATATTCCACATCTGCAAACAGTCTTAAGGCAGCTGGGAAGAGATGAAAGTTTAAAACCAGAACCAAAACAAACCAACAGGATACCAGTCATACACACTTTCAAATCTCTCAGCACAAGGGCTGAGCTTAGATTTAATAACTGAATCTGGAAGTCAAGCAAACACATATGGCCCACTCTGAAAAGCCACCCATGGCATTTTTTCCTAAAATCTTGTTTTTCACAGAGCAATCTATACACGAAAAGCACCTACCGTGTTGTTATGGCATACCAATGTTTCTCAGCACATTGCTAGAGATGACAAAGAAAAACAACCATTATAGTCATCATTCTCTTACTTCCCTGTATCAACTCCTACTCTATAGATGCGTACCACCAAAGCCTTTAGACCATAAGCTCCTGCCTTCCAAAAACAAGAGTGCCATTTATAGAATCACAGAATCATGTACGCTGGGAAAGACCTTTAAGATCATCAAGTCCAACCATGAACTCAGCACTGCCAAGTCCACCACTAAACCATGTCCCCAAGTGCCACATCTGCACATCTTTTAAATGTCTCCAGGCTCAGTGACTCACCACTTCCCTGGGCAGCCTTCTCCAATGCTTAACAGCCCTTTCAGTGAAGACATCTTTCCTAATATCCAGTCTAAATCTCCCATGACACAACTTAAGTCCATTTACTCTCATCTTATCACTTATCACTTGGGAGAAAAGACAAACCCCAAAGTCACTACACTTCTCCTTTCAGGTAGCTGTAGAGAGCAATAAAGTCTCCCTTGAGCCTTCTTTACTTCAGGCTAACCAACCCCAGCTCCCTCAGCTGCTCCTCATAAGACATAGTCTCTTGTTTGCTGGTGTCTAATCAATCTCTTAATCCAATCAACCTGTGTAAACAAACTGTTTTGATTTAAAGCATTACTGTCCTCCAAATATTAGGAAATTATAAATATCAACCAGTGATTTTGTTAAGAACTTAGCTGTTCCAAATCTCATAAAACAAACTCGACAGACAGGCATGCTTGCCTGTTGCTCTGCCTCTTCCAGCATTGCTGCTTTCTCGTTCACTTTCTGCACAAATCGTTGCTTAATCTCCTCTTCTTTTCTTTCCATTTCAAGGCAGAACTCGAGCCTCTTTGCCTCAATGACTTCCTGTAGACTGAAGTTCAAAAATGTAAGCAACTCTCCAGCATGCTGCTTTATTCAGTGTGGAAAACCAACAATCTAGAAAATTATTTAAACAATTAATACTAATCTGAAATATTAATTTCCACAGCTTCCCACATAAAAATTCATGAAGAAACCTAAACAGAAGCAAGCATCTTTCTATTTTTTTTATTTACGTAAACAACCCTGAGTAAAATTAATTACGCTAACAGCTCCTGGGCAATTTACATTTCAAAGTAAACACAGCACTCTAAGTACCTCATGTTCTAAAGACTTGATTTATACCATTCTGACTCCAACATGCATAAGTTCCTCTTTAAGTTGCTTACTACTAAGACACTGAAATTGCCAGAAAAATCTCCCAAAACTTCTGCATTGTGAAACTGCAGTCTTCAAGTAGAACCATACAAAAACAATTAATCTGGAGCATTAACATAACAAAAAGCTGATTGTTCCTATATGAAAATGAAAGAAAATAACAGGATCTTCAAAATATATAGCACTCTCTTTTTATATAAATATGGCAGAATTACATTAATACAGAATGAATTCAATTTCCTAAGTAGTTCAACAGCCAAAACATAGGGTTACTGTCCAATATGCAACAGCCAAAACCTCAAGACTGCTTGTTTTTTCCTGAACCCTCCCTTCCAGAAACAAAAAAAACTGCATATATACCATACATATATTACATATATTTGAAATTATATAGGAGGGGTAAATTAGTTCAGATCATTGAGCAAATATCTGGCAAAAGAATAAGTCAGCAAGTAAATCAAACATTTGTTTACTTTTATATCTATGCCTCCCTTCTCTTTTCGGTACACAAGATAACTTTATTTCCTGCAAACAACAGGTACTTGAAATGAGAGATATATTTTTCATGTCAAAGCATATCATGGCAAATTACAAGATGCTAGTAATTTATTCATATGAATAAACTACTAGAGGTCTGACATTTTCAGGATCTATACTCCCACTACCAGGCAGTGCTGGTAGGAAATGTTCTGCTTTTCAAGAAAAAATGAATGGAGCTTGTATACAGATGTACCTCATAAACCAAACTTCCTTTGAAAAGCAAACCTGCTTAATGACACAAGTTCTTCCATCAAAATACTTACCATAGACTTTAAGTCACATGATTCAGGAGAGCAGAACTGGCGGACCACAGCTGTGTTAATGGTTATTGGAAACCCAAAAGCATTGTCTTCTATGACATTGGATTTAAGAACAGATAAAACCGTGGATAATGTTCTGGCTTTTTTCTGGGACTGTTCTGTTACACCTTTCATCTCTTCTAACACTTGCTGAATGCTGACTGGTCAGCCCTTCCCAGCTAACATGAGTTACTGTCCTTTGCCAGGTAACTCATGCCTTCCACTCTGATGTAAAATAAATAGGTATGTATATTAACTATCTCATTTTGATTTATACTTTTAATATACATCCATGCCTATGTACCAGTTTTTGTCCCAGCTTTTACTGTTTCTACTTAAACCATTTATAAACGGAAAAACTTACCAAAAAAAATCTAAATAGTTAATTATTTAGAGCAACACTAAGCTTAAACAGCTCTCTTCTATCTTTAAATTTATGGTGACTGGGCAGTTTCTCAATCCTAAAGTTTCTTATTTGTATTCAAAATATCATCCAAAGAGAGAAGAAACATCTTGAAATTGCACATGCAGACAATGTTCGTTAAGATATCAAGGTCAGAGCACTCCTCCTATTCTATCTTATTCTAGCACTATATGGCAACAAAATAAATTCAGAACAATTACCTTTTTGTGTTTGGGTGTTTTGGGGGGGGTGGGTTTAATCAGCTGTGAAGTAACTTAGGTCACCCTGAAATTCTACATCCCTAAATCCACATGAAACAGGGGCAAGGTTTTCACACAGATGTATTAATTCACACTATCTCTAAGTTTAGACAATAATGCTACAGCACAGGTTTTTCAAGTGCTAGCAATCTCACACTGTACACACTTCTGCACACAGTGTCAGTTCTGATAGATAAAATGCTGCCTTTGGGTACAATAAACCTGCCAGAGCAAATGCCAGACTAAGTTAATATGCTGCAATCATACCTTCATTTCTTTATGCAGATATCTTCAGACCCAGACTAGGTTACTTTATCAGGTAGAAGCAATTTTGCATTGAAATTAGTAAAAGATTAACTTTGAAGACACCAGACTCAGTATGTAATCAAATTACACGTAGAAAAAAGAGGAGAAATAAAAGTGTATTTTTTAAATTTACTGTGCGGGTGGTTGCGGACGCCAGTACGTGTTCAAGTGGAAGTTTTCAACATCCAGAATGTTATAGCCGGTACAAAGATGCTTGCAGAATTTCAATGTTATAGCTAATTATTTAAATAATGTATTCTTATTGAGGTTTTGGAGCAAGGGATTGTGAAGAAGGTCTAAACTAATCATACATACCAGCACTACCACCTGCCTTTCTACAGAAGCATGGCTGACATACAGTTTTTCTGTCTGCATGAAAGCATGGAAGCCTAACATTGCAAATCAGACACATTATGTTCATAAAGAAAGACACTGAAACGAATTCAACTCTCAGTGGAACACAATGTGCACTCTGAACAACACAGGTATTTAAAGTTCATTCAACTACGCTTTTAAAAGCTTTAAAATTTGAAAGTAACACTTGTAACTTTTTGCATAACATCTGACTATCAATTAAGGTATATCAGAAAAACTTTAAAAAATAAAGATTAACTAGTGGCAGATATTTCTGCCACAGTGCTTCAACTCAGTGGACTAGTTCAGTTGACATTAAGCAATAATAAGGATGTGGTAGACCTAAAGACTTACCAATTTTTCAGTAGAGACATGAAAACCGGGTATTTTGGGTGTGGCCCAATCTCATTCTAAGATGGTTAAAATATTTAGCTCAAATGCAAAGGTCTGCAGCTGGTCAGATGAACTCCACTGCCTAGGACTTCTTAAGGAAAAGGTCTAAGAGCCTTTCAAATGTTAGATTTCTTTTCTTAGACATGACAACAAGAGTCATGCCAACCTTCCTCTACATATAAACTTATCCATATCACTGAATCCTTCCTGGTTTTCTGTCATGGTCTTCAAAACAGACTGAAAAATAAACACGTTCAAGGACTGCAGGGTCTGAACATCCCAGCTGCAGGGAGGAATAAAGCACGGAATGATTCCCACATACTGAGAAACAGAGATGCTTATGTTACACCTATGTTTAACTGCAATTATAATGAAGAACAAACAGTAATTATGATGACAGAAAAACAAGTAACCCAGAGAATTATTAACAGCAAATAATCTAAACACACAAGCATATGGCCTGAATATCAATCCTCAGCTTTTTTCAACAGGCCCTGGTCCATGAGTGTTCTTCTTTCAAAACAAAAATGTGCCCATAGGCAACAACTTAAATTGAAAAATGGACTTAACATAATGTCCAACTTCAAAACACTAGCAATCCTCTCCTCCCTTGCAAACACCAAGCCTAGTTAGGTGTGTGTGTGTGTGTGTATATTTAGAAGTTTGTTTTCCTGGAAGCACTCTTCATGTCTAGATTTCTGGTTTCAACTATTCCAAATTTTACCATTCAAAACATCTCAGCAATTATCTCTTGCTGAGAATGACCTGAAACTAGGAATTCATGTTCCTAATGGACATAATCAGACCATCCAAAAGGCAGGATCAGAGCATCTGCACACACACAAAAAAGCTTATCTTTACTTTCCAACAACAAAGAAATGCAAATGTCAATTTTAAGCAGCAAAAATTATAAAATTATAAAAAATCCACTTCCTGAATTTTATATCCAACAGATACTGCATGAAATGCATAAACTACACCCTAAATACTCTGCTATCCACTGACTTCAATACTTCATTCTTAGAATGTAATTGTAAATTAACAAATTAAAAAGTTATTATGAAATAGCTTCACTAAAAATACAGGATTAGGGAATAGGTATTTTTAAAAGTGTGCCCAAAACAGTCACTTCAGACTACCTTTATTTTCCCTTCTCACACCTAGTAATAAAGGTGCAAATAGATTTTGCTGTTGTGTGCTGAAACCATCTCTTTCCGCATCTCCCATACAAAAAAGGAAAACTTGCCAACATGTTTTTACACACACATAAAAGTGTAAGTGTCTTACACACATGTAAGAGTGAAAGCCTTTACAGATGCCTGGCCACAACCTATCTCACAAGGTAGCTGGACATCCAAGAATTACTCGTTTTGCTTTGCAGTGGCATACAATTTTGGATGAATAAACTACTGTCCTACTTCTAAATCTGAAAGAGTGGTACAGGAACTTCACAGGCAGCTTCTTCACAATATGCCAAAAGGTAGGGCACATTAGCTACTCAAGTGTCAGTGTTCAAATGCTACAAACAGCCAATTATTCAAGTCTAGCAAAGGTTTTCTAAATTTACATTATTACCAAATTTAATATGTAGACAGCTACATCACAGGCACAAAATATGAATTCTAAACATGCATTTTGATCATTATTTATACAAGTAGCATGAAATTGTAATCTTTAGGCATATACTGCTATGCAATATTAATTATACTTCAAAACTACAGCTCTTAGAATCCACGTGTATATATTATAAACATCTTTAAGGACAAGAAGGATGACAATTTAATAACACACTTTTGCCTAAAACAACTGGGTAGTCCCTATTCTAAAAGTTATTTAAATGTACAAGCAAACTGGGAAGCACTGAACTCCCTCTATGTAAAAAGACATTTTCTAACATGCTGAGGATGACACTTTTTATTGTTTCCTCAGTAACTTGATAAAACAGCTTATAGGTAAGGCTGCATTAGTCTGCTAATTACACTGCACACACATCCTGTAAATTCTCTTCCTTTTTTACAGTATTATAAAATGTCTCTCCCAAAACACCACACACCTCTTTCAGACCTCATATCATTCACTATGCCACATTACTGAGGGACAACCACATCCATCCTAGTCTTACTTTTCTCTTCCTGTTGCAGTAAATCTGGGAAAAAGTTGTTTTTTCTAGATTCTTATGGAATATTTATTCTCATCCTTTCAAAACAATGATATTTTCAATAGATCTGATTTACCAAAACGAATTACTAAGTGTATTTTCTTGCCAAAAATCTCTCAATAAAACTGACTTCTAGTGGGCTATACATAAAATCTACACACCAAAGAGAACTCAGCTCTTCTGTATATCCAAGAAGCAAACAACTTCTAAATGAGTTCTGAAGTGTAAAATACTGGGAACATTCTGATGTGAAACTGCCACTTTAGGCTGTTAACAAAACACAAACTCTGTAGGGGTTTTACAAAGATAATTCCTGTGTTTGTAGAAGAAAACACTTCTATGGATGATGGTTTTTATCATTTAACTCTTATCCTGAGATGACAGTATACGATGAAATCAAGCTTCACAAAAGCTGAAGGTACTGGAGTCAATATTGCCATGAACAAATCTCTAAAAAAAGTCTTCCCTATAAAAGGATAACAAGACATCAGCTGTTAAAACAGGTTCTTAAACTTAAACCTAAACAAAATGAAAATTCTATGGTTTATTTCAGTTGGCTTTAAACCTCTTTCATCTTTGGTTCTCTTTTTATGAAAAAAAGTTAAAGTTTCTTGTTAAGTCAAGAGAAATGTCAAGAGACCACTGATTCATGATCAGCTCAAGATCATCTAAATTAATTAATCTGCAAATGTGCCTCAGTTCAAACAATGAGAAACTGTTTTTAATGCAGAGTCTTATTATGTTTTCATGCCTGGTTTATGTCAGTATTTTCCACCATGACTACGCAGTAACAGTGCTTCACTAAACCGTGAAGGCTTGAACAACTCCTGAAGAATCAGCTTTTCCCCATCAGGATTCTGACCTGTTAAAAGTACAGTCTGTGCATAAGAAAAAATAACAAAGGAAACTGAAAGAGGGAGACAAGAGAATTGGAAATAAAAGATTAAACAAAATGCATATAGAAATTTTAAATTCTTCCTGCAGAAAGCAGCTTTACTACATGAAACAACTGAGGGTCTATAACCTTCTCCTTAACTTCCCTTTGGAATCTTCTTTTAACTCCCTACAGTCTAGCAAGAGATTTCTTAACCTGAAAATGCTAAGACATTTGTTATTATGGCAGATAATGTGGGATGTCAACAGTGTAACCTCTTATTTTGTAAAAGTTTTTGCTTCAGTTCCTTCTGAACCTGGAGTCCAACCAAAAACCATTATTCAGAATCAGACATTCTTAAGACAGAAAGTGAAATATAATACTAATATATAATGAAAATAATTTTAAAATTCATAAAGCACAGGTACCTAAAGAGAACAGACATGCTTCCTGAGAAAATTAAAATAATCAGATTTATTATAGAAGAGAAAGATTTCAGACATACAACTAGCTTTCATGTTTTTAAAAACATTGCTCATTTAAACTCATATACTTCTGCATGAAGGTAAGTGAATGAACAGCTACATCCTCCAATTAAAAAAACCCTATTATTTCCTCCTTAGAAAACTTATTTTATGTATGAACGCTGCTCTGCATTGGGTTGATGTGAAGTGAATGGATCCTGAAAGAAAGTGCTGCACATTAGGTTCTTTACCTGACTAGTTTGTTCTCAGGGCCAACATCTCTGCAACCCAACTTTTCCAGTCTGCAGCGTCTGTACGACTCATAATACGCATGAGTCTTCTCTCTTAAATCTTCCATATTTGTGCAAAGCATCCTGCGAAGCTTTACAGTGTCACAGTGGCTCTCATTTTCCACTAATCCATAAAAAGAAGATGTTATTATTATGCAGAAGTAGCAAAATACTCAAAACACCTTTTAAATAGCATCACTTATTTTGTTCACTAAATGTACTTCTAGGAAAGGGTATCTTGTTGCTTATTATACCTCTTATACTTCCTTATAATTTCTAATATACATACTGAAGTACTGAAGACCTGTAAGTACTGGTGAACGTATTTCAACCCATCCTGATTTCCTGTTTGAGCTGAACAACAACACATTTCTCTCTTTTTTAAGCGTCTTCTTTACTGACAATCACAAATGTTTGAAATTTGGTACTGCTAGAGGTACTGCCACTATACTAACCTACCCAAATAGTACAAACACCATCTCATACCTTGATTCCAAGGATGCACCAGTGTGGATGAAACTACAAGTTAGTGCATGCCTCAAGTGTTAATTGTTAAATTCCTTAAAATGTTGATCCAAAATACAATCAGCCTGGCTTCAGTGAAACAGCCCCTTGTATTATTGGTGAATTTTATACTTCAACAACAGCAAAAATCTCATTACAGTACTTTGAAGAATTCCTTTACCTTTTACAATGCCCCAAGGGTATTGACGAGCTCTCACCATTTTGTTTCCAATTTTTACCTTTTCCATACTTCCTACCACGGCAAATGGCAAATGACCCTGTAAGAGTCATACCAATAAAAATCTTATCTGTCAGCATTCTTATGTTAAAACAGAAAAACACTTCAGAAATAAATTAGGGAGGAAAACACCATTTCAGGAAAAGCCAATAGGCAGTTTCAAATCAGAAACCATTCTTAAGAGATCAGCAGCTAGACAGTATCTACTGATAAAAAACTCAAACTACAACAGAAGCAAAAGGAGCAGTTGATAGATCCAGATGGATGTGTTAACAACTCAGAGGAACCTCAACAGGCTGGAGAAATGGGCCAACAGGCACCTCATGAAGTGGAAATGAGAGCAATGCTAAGTCCTGCATGTGAGGAGGAATAAGCCCATGCCCCAGCACACACTGGGGGTTGACTGTCTGGAAAAGCACTTTGCAGAATACGACATGGGGGAAACGACCATGAACAGCAGGTGAACAGCAGGTTATTCCTGATTCAGCAGGTCTGCCCCACTGGCAAAGGCAGCCAACTACATCCTGAGCTGCACTAGGAAGTGTCAGCCTCAAACAGCAAACTGCTCTAGAACATATGACTCATATTCAATCAGAGCTCGTATCCCAGTAACACTCATGTGACAATCACAGGCTGGAACCTGTGGTGTGGTTACTGCTCTGGGCTTGGCACAAAGACAGGCTGGGCACCAACTGCCTGCATGCTGACCCACAAAAGCTGACCAAATAAACACCATTACCTGGAAAATAAATCACTAGCAGAGCATGGAAGTGCTAAGTAACAAACCATCCCGTTTTCCCACAGCAAGAGGACCTGTTACTGATCGACAGCTGCACATTGTCCCTCCGTGGCCAGATAAGAGAGGCTGGGACTGCAGAGCCAAGGGCTCCGGCATCCTGGCTCCTGCTCCCTACTTTCAAATCCCCATACACACAAACATGATCATGTGCACCTACAAACACATGCACCAGAGCAGCAAATACAGAGTGCTCAAGGCAAAGCCATTTAGCTTCACAGCCCCAATTGAAAGCTAGCAGCTACCCCTGGGACAATCAGAAAGGACAACAGAAAATAAGCCAGAGTTACATCTGGCTTTTTCATCCCCAGAGAAAATTTGTCCTAATTTCAAAAGGAAATACTAAATAAAAGAAAAAAAGCAGGTGGAAGACTTGCTATGATAAAGACCAGAGAAAATTGTAGACATGAGGCATCTAAATGTCTTCTCCACCACATGTAAAATTGTATTTGTTGAGGAAAAGAGCAAAGTCAATCTGTTCATCTATACTAGTAATTATATACTAATTAACTGGATATTAGAAAAACCATTTATGCATGAGAACCTCTTTTCTGTAACAAATATCAACAGCAGAGGGACAGGAAGATTTGCAAGTAGGGAAAAAAACCAACATATAAAAGCTTTTTAAGGAGAAAAATAAAGAAACGTGACATGCAAACTTACAAGCCTAAAGACAATGGTGAAAGCAGTGACATTAATCAACATTAGAGAATGATACTTTAGAACTGAAATATCAATATTTTTGTCATTTACTTACATTTGTGATGGTATTAATCTCAGAAACTGTTTCATCATCAGTAGGAAACTGGTATATCCGGATGCCATTACTAACTAATTCACTCATTATTTTCTTCTTGAACTCCTGTAGCTCAGTTTTAGAAATGCTGTCTGCTTTGCCTATAACTGGTATAATGTTCACCTATGAATGACATAAATTATATGAAATGTGTGAGACTTCAATTTTGAGGTGGCAACTTTTGTAAACAGAATTGTTTTCTAATAAGCTGTTTAAAACTTCCTCTGCAATCCAAACTTTTCCATCAATTGATATCAAAGTTTCACAAACAATGAAAAATATTCTCATGGGCATCATTTACCAAACTAGCAACCAATTATTTAATATACACCCTTAAAGTAATTGATTCTAAGAACAAGGAAGGAGGTCTCATAGAAGGAAGTACTCAAAAGAAAGTAATGCCTACTTATTAACTAAATGCCATTAAGTATTTATATATCTGTTAAAAAAAATAGATTGTTTAGTTTATAGCAGCAGGGGACATGGTTCAGGTGTTAAATGAAAGCTGAAAGTCTAAATACACACAGAAAAGGAAGTTGGCTACCAAACCCTGCCTACCCCTGAGCCTCCTCCTTGCGTTCCTTTGAGCTGTATCTTCTACACCTCTCCACTGCGGCAGTTTCTCCAGTATCTGACATGAGCAGAGGAATGACAAAGGCTAAAGCTTCTTGCTTACCAGCCTTTACACTAATTATTCAGAATTCAGTTCTATTAAACTGCCCTATTTCCTAAAATAGTTATGGCAGTAACCTGGAAAGCAATAGATGCCAATTTTTTCTTACAAATACTATCACCGCTCCCAAAATACACATTTTTCAGAACTAAATGCAAATAATGAATGCCAATATCCAAACATTTTGAAAGAACAATATAAATAACTCTTCCAGATTTCAGAAGATGAAGAGTTTTACAGAGTTCCCTGATCACAGATGCAAAAAGGAAGAAGAAGGAAAAAAAAAAAAAAGAAGAAAACATACACACTTTCTATTCTTCTGAATAGTCTGTCTAAATGGAAATGTCTAAATGTCAAGAAGAAATTCAAAATGGATATTTTTCACATAAGATTTCTGTCTTAAGCAAAATGTCCCAAAGGAAAACAAGCAAACCAACTCTGAAGTATGACTTCCAAGATTACATGATGATAGTCCTTAATTGTGTAGCATACATGATCTAAGCATATAAAATATCTGAAATGAAATAAAATTATGGAATTTTTTTTTTTAATAACTGAACTAATTTATAATCATACAAACAATCTGTTACAGCTAGGAGTAATTCACACCTTCAATCAAATTAGCTGAGGGGCATCAATTTAGGTTTTCTCCAATACAGATCTAAAAATGGATGGAACACAGAGTCCTCAGAATTAAATTAACCTCTACTCTTTTTCAACATGAAAGCTTTTCTAGCACTCATTAATTAGAAGATAACTAATTAGAAAACAAATAGCAGAGAAAGTCTACCAAGGAGAACAGTGAAAAGCAAAACCATCAGAAACTGTGATTACAGCTGTCAACATTGACACTAAATTACCACCATTGTATTACAATTGAAAAGCATAAAATTTACTCTGGCTTTAGATAAGCAACAAAGAAGGAAAAGAAATACATGTATGGAAAATCATTGTTGGTTGCAAGAGCAGGCTGATTTAAGTGTATCTCTGTGAATCAATATAAAAATTTCTGAAGACCCTTTCAGAAGGGAAAAAACCCAAACTAAATGCCCATGATACTTTACTGACTTAACCATAACCTGTAAACAATTCTGCAAGAATGAATTAGAACTGCAGAGCTCTTAGTTGAATAAGCACTATTTCCAGCAAGAAAGGGAAAAGATTCCCTTTATCTGTGAATGAAACCTGGCTGGTCTGTAGTGATGCCATCCTAAGCAAAACTATAGGATTTTCCAATGTCTAGATGCTGGAGTCCAAATTCTTAGCTAGCCATCCAATTCATAATAGAGAAAAATAAACTGACCATAGATACTCCTTTTTTTTTTCTTCAGGGACTCCAGAGTACAGGATGAACCTTATCTGTTCCAAGAACCCTCTCTACCTCTGAGCTCCGTAATCTGCTATTGTTTTGTAGCAGCAGACCATAACAAAAGCACACAGTGTACACTGTAGTGGATTTAGGAAGAAACTCAAGACAGCTTTTGACATAGATTTACACATTTGATGGATGCATGTGGCTGTACTATCTTCTCTTTATGGAACCCTGTATTCAGTGAATCCACCCAGGGACTCCCACATCCTGGGAAATTCCGAGTTCTTAATTGCCACTAGAAGAATGCAGTACTAAAAGCACCACAAATATGCTCAACAACAAGATGGAAACTAAACTACAGTTAAAGCATATAACTCTTTCTGTGTGTATATGGATATTTCTGTAGTAAGATCAGAAAGAAAAATCCATTGCAAAGAGATAAAACAACAGTTACATGTGGTTCATGCTCTCTCTGTGCCAAAGCAGAACTAAAAATATTTGCAGTAGGTGGCTAGAAGCCAAAATTCCCCTAAGTAGAATTACTCTGGTTTATCCTGATGGAAATATTTTCTTAGGATACTGGGACTCAAAGATCTATATCCTTTTCTTTTGAAAGAAACACTGTTTTAAAGGAAGTTCAATAAAGAGAGGGCACAACCTAGAAACCAACAACATAGCACATAGACAGACCCGGCTCTCCCCTACCTTTGTACCACCATACCTTCCGTCCTTCTCAACAGCTCTCTGCTATTGAGAAGTTCAGACTGCAAAATACATCCACAAACAAAATAACAAAAATCCCTAATGTGCTTATCAACCACAAGTGTGAACTAGACAGCTGATTTAATCCTTGTTATCTTGGAGAAACTTCTCACAAACAAGAAAATGCAGAAAGAAAATTTAGCAGGAGGGGCTCTAGTAAAGCACAAAGGAAAAGGCTAAAGGCACAGCAAATGCATTTACGTTTTCAGATTTCTCAACATTTCAACAAATAAATCCAAATAATATAAGGTTTCTTAAAATAGGTTAAACATTTAGTTTCACACGGCCCTATTACAGGAAGAAAGTTAAGCATTCAGAAAATGCAAGTGATTTCACTAGGAACTGCTATTTTAAAGCTTTCTAAACAAATCAAGATGTTAAAACACTACTGCAGCCTATCATAGTAAAAGCCATGTTGGTAGGGTGTTCTGCTCATGGCTCTTCATGCCTCTTCAGTTATCTGTAACAAGCTTAATTAGAAATACTACAGCACTTATGGAAGGTACCCTATACAATCTCACTACGATATTTACAGTTTAATAAAAGTAAAGTTGGTGTGGTTCTACTTTTTTTAATACTTTTTTAAACTTTGTTGTGCTTCTTTTTTCAATGTTCTTGTTACATCTCTCTCATTTTGACTTGTAAACAAACAAGTGATGAACTGCAAGCTACTTGTGGAGTCCATTTATTCTGAACTTAAAGTATACCAGTACCAAAAAAAAACATTACAAAACCAAACACATCGATAGAGAACTGAAAGATGGTAGTGGACCTAAAAGCTACAAGATGTTTTAGTAAGTAAGACAAATTCTTGGAACTGCTTCCAAGTCTTACCTTACTGTCTAGGCTTTTCATAGTTAACAAATCTATGGTTTTTAGGGAGCGGCCTGTAGGTGAAATGAAATAGAGGCAGACATGGATACGAGTATCATGGTAGCTAAATAAAGAACGTATAACTTTCAGTTCTTCCTCGAGATAGGCTTCAAATTGTGCATCTATATAATCCACTATTGGCTGATAGCTGTAGGAAATAAAATTTAACAACCAGGTATTAGCTACTCCTAGAGACAGACTAAGAAGGGATTTCTCTTGTATTGTTCTGTGGATTTTTGCTTTACATGTCAAAAGGCTGCTCAAGTAGGGCAGAAAATTATGTGTACAGACTAATCCTAATTTCTGAAAAGTTACTCAAAAAAGAATTGTGCATCTAATACAAACAAAATATTTCCTAGCTACCATTAGTGAAAAAAGCTACATAAAGTTAATTATGATTATCACCAAACTTCCCAAGTGATGTTTCTAAATTTTTGCAATTAAGTTGTGCAAATGCAGAACTCTTAAATATAAGGAAGATACAGCAACCTCTTAGGTTCAACACCAGGAAAGAAAGAATATGCAACTAATAGTACCAAGAAATAGGATGAACTTTATCTTCTGAAGTATTGTACATTAGAGGGCCCTTAAACAGTAGACAAAAACTAAAATGAGAAATGTTAGAGAACAAAAATCTGACTTATAGTAAGTACAGTTTAAGTATACTTTATCCTCCTTAAAACCAGATTCTAACATGCTTTTGAAAAGAAAATTCTGCTAGATGTAGAAGCAGTGCACCCTTACATTTCTTCTGCTCCACGAAGTTTATAAACCAGATCAAATGCTATTGAAATCCAGAAGCAGGTGTTACACACAAAACCAGAAGAACAAAAAGGCACCTCCTATATCACATATCAAAACCTTTAAGAGTTATACTAGTATGTACTTGCATCTCTTTCATCCAATTCACTAGCAGTAGCTATTATCCAGTCATATCATAAGCCATAGCTCTCGTGGTAATCTTAATGTGACTCTCTAACCTTCTTTTATTACATGAGTACCACCATTTAGGTACTAATATAGCATAAATTCTTTACAATTAAGGAGAAAGAAATAAAATCTGTTGAGGCAGTTCTGTCGTGTAAAAAATTCACAAAAGCAGAAACTCAAAAGAAGTTCTGAAAGACACCAGTGTCCTGCCCCTACATCTTCTGACTAAGCTGTCCAACACAAAAAACAAAGGCCTTCGGTAACCCACATGATGTTACTTCCAGTCTAAGGTCTTCAACAAGTTATAACCAAATTGTTAAAAACCCTGTAGATCTAATCTATATAATCTACAGTACTTTATAATCTTCTTGGCTGTTTAAAAACTTTCCCATTGACCTCCCTGTTTTCTCCACCCCAAAAGAAACTACTGCATGTACACACATTTATAAAAGATTATATCATAACGAAAGGAGCAGAATTAATCTGATTTATAAAATAATTTCTTACATGAGAAGAACAATATGTTTACTTTGACACACAGGGAAAACAGTTACCAATCTATTTGGAACACGTGTAAGACAGCTACTTGCAACAAAGCCCAAAGAAAAATCAATTTGCAATTAAGACCAAAACTTCAGCCTAACATAGTGACAAGAGGGCACTTACCTATCTGCTTTGTTCACCTGGTCACCAAATCCCACTGTTTTTACAACGGTCAGCTTCAAAAGAACACTGCTTTCCTGGAGCTCAAAAGTCTGGGCTCTAAGTCGTACACTTGACAGAAAGTGTGTTGATGGAGAGTCCTCAAAATTAGTGTTAAACAAACTGCTCATCAAGGCTGATTTCCCAATTCCAGTTTCCCCTAAAGTAAACAGAAGGGTTGGGGAAGACATTTTGCGCATCAAATAAATACATAATAAGCACAGAAGGTGCACACAAAAACTTCTCAACTGATTTCTCTGAGCAAAATGTATTTGTGCATTCTTCTAGTGAACATTAAATAAATTTTCTTCTTTTTTTTATCCTACATATAAGGGTAAATTACCAGCTAATGAGTAATGAGCAGAACAGTGTCTTGACCCTTTGGTTTCTTTAAAAGTGTGAACTAACTTCCTGTAGATTTTAGAAAGTTAAGTAACTATCTGTGAAACCAGGGATTCAACAAAGGGTTTTCAAGAACAACTATAAAATACTACAGCAAAACATCTGAAAAGTATAGAAACACTTCAGTAATACCACCTTGGAATTTTAGAATTTTTTTAATCTGAAGCTCTTCATTACAGGTGTAAGCCCAGTCTACTAAAAAAATCCAAAAGGCTGCTGATAAATTAATAAATAACTGGCATCCATTTTCAACATTTTTTGGTCTTCACATTGTTTACCAAAATGCTATATACAAACCCACATAAACAAAGCTGGGAGAACAGGTGGAATTATAGTTCATGCTTAACATTAAACAAACTGTTTAACAGCACAAGTGGATTTAAATTTCAGTCACTTCCTAAGATGGGTATACCACCAAAGCCTTAAAGCACCCAGACACTACTCACCAATGCAAAGAATGTTGAAGCAGAAGCCATGCTTGATGGATTTCCTAAGCAATTGGTCAGGTAAGCTATCAAACCCAACATGTGCAGACAAGGACAAAGTTCGACAGCCAACATTTTGCTACAGAAAAATAATTTTAAAATATCAGTTAACAATGGCAATAAATTAATTCTACTAGAAAGCTAGAACTCATTCCTTATAATTTCACACAAAACAAAGAAAAGCCAATGTCTGAAAAAAAACCCCTACAACTTTATTCCATGATTTGAGAAAAAATTTAAATTTACTTTACATGATGATTTGCAGACATAAAATAAAGACCAGATTTTGCAAAAAAAAAATACCCAAACCAAACAACCTTATGAAATATGAATGAAATGCAGTAGACAAGTCCAACTGAAAATGTAAATAGAAAACTGAAACTAGGAACAAAATAGATCACAGTTGGTTTGCTCTTAGAAATTAGGAAAAAGTACTACAAACAATCTAAACATCAGAATTTAAAATAGAGACTATAATCAGAGGAAGGTGTATGTTATCAAATGGAACTCATTCTGAGGAGCTGGAACTGAAATTGCTATTTATGTAAACTAAAACATTATCTACACTCATTATACGCACCAGAACTCTGAGACACATTATATCTATTTCATTAGAAATATCTAAAGGTGCACATTCCTTTTCAAACATCAGCTAGCAATCCAGAACCATGACATCCAGGCAGTGAGCATACTAAAATGTGTAAGACTAAAAGGAAATATCTTGGTTCATACAAATGAACTGTATTTTGAAAGAAACATTACATACCAGAAGTAGAAACAGTGACAGGTCTACTCTTTCTCTTATATTTCCAATCCATATGGAATTAGAAACCATTACTGTTTCCTGTGAACATGGAACTGTCCACCAGTAGCAGTAGGAAATTTTTTAATTTAACACTTTAAAGCCCATAAAAGTGGCACATTTTCTAATAAGTATGTATAGCAAGTCTCAGAATTCTTGTAGCTAAAAGGATACGGATATTCCTTATAGCATATATTCATCCTCTTCCTGATTCGCACAGGACTTCTTTGTATGGGACTACAGAATGCACTGCACTAACTGCACCACTCTCATTTTAGACTACTACAATCAGATAATTCCATTTTACACTAACATGAGGGAAAATGCATATGCAAAGTGAACAACTTAAAGAGAAAATATGACATCTTTGCCTATTAAAAAAATGTGCATTCAAAGCATGTGTGAAAACAAAATTTCTCAAGGCATTCTATCAGAAGAAAACTACTATTAAAAAGTGCTGAGAAACACTGAAAACTGTCAGTATCCTGTCGATTTAAAGACAAGTGTATCTGAGACAGAGTGGCTGCATGTCTAAGAACTCCAGCTACTCAGTCTGATACTCAAAGCACCTCTATTGCCACTGAGACAGTTCCTCTAACACAAACCATACAGCCTCCACACCAAAAGCCCGTGCAAGAGGCTCAGCATGACTGCAGAAGGGAGACCTTTCATCTTCATGTCACCAGCCTAAATCCCAACCATGCTGGGCTACCCTCAAAACCTCCGCACTGCCATTTGTAACACTCCCAACAAAAACACCCTCCCAGGAATAAATTTATTTCCTTCTGATGTCCAGATGTTAGAAGGATAAATTACTTTGTCAGTAGAATTGTCTTGTTAACGTTTAGGGCTTGACATGCCTCGATGATCTCAGACTTGGGGGAGGTTAAGAAAGCTTGAGGAGAATGATGTGCTAATGATAGTGGACACGAAGAACGCAAAATTTATGGGCCACAAGGACATTTGGCAGAACTCCCAATATAAGGAAGAAACTAACAAAGCCAACTCAGCAACTATGCTGAAATCAGCTCAAGCTGACTCAGCTCCAAGGCAATTTTGGCAGAAGATTGTGACCACCGACTGACTCATGGACCACCACCTCAAGAAACCCACCAACTCATAAGAAGAGAAAGACTGAAAATGTGGATTAATTAGCATGACAAACGAGAGAATCACTAACCAACAGAAGGTTGTCACTAAGAAAACTATGCAACTAGTAGCCAATGACCCTTGATTTCCTTGTTTGTTCAAATGTATAAATGTAGTTTTGATGACTGGGCAGCTAGTGTTTTGTGGGTTAGCACCCAGCACCCTACTTTGCACAAATGAGAATAAAGAAATAGAACTACCTTGTCTCAGTGTGTAAATTGTTGCTGTCTACCATGAGCCCTCATTCAGGACAATACCTCTCTTCCCTACAGAATAATCACCGTGTAAACCTATTCCACCCGACAGAAACTGAAGCATTCTCTTAATAGAAAAGCAGTAGCCCACATTTTTCCTTCTGAAATTTTCCAAGGATATCCGGTGTTTGTCCCTAACGTCAGCACCTCATAAAACTTTGCTCTGCTATTGTCTAACACATATGCAGAGAAATTAAGTCGACAAAACTGACCACGCGGTATCTGCATTCTAACTACTTCCAAAAGAAATATCACCTAGCTGATCACCTAAATGATCTAAATCACATCTCATTCCTTCCCTCAACCTCTTTTTTTAAAAGTTGAGCTAACGGGCCTGGATTTCTCCAGGTTCATTACACTGGATGGGGCTCTGAGCAACCTGGTCTAGTGAAAACTGTCCCTGCCCAGAGCTGGGGGTTTGGAACCAGAAAATTTTTTTAGATCCCTGCCAACCCAAACCATTCTACGATTCTATGATTTAATAAAATAGTTTATATAAAGTTTCTTGCCTATTAAAAACAGCATGAAAAAAAAAATTATAGCCCGAGATAGTGTAACATTTAAAAATTATTCTTTCTTTCAGAAAGGAGGTAAAAAAACAGTTATCTTTTAAATTTGCCACATATTTCTGACTAAAACCGCACAACACCACGCCGTTCCAAAGCAAAAGCTAGGTCTCAGACTACATGTATCACTCTGCATAAGCCTCTGCAGAACCAGACTAGCAGTCCAAGCAAGATAATAGCTTGCTACTGGGTTTGTAGAGGTGACAGAAATTTGCCCTCCAAAACTTGAAGAAAACCGTAATCGGTGTGTGTTTATGCAGGAGGAGCGGGTCCCGCCAGGCCCAGGCGGCTGCGCGAAGGGTCTGGGAAGGATGCCGCGCTCTCAGCCGCGAGGGTGGACATCCCCACATGAACCCCAAGTCTGACTCTGTCCGAGCCCACAGTTTTCCACGACTACCAACAGGCACGGGAACTATGGTCCAGGGGAATTAATGCTCCAGCACTGCCGTGTGGATGGGTTCAGTGTCTTCAGAACATAAAGCTGACAGCTTTGCCATTACGCAGAAGTAATTCTTACACAGAAGTAATTCTTCAGTAGATAAGATTCAACTTGTTACTTAAAGCACGCGACACGCCACGGGAGCGCTAAGAAGGGTGACATCTGGAAAAAAGTTCCCTTGACAAAAAGTGTTCTAAAAGCCTGGCAGCTCTGGGAACCAGACGGCGTGAGGAAGGAGTCTTCATCTCCCCCGCTAACCCGACCCTCATCCCGACGCGGCCCTCCCCTGCGCCCGGCACGGATCCGGAGCAGTGCCCGGTGTCCCGCAGCGAGGGCAGCGAGGTACAGGCAGCACTTCCACCTCTTCGCACCGTGTGACCGCCACCCTCCTTCCTCTTCCGCTGCCGGACCCCTCCGTCCCCTCAGCCGCGCTGGGCTCACCCCCGCTCCAGGGGCTGCTCACCAGCCGCTCCCCGCACCACAGAGAGGGCTTACCGGGTGCCGACCGGCATCGGAAGCGGCCATAGTCACGCCAGGCAAGCCAGAGAAGGAGGGAAGAGAGCAGGGAGGGAAAGATGCAGCCAAACTGCCGCCGAAGTGGAGAGCCACGCGGCGGGGAGGAGCGCGGGGAGGGGATGCGGCCGCGGCTCCGCCGCCGAGGCGGGCGCTGTTGGCGGGCGCCTCCTGGCCGGAGGGCGGCGCGGTGCCGCGGCAGTGATTGCTGGGCATGCTGCCGCCGGGAGGAGGGGCTCGGGCAGCGGCGGCTCTGCCGCGCCCGCACGACCAGTGCCACCACCGTCACCAGCAGCGGCAGTAGCAGCAGGAGGAGCGCCGGCAGCGCGATGGGGTAGCGGCGGCGATGGCGGAGCCGGCGGAGCTGCAGCAGGAGTCAGTGGTGCGGTTCCTGGCGGCGCGGGGCGGACGGGCGCGCAACGCAGAGCTGCTGGAGCATTTCCGGGACTGGCTGAGCCCCGCGGAGCCCGCCCGCCGCGCCGCCGCCCGGCACCGCTTCAAGGAGCTGGTCAACGCAGTGGCCACTGTGCGCCCGGAGCCCGG